>OY987207.1:13265528-13683028 GCA_963920795.1 Eutolmus rufibarbis | reverse complement strand
AAAAGCGGGCTGTTGATAGTATTGAAGCGAATCGTTGAATGTTTTAAAAAATTTTTTGTTTAACGTGTAATGTATCCTCCCACTCCATCCCCCTTTTTTGAATATTATTGATTTTATTTGAATGTTATCTCAGCAGTGGAAACACCGACAGTATACATATCAGTTCTTTTTGTTGTCAAACTGCAAATTCTTAATTTTAATTTCTTACATTACTTTTACAACATTTCTTTTCTATCAACACTCCTCTTTAGAAAAATTAATTTTTTTTTTTTTTTGGGCATCTATATATACCAGCAACAAATTTTGTTACCCCAAAATTTGTGGAAATAAGAATATTTTCAGATTATCCAATTATTGATGTTGAAAAAACCTTGGCTCAAACCTAAAATTAAAAATGTTTGAACGGTTTTTCGAAGCATATTACATGAGGAATCTTGTGGCATGAAACAGATTCAGGATATCCTCCTATTCTCCATTTTTCCACTACAGTACCTTAGTTAAGTTTTAAGCTCTGTTCAGGGCCTGTGCGAATTGTTACTAGAATTTAGACAGTGTATAATTCATTCCAATGACTAAATTATTACCTTTCCGAACTAAATTTGATCATTTTATTTTGTTATCTGTGTAAATAAATGTTTAAAAAAGCTTCTAATATGGAATTCAAACATCAAAATAGCCCTTTCCATTTAAATCTTGCTGTTTTGTAACAAGTTGAAAATTTTAAATTTCACGTACTTAGATATTATTTTTTTGCAATTTAGTCAACTAGGCTGATTGGAAGTAAACTGATTTGCCAATATTTTCCAATAATTTAAGGCTAAAGTCCTCAAAGGTTAAATTTTAGCCGGAACTCGCACAGGCCCTAAATATAAATGGAGATAAATTATCGCAAAGTTTACATAAGATTTAGTCTAAAAATGAAGTAGATTCCCCCTTAAGTCTGGTATTTTGTGAACTTAGCAGCAAAAATTTTATTTATTAAAGCATAATGCACAAGCAGTATTTAAGAACTTTATTAAAAACACAGTGCCATTTTCGTTATCAATCTACCTAAATATGTAGCAAATAAATTCCGCAGCTACATTTCCATATAAAATTTAGCCGCTAAATGAACAAACGATAGCTTATGACATTTTTACCTCTATGGCTGTATGAAACCAACCAAAAGCATCGGTTAATTTTTCAATGTTTCTTGCTTATCACGGTGACTAGAATTGAGTTCATTTAACAAATATGGCAGTCATGATTAAGTTATTAATCACACCACAGGAATTTATTGCATCTATTCTCTCCCCCGGGTACAACGCGTAACCCTTCCCACTAAAAAACGAGCATTGAGCACACCTCTCCCTCCAGGAACGCGGGGGAAGAAATCAATAAAACTGAAATATGGTTACGAAGGCGGAAAGGTGCACTTAACTCCATCGCCCTTCGTTGGCGCGTTACGTGCGGTATGCTAATGAGTGCGTCTTGTTCCAAGAGGCACGCCACGGCAGCTTCAGTCCTTTCCAATTCATAGAGCACCTCCGTAAACTCGAGCATTTGGGTAAACAGATCCCGAAAATATTGGGCTTGGACCTCGCTGGTCTAGCGGGCAATGACCGATTAGGCGATCACCAGGAACCGCGGCGTGACCTCAGGTGACCCGCAAGGGTCCCGCGCCGAATGCGTTTAACATGCGTGCTGCATCGCCGCCGGACCTTTTCCCTTTGTGTTCTCACCTCTTTAAGTGGTTCAGGTAAGAAAAAACGCCTCCGTGGTCAAGCCGCGGGGTCAATAATCTTTAATGAGAGGATACGCGTTTTTGTGGCCTCGTAGAAGTGCGCCTATTTGGTGGAGACTTATGTACCTGAGTTACCTGAGTTACCTTTTTTAAATAACTGTTCCTTGTGTGTTTTCCTTCCTGGACAATTAAGAAGGAGTTAAAAAAACACTGATGGACTTCATTAAAGGTGCCTACTTCCTGGAATTTTAATAAGGTTGGGGTATTTTTTTATTACGCTTCTCTGATTTTGAAGCAAAGCCATTGAGTCGAATTTTCCCATATAATTGGGTCTGCATATAAAATACAATTTAAGGGGAGTGCATTTGTTGATGATGGATGAACTTAAATTATTGCGTGCAGCTTATTATAATTATACAGTGCTTGCTAAAATAGTCATACAATTTTGAAGCAGGTAAAATAATGTATGTATAATACCTAAGTAATAATTACACTAACTTGCGAAACTTTGTGGGCGATGTAATTTGTAGGTGAAAATGTCCTATCAAATTATGTTTTTGATATATGTAACTTGAAAGTTGAAAACTGTATTTAAAATTTAATGTAACAATAATGACTCAAATAGGAAACTAGGTTCAGACCAGCAGTTATATTAATCTTCTTTAAAGATTTTTATAAAAGTCCCTACTCATGTATGTATGTATCTGAAGATATAGTAAACGATGTTTAGATAGTTTTTTTTGGGTTTTAAATAAACCTGTATAAACGAAAATATTTACGATCTTAGATTTCATAGGAAACAAATTATTTATTTATTTATTTATTTATTCGGCGATTCTTTCATTCTTTTATTATTAATTCCCCAGCCTTTCACCGTATATTGTAGTCGATCGCAATATAAAATTAAACAAATTTTGGGTATATTAAATAGATTTCTTTATGGTTTTCATCCAAATGGACATACTTATTATTTTGAAACAACTTTTCTTATGAATTCTATTATAGAAACCTGTTTAAAAGTTTTTAAGCATATTTGCATTAAATTCAATATGACTATAATATTTTAAATTAAAATAGACTTATTTTTGGAACTAATGAAAACCAATAAAAGTTTCAATCTTATACCAATTTAATTGAACAAATTATTTACATCCAATTAATAAAATTAAGAAAAAATAAATATTGCCAAAAAATATATATATGTATTAACCTTTCTGAAATATAGATTCGGATATTATTATACCATCTTCGTTCACCAACAATACATGTAGGTGTTTTATGATCAGAATATTAAATTAGTTGCGTTTAAACAAAATAAATAAGGAAAATTTGAAATATGTATTTTTTTAATGACAGAAACATTGAAATCGCTAAAAAAGCTCATATAGTTTCATCAACAATTAATAGTACAAAAAAATTGTTGTAGTTTTTCTGAAAAGCATACCCAAAAATACTAGGAAACATAATTTTTATTTGAGAATGGGGCTTAAGAGTAGGCAAGTCGAAAAAATGAAATTGTTGGTTGTTAATGGGCTAAAAGAAAGCGATTTCTATTTTAATTAATTAGAAATCTTATTAAATGTAACAGATTACGTTTACAATAATACACTAGGAAACAATAAGAGGATCTTTTAATACTTAAAAGCAGGGACTATAATAATTATGATCAAGTCGGTTAAAAATCGTTTCTTATTATTATTTATAATAATTAATTAGATACTTGATCTTTATCAACCAATCGAAAAATAAAAATCACTTGATAATCGTTATCGAGTGATCGAAAAATAAAAATCATTTCGTAATCGTTATCGACCGATCGAAAAATAAAAATTGGCTAAAAAAATTAAACCTTTAATGTAAAGTATTATGGAAGACTACAAAAGAAATAATTGATTTTAAGTTAATATAAAATGACGATTTCTTTTTCTAAATTTCAGAAATAATGACTATTTTCGGTCCTTGATTAAAAGTCGTATTTTTGTGATCAGTTTTAATAATTACTTTAACTTAAATCCACATTTCATAATACTATTAATTTTATGTCCTTACGAAATTGTAACCATTTCACATATTTGAATAGCTCGGAAACATTTTAATCCAATTAATCTAATTTGTCCTCTGTAATTTCATTGATCAGGAGATTAATTACACTTTGTAGCTTAATACTTCGTCGATTCTCTCTTTTTTACTTAATTTTTAAGTTCAAAACTGCAAAACTGATTCCGGAAGAGATTTTTCTTGCGGCTGCCCAAATCGAGGAGATGTTCCCCAACAGAAGAGAATTTAATTCGGAATCTCAGAACAGAAGCGTTTTGGACTTCGTGCGACGACGTTGTTGTGAGTGGTCCTCTTCGACATAAAAAATAAAAATCTTCAAACGATTGCAAAGTGAACAGTATTTTGAAAGATTTTTGACTTGCTGGGACGACAACCAGTGGCGAATAAATTTTCGAACGCTTGCTTGCTTGCGACGGTAAAGAATTTAAAATAATCACCCAGAAGTCAAAATTTTTTTTGCGACGTTTTCGTTTTTTCCGACATATATAATTATTTTTCTTTGAAAAGTTCACACTTCAGAGTGCCTGTGCCTTGTACCAAAAAGATTTAGAGATTTTTCACGAGTATTTTTCGTTCGCACTATGTTAATCCGGCGATTCGCACGTTAGTTCAATTCAAATCAAAGTTATTTTCCAAAGAGTGCACGAAATAAATCGATGAACCAGTAAAGCCTCCCCCTCGAATAGCCGCCATATTTTTTTTTTCAATGTCTGGCTGACAATTATGCATTAAATAGCCCTCTTCGACAAAACTCGTTTTTCGAAGCCTACATTATTTAATTCATAATTTTGATCGAAGGACATGATGAGAAATTTCGTAAACAAGTCACAACCACGCAGCCACAGTGCATATCTGCTTAGAATTTAACGAATGCATGATTAGTCCTTGATTTGCTCTTCGGAGCGGATTTAACCGCCCAATCGATTAGCCGCTTTTTCCCCAACTTCATTCATACTTCCGCCTACCACCCACCCACCCTCTGTTCACTTAGTTTATGTTGTTTATGTTTTTTATGTTGTTTACGTTTGTTACCTTTGTTTTTTATGCTTTATGACTGGCATTTGCTTTATAGAAATCGATGAACTTGCTCTATTTTCAAGAATATTTGTACATATTTAGCAATCAAAAAGAAAAAAGAAATTACTTTGGAAAGAATTTGTTAATAAGGTGTTTAAAAAATATCAAATGTCCACTTATTTTAATAAGAGCATTTTATAAGGGCTGTTTTCAATTTCTCACTTTATAACACCTAAGAATAAGTTTTAACTTTTAAATGTTAGAAAGTGGCTTTTAATTTTGAAGTAAATAATAATAAAAAACGGTTAAGTGCATATCGGGCCATGCTTAGTGTATGGTTGCGTAGCTAATTACAAACGATAAAATACGACTAATACAATGCTAAGTAAAATAATAATGTATTTATACATACAGTGCTGTGCAAAACCTAAGCAATTTTTGCAATATTGTTATTCAAAGTTATGTACTTTTATTTTCACAGCATTTAAGAGAAATCAAAATATATTTATTCATACTAGACAACGTGAACAAAATGAATATAAACTTAAATATTAATTAAAATTTCATTGACAATACAAAAAATAACAAAAACAAAATATTCCCAAAAATTTTTCTGTATCGACTATATCTCGTAAACTATCTATTTGATTCTATTAAGTTAAGTTATTCTAGATTTTTCTAGATTTTTTCCGAAATTGGATCGGGGTGATATCTTGGCCGATACAAGCCTAATTGAAAATGGCCAATTTTGAGTCGATTGTTTCAAAAACGGGGCATAATTTTGAAAAACAGTTTAAAAAACCTCAGAATAATTTTAAATTCCCTTTTCAACAATACCCCACTCGATGGGGTAAATAAACTTTTTTTTTCATCCCCACTTTTCATGTAGCCTTAAATTTTTTTTTACAAAATGTTAATACCTTTGTAATGGGTATAATTATTTATACATACGTGTACCAAATTTCAACGCTGTAGTCCTAATAGTCTCTGAATAAAATGACTGACATATGTACGGACGGACGTGATGATATAAAGTTTTTATTATATTACACATCCTTAAACAACATTTCCAACATTTTAAAATTTATAGTTGTTTATAAACAGGTAAACCTCCTTGAACACGATATTTTTGCAGTATGATTTGTGTAACGTGATTCAAAAATTACGGCAATATTATTTTTGGTGAATGCAGCTCAATATCAGGAAATATAATGTTAAATATGTATTGCCTATTGGGACGTATGTCATGATTTCTGAATCAAAAACAAACAATCCAAAAGCATATGCGATTAATCCTAACTAATATTAAACGCGTTAGTGTTTGTCTGTCTGTATGCTGCCTCTTCAGAACCTACTGAACCGATTCCGACAAAAATTTTTAAAGAGGTGCCTTAACCCTTTACGTTCCACTGATTTTATTAGCCTGCTTGTAGTCAGGTCCCAACACTGGACAGTGGACCGCAAAGAGTTAAAATCCGATAAGGGCTTCTTTTTATCGGGGAAAACGGTTCCCGGTGCAATGTATTCAATTCAATTCAAACGACACCTCAACACTACCAACTAAGCATTTTAATAGAAATTCCGGGTACCTATGTACTTGCAGCTAGTTCACTATAAATAAAAATATACTCCACAAAAAGTAAGCTATATCGCAAGTCAAAAGCGGTGTCTTTGGAATAAATAAACACTTAAAAGCTTAAGAAGCTTAAACAACAGCTTTTAAATAAATATGAGAAAAGTCTCCTTCTAAAATTCGGTAAAGAGAGAAAAACTCTTACTTTTATATAATATAACTTACGTAAGAAATAAAACTATTAATGATTTATCACTATACTCATAAATAAGCACATATTATATAATATATGAGGTCGAAAATTAAGTGAGATACAAAATTTTAAATTGCTACATGTTTATGCTTCCCAAAAAAAATATTAATATAAAATAAAATTGGGGTATTCGGTTTAGCTGTAATAAGCACATTCTTAAATATTTTTATAAAATAATCTTAAAATATCTCCATTATTTCCATTTCTATAAACTATCAACTAGGATTATCTGTTTGTAATAAGCAAATATCCAGTCAGAACCTTTTCTTTTGTGTTTTCAACTTAATCCATCTAATTTTATCTTCTTTACATTATACATACATATACAAAATTACACCTGGTTACATACAACAGGATTTTCTATATCTTCAAAACTTTTCCTGCTCTCCTCCATTAATCTTTTCTTCAACCGCACACAGCATTTTGTATTCAAGCCAACTGCCCTTCGACCAACAACACCCCACATTTTTTGATCGTAGCTCGTTTTGAATTCGATTTCGATTTTCAAGCATTATTAGTAAAAACAAAACCATGACAAAGTCATACAGTAAATCTTGATTACGCATATTATCAAAACATTCCACAGTAAATCTGCGCATCGGCGATCGATCGATCAATTGACGAAGAACTTCGAGAAACATTTGATTGTGGCAACATCTACGAAATCTTCGAAATCTACGAAATCTGTGAAGTCTACGAAATCTACAAAATCTGTGAAGTCTGCAAAAATCTACGAAATTTACGAAATCTTCGAAAGATGCTAAAAATGGTAGTGAGAAAGGAGTAAGACAAAAAGGCAAGGCAAGGCACTTCTTCAAAAAGTTTGAAGACGTTTCGCTTCGACGACAATAGCTGCCCTTGGCGATTCTTCGAATTCGATCTGAATTTGACTTTCGTCGGCGCGCCCTAGACTACAGCAACGTCTTGAATTTAAAATGGGTGAGAATATGCGAGGGACGCGCGTCTACGTGGGTAACTTGAGTGATAAGGTTAAGAAGGAGGACCTGGAGGGGGAGTTCACGAAGTACGGCAAGTTGAACTCGGTATGGGTGGCCTTCAACCCCCCCGGTTTCGCCTTCGTCGAGTTCGAAAACCGCGACGAGGCGGAAAGGGCCTGCGATATCCTCAACGGAACTGAAATCCTAGGGTCGAAGCTCCGCGTTGAGATTTCGAAGGGCCGTCCCAAGCAGGGCCGCGGTGGCCCTAATCGTCGCTTTCGGGGCGGTGGTGGGGGTCGTGGTGCAGGTGGCGGTTTCCGAAATAATAGACAAGGATTTCGATCCGGAAGCAGCGGTGGGGGTGGCGGTGGTTTTAATGGACCACGCAATAACGGCGTTGGTGGAGGATTTCGTTCAAGAGGGGGACGTGGAGGCCGCGGATTTGACCAGAACAACGGTTTTAACGGAAGTAACGGTGGCGGGGGCGGTGGCCACCCGGGCGGTTATGGCAATCGTGATGGAAACTTCGGGGGTGTCCGCGAAGGCGGTGGTGGCCGCTATGGGTCCAGAGCAGCCGGAGGTGGACCCGGCGGCAGATTTCGATCTCGATCGCCAGCCAGTGGTCGAGGACGCTTTTAAAAAGTTTTGTCTGAGTTTATTGTTAAGCCTATTTTTTCTAAGCCTATTTGAATATTTAAATATATACCTGAGCTGTAAATATTTATTTATTCCCTGTTGCTATTTAGACCTGAATACGCACAACGAAATCCGCGGTATCGATTCACATTCGCATCTTTTCCGCTGTTTCTGTATGCCTATTTTGTTGATAAATATATTTTTATTTTGAATTTGGGACAAAATGTAAATAAAAGTGTGGAATATTAAAAACGAAAATAAAACAATGAATTTAATTAAATAATTTGGTGATTTTATTAAGAGTCACATCACATTCAATAATTTTTATTACCATTATATTTTAAATAGAGGTTTTATACCCCTGTATTTCAAACATAGTCGTAATAGGCATAGTTAGCAAACTCTACTTTTGTAAATTTTACATTAATTAATTAATCTAATTTATATAAATTCTTTGTAAATATTTATAATTAATAGTACCTATATGTTCTGTTTAAATATCAACAATCATAATGGCAATTATGTTTCGCTCTTCAATTATAACAATTATTAGTATACTTCAGTTCCCTAGTATCAAAATAATAACATTTATCATAAATCAATACAACACTTTTACGAAAACATTTTTCGACTTACATATAACAGAAGTAAGGAAATTACAATTTTCATATTTCATGTGATTTTATAAATGATTAAATAATAAATACGTAAAAACCAAGATAATTAAAAATCTATTATCGCCAAATAGTGCTAGGATTTTTGAAATCACTGATTACGAATTTGGAAATGTTTTTTAAAACTTTTAATAGGACGCGTCCTATATCTCGGATAATGTACTATAAAAACCATTTTTTGTATAAACATTAAATTAGAAAAAATTAAGGACTTTGAACTAAGAGACTATGAATTTTCTTTTAAAATTTTTATAATCATTACAAATGCGTGAGAGCAAAACGAATATCTTCGATTATAAATTTCTTGACTATCATTATTGAAAACAATGAACTTTAAGCACGTCGGCGTGTTTTGAGATTTAATATTTTTTGGTATACTGACTTTCATCGTACTAACTTTAGATAAAATGAACCGAAGTCATTCATATCTTCTATTTTTCATTGTTTTTTTTTTCAAATTAGTTGATTTCAGTTTATAAGGTAATTATTCAAAAACATTGTAAGTTAATAATTAATTTAATATTATTTCCATTTTAGTTTTTAATTATGCACATACATTATAAATATGCCTACATATATTATTTATTAAATTGGTGTTGAGAATGATTAAATTAATAATAAATTTTTCTTTTGACTCAAGACGAAATTATGTACATATTTGATTTTTCTTAAATAACTTTTTGGTTTTTGGGGTTATAACAAAGTTCTTACTGGACACCTTCGATCTTGAAATCGAAGAATGTTGAGTACTATTTTACCGCTGGAAATTCAGCGTAACGCTGAGCTGAATGGCCGCTGAAAGTTTGATTGTCCGCAAGTTTTGATACTGAATACAAATAATAGAAAGATTAAAAAAGAGACGACTGACAACAAAATTTAACTGACCTTTCAAATTAGAAGTATTATATAATATTCTTTTCCGAAAGTTTTTAGCGCGCTGAATCCGAAACCTTCCTTAAAAATTGTTCCATCACTTCAGGTTTTCGAGATATATTCTAACCTAAATGTAAAAAAACGCCGCTTTATCACAAGCTAATTTTTCTACACAAACTATTTAAATATTTTCCTCTCCGAGAAATCGTTAGGTGAAATTTATGAGTTTAGTATATTGATGGGAATGTCAAAATTGTGTAGCATTTCAAAAGGAATTTTCATAATAATAATTTTTTTTTTCGAAAAACTAAGAATAATGGCGAAAACTTGAATTTTACACAATAAAATTGAGGACTTTTGGCGTATCATTTACAACATAAAAATAGAGCCAAAATAAAGCCAAAACACAAAAATATAGTTAGTTTGGAAATTCTTTTAAAATTATTTTAAAACTAATTTTGTTGAACTAAAGTATGAAAATGTCTTTTTAAAGTGTTTTGACTTTTACTTACAAAGCTAGTTTAATTCCACACTACTTGAACACGCTTAAGCAATTTTATTTAATATTTAAAATAAATATAATAAGCAAGCTAGCCAGAATTAAGCCTACTCCACAATTATTTTCTTGATTTAAATAAATAGCCAACATAACAGCGCATGTTTCTCACATGAATACCAACTGCGCAAAATGAAAGTCCCAATTTGGACGAAACGTGTCGTTCCCACTTCCTGGCCGGTCCGCGGCATTCAACTGCGAACAAGAGCATCGAGGCGAGAAGCTTTTTGGCAGCCATTGCTTCACTCTTTTCTCGTCGTTTGGAGCTCGCGGTTGTGTATTGTAGATGGCTTAAGCAGAGTTCAGTGTTGATTTTTTTACCCAAGGAAATATTTTTGTGTTTTTTAATCTTCGAAGTGCACCGAAAACGCATCTTTCGTGCCAAATTTTGGCCCAACGGTAACATATTACAATTTAAAGCAAAACAATATACCAGAAAAACGGAAAAAATTACGACGTAATTTTCGACGTTTTCCTTCGTTTTTACTCTACCACACAAATAAGCCAGAAAATATATATATATAATTATTTTCGAAGTGCCTGTGCCTTGTTATTTTGGATACACGAACGAAAAATCATCAGAATTCTTTTGGCTCGCGTTTTCGATTTTAGCGCAATCACCACAACTCAAATTCGCCGGCATTTTGCATACATGTCCAACAAAGATAAAAAAAAAATAAAATAGTAAAATACTGAACATTAACAAGCCAAGCGACGCCATTTTGTGAACTTTCGAAAATTTCGCTTCGCCTTGCCTGTACAAATACATAGAAATGGGTCATTGCACGACGGCCACCGCTCTAAAGTTAAATTAGAAATCGCGACCGGTTCCCGCTTGGGTGAATCGATTCAATCAAAGTAAAAATATAATGGAATACAACAAGTCACAAACACGAGATTAACTTGCATTTTCTTGGATTTTGAATTTTTGTTCAAAGCATGGGCATTTCTTCCTTTGTGTGATAAATAACATTTGCCACGACGCTCTGCGATTTGGGGTCTTCTGGGAACGCGATCGATGTGGGGGCCATGAATTTGCCGGTGGGAGAAGTTAATTGAATATTTCAACGATTTTTAATTCGACGCAATTGAGAAAAATTTCGCCATGAGGTAACCTAATTCAGATAACGCTGCTATCTAAAGCCCACGTCAAATTTAAGATTGCGCGCAGTCCCAATTGTCACTAAACTCTTCTATTTAGCTCCAAAAACTTTCGTTTAAGTTTCTTCAAAATTGCACACTATGGGGATCGACACGTTTTAAAGAAATTACCTAAAAATAACGCAGACGAAAACTCTTATCATCAAGCAATTCTAAATTATCTGTTCCCACGCCCAAATTATTCGCATAGGAAGTCTTCGGATTCGCTTTTCGCACACCACATCGCGTAGGAAACAATCTGTGAGGCTTCGCTTCATGTGCATACTTCGAAAAATCGATAAAGTCTCAAAAGCATTAGGATAAGAGAGCATCCAGCCAATTACCGAAGTCAACAGATGCCCGCTGGGCCCCGCAAGCATACGAGGTTCTAAAATATATACGCATGCCTATGCCTAACAATCGCATCGACCAATACCAATAAAGTTTGCAAATTTAGCACCTTTTGGTCAGCAATAAACAGCATTCATTGGACCACAGGTGGGTGGATTTTATCAGCTTTGGGGGTTGCTGAGAATTTTCAATCAACTTAAACCTAGCTTAGTTCAGGTTTTTAAGGATGGATACTAGTGCTCTTCGTGTCTTGTCAATTCCTCGAGAAGTTTCCAGTGTTCTGCCGCATTAAAGCAATTTTGAAGAAGCCAGGTTTTAATATTTTCAATGAATGAAAAGTGAGTTCATAATGCGCAACAACTGCCCATATTCATAATTCCACTTCAAAAGCCTCGTATGTTTTGATACCCCATTGCTTATTTTATGCACTCTTTTGTTTTCAATCAAATTCTACGAAATGTCAAAAGTTTTTATATTGAGCTTTGGTATCTTGAAGTGATTTAGAATCGAATTGATTCTTCTGTTTCAATGTAAGTGCTTCGAATTGTTCCGCTGAAGTAGATTTTCCGTCAACAGAAAAACTTAATTTTACTACATTTAACCTTTTAAAAATGATGTTTGGGCTGTCGAGTTAGGCCATTACTACTCAAGTACATACTTAAGTATTTGAGTTTAAAGACCAGAGTTTGAGCATAGTTGAGTACATTAGCGTTTAGGGACGTTCAGGTACTTAAATTCTGTAAAATTAATGCATTAAGAAGTAAAATTACATGTCGCATGAATGAGGTGAATTTTTTATACGTTTGTGTGACACGAAATGTGCTCTGAGTACTTTTTAGAAAGCCCCTTAGGAACCCTTCTGAGTTTACAAATGCTCCAAAAAGCCCAGAAATTGGGAATAAATAAACATACCATGAGTACTAGAGTGCTTTAACTTGAGTCCATTGGAAATTATTTTCCCGGCCTTATACAAAGCCGATGTTCATACGGTGCAAATTCTTTCTTATCTAGATTTCTTTTAGAATTACAGAAGCTAGTTCTGTTCGTCAATTTATATATAGTTAGTTGAGCCTCAGATAAGATAAATAAATATTAATATTTGATTATTAAGCTCTAAATCAGACAGTTAGGCTTATGAACTTAAAATAGATTCAGCAAAGTAAACAAGTTTCTTTGCATAGTGGATTCGGTATTCAGTCTTTGGCGCTAATTTACGAATGAGGCTGAGAATAATTTTATTCAGTATTGAGTTGGCTTTATTTTAGAGTTCTGGCACTATATTTTGCTAGATCATCCAATTTGGATTTAAATTCATCAAGCGTATTAACAATTCTCAAAATGATGTAGATTCCGCTTTCTAAATATGAAACGACTACACAAAAATTTATGTCAGTGCACCGAAGAACCTAAACAAATAATGTACGTTAAAAAATATCAAGATTATAGGAAAATAGTAAGTATTATGCATTAGTCGGGCTCTTGGATACCTGTCTTCGCAAAATTTCTGGGGGTCGTATTTCGCGCCAAACTATGAGATTAGTACTTCCTCCGGCTATATCGATACAATTCTGCGGGTTTATTGGTTGGTACCTCGCAAAGATTCTCAATTTCGAACAATATTAACGCATCGACGATCGGTTTAACATCTTAAACGTACGACGCACATCGACCTGGCAATTATTATTATCACACAAGTTTCCTTCGAAAATTATAAAAAAAAAAGTTTGAGCAATTCCTTTACCTTAGAACATTTGAAGCGTCTTCTTGATTAGAAACATTTGCAAAACATTTCACAGTCTAACATTGCAACGAACATCAGCTTCGTCGACGTCGTCGTCCTAAAAAACTTCGACCTCTACGGCACAGCACAGCGCACTTCGACGTCGTTAACGATCGCTTAAAGGGCCATCTACGAAGACTCGTTATCAATCGCACACCGTATCAACCGTCGACTACAGTAAGTGGGACTCCATCGGTAAAATCGAAAAGTGTAAAAAGGTTTTTTACACACAAGCTATCATGGGTGAGCGCGGAACCCGTGTCTACGTCGGCAACTTGACTGACAAGGTCAAGAAAGAAGACCTTGAGGGAGAATTCACCAAGTATGGTAAATTGAACTCTGTTTGGGTTGCATTCAACCCGCCTGGTTTTGCTTTTGTTGAATTTGAAAATCGCGACGAGGCCGAAAAAGCCTGCGATATTTTGAATGGTACAGAGATCTTAGGTTCGCAGCTCCGAGTGGAAATCTCAAAAGGACGACCAAGACAGAGCCGTCGAGGTGGTGGAGGCGGCGGCGGCGGCGGAGGTCGCTTCCGCGACGGCGACAGGGACTTTGGTCGCGGCAGGCAAGGAGGCGGTGGCGGCGGATTCCGTTCAGGTAGTAGTGGTGGGTTCGGAGGTCCTCGAAACGGTAGTAGCGGCGGCGGAGGCGGATTCCGTTCAAGAGGCGGTCCACCCGGAGGCGGCAGAAGCTACAACCAAGACAATGGCTATGGTGGCGGTCGAAGCGGCGGAGGTGGTGGCTATGGCGGTGGTGGTCGTGACGGCGGATTTGGCGGTGGTCGGGACGGCAGTCGCAGCTACGGCGGAAATTCTTCATACGGAGGCGGCGGCCGAAGCGGAGGCGGTCCTGGCGGCAGATTCCGCTCCAGGTCGCCTGCTGGTGGGCGTGGTAGATTTTAATCACATTAGCTTACTTACCCCTTTTAATCTCTTCCTATTTTAAGAATATTTCGGATAAGAAGACAATTTTCAAACGATTGAGATTTCAACGAATCCCAACCAAATTTTATTTTGAAAGCATTTCTTTTGTTGTAACTGCTAAATTGCCGGGAACACTGCTCTGTCCTCGTCCACAAAAAATTACTTGCTAACTTTTATGCCTGTGTTCATGTGAGATGTGTGCTTCATGGTCGAATAAAATTTTGACTTAGTTCTACGCGACTTGTTATATTCTTAACCTCTGTCTGCTCCGGGCGGGCGGGCGTGCGCTGGCGGACCAGGATTTCTACGGCTCACAATTTAAACTTTTTAAGAATATACCATTTCTGGGAGATGCTGTCTGTAAGTAAATATGGAGTTCGTCCACAAAGTGTATGTCTATTAATTTAAGGAAAATAAAAAGTATTAAGTACAAGCTGATGGCCTTTTATTTTCCTTTATATCTGACCGGTTTCGAGACCCTAAAAAGATGTGATTCACACCCTGGAATTTTTGGAGGTATGTTTTTGTGCGTATAAATAATAATTAGTTTTAATAAGCTTTATTTCATGCACTTGTAGAATTATAAATTTTGCCAGTATGGATTAACTGGAATTGGAAATCCTATACTCGAATTTTACAATTTAAGAATATGATGCAAATCAGAAGATGTGCAACCAAAGTTTGAGCGCATAACTAATTCGCATACAAAATGTCTACATCAAACATTGGACGCCTAATTGAGCGAAACACTCGGTTTCGTTTGAAATAACATTGAATAATTCTTGTGTTTTGCTTACAATTTAGGTGCAATAGACGAAACGAAGTGATTAGTTTCGTTTGTCAGAATGCCCTTGGGGTAGAGTTGTGCAACTTGTTTCGAGGTAGGTCAAAATGATTTCGTATTGGCCTTTGAAAGTAGTTCGCACTTTAGTCGAAGCGAATTGCTTTTATTTCCAATAGAATTTTCTGTGACGTTCTAAGAATTACGAGTAAATCAACACTACAACCTCTAGGCGAAGAATCAAAAATTTGAATTCGAAGCAACGTAAAATGTGTAGCGTAGGAAATTAGAGAACATTATATTTGCTTAAAGTGCGAGTGTTTTTAGTGGTTTATATCATTGTAGAATGCCAAAAAAAATTAAAATATAAAAGGCAGAGTGACTTCTTTCTGGAAAACCGGAAAATGTTATTGAAATTGGAGTTTCTTCATAACATTTAAATAATTTGTTCATGAAAGTCCGATACTAAAAAAATTCCTTTTATTTCAATCACAACTCTTTTTAATCAGACTTTGGCAACATTAATCAAAAAGTTAACTTCGTCAATTCCTTGATTAAAATGTAACGGCCCGTTAACAAAATAAAACGTGTGTTTTGCTGAACATTTTGAATTTATATCTAGGTGCATATTGCCTTTTAAAACATATTTAAAACTCATCGGATAGAGATGATCTCTTGGCTTAAATAAATCTTATAGAAATGCCCCGTCTGTAAATTCAGAAAAAAACACTCCAAAATAATTTCTATTCACATCAACAAAAACAGCATTTTAAAATTTATTTCAAGAAATTTACCTTAAAACTGCCTGAAGTCCTATGGCCCCACATAAGCCGTTCACAGACCAAACTGATTATCTCTACTTTTGAAAATGTCTGGTTTTAATACTAAAGCACCTGTGACCTCTTAATAATTTTACATAAAAGTAATATAACTTTAAAGAAAGCTAAGGTGCACCATCGACACAATCCCGAGTCATTTACTCAGGTGTCCAGATCCTCCTATGATTTAGACAATTTTTAAAAAGTGAAGAAGAGGAATCTGGGATTTCATTGTTTTTAAACTGAGCGAGCTTTTATGGCTACCTTATTTTATTCTTCTCGTCTTAAAATGAAGGATGTCTTCCCTTTGAGAAAAAGCAGGAAAATATTTGGAGTCTAGTTCAATACAAGGAAGCCCTCATAACCGACTCTAGGCTGAGTCAAAGGACACAAGCAAAATTGTGCAGCTTGGCAGAAAGTGAAAACAAAAAAATTTAATTAAGTAAGATGTAAACAGGTAACGACTTGAATGTAATGAATATGTCAATGATTTTTAAATTTAACTTAGTCGTTAACGACAAAATGAACTATTAATAACTGATTAACGGGTTAGTGCCCAGCTCTGTTTTTAATAGATTTTGATGCGGTGTCCTCTAAATCATTTCCCACCTCTGGCTATTTTCGAGAACATATATTTAATTTTTTCCAGAAGCGAACATTGGACTCAACTTTGTGTGTAAATGTCGCCACTGAGGTCCTTCAATTGTGATAGATCATCTTAAATTGTAAAAAATGGGCCCTATTCTTGTAGTCGTTCGAATCGGATCGAAAAGAGCTTACAAAAGCATCTTTTGAATTGAAATTTCTTAATAAACTTACTAAATTCTTAGTAAATTCATTTCAGCTATCTTTGACTTCAATTAATTTTTTCATTCATAGTGGTTAAAATAGTCATACAAAAATCCAATCGAGTTATTTTGACGTTATGGACGAAAAAATGAATTCAATTCAAACGTAACTGAGATGAATTTGTAAAAATTTTCACAACTTTATTAAGAAATTTTTACCCAATATCTGGTAGGGAAAGTATTATTATTTTTTATGTATAAGAATATTTTTTATGGTTATAACAGCTACAGGGGCCCTATTATGAGAAACGTTCGATTCGAATCGAAAGGAGCTTACAAAAGCCCTTTTTGGACAAAAATTCCTTAATAAAGTTCCTACAATTTTCGTAAATTCATTTTAGTTACCTTTGACTTTAATTAATTTCTTCGCACATAACGTCAAAATAATTCGATTGGATTTACTAATCGAATAATTTTAACACTTTGAAAGCAAAAATTAATTAAAGTCAAAGGTTACTGAAATGATTTTATCAAAATTTTAGGAACATTATTAAGGAATTTTTCTCCAAAAAGTGCTTTTGTAAGCTCCTTTAGATTCGAATCGAACGTTTCTCATACGTTTCTCATAATAGGGCCGCAGGGCTCCCTGCAGATATATTCCATAAAATTGATATTCTGTGAAATTTAAAATAAGCCTTATGTACAATTTCCGTAAAAGTGCATATAGTTCCAATGCCCTTCGCATTCCCGAAGGGAAAACACTGGGAATCATATGAAACACTTATTTTTCCAATATGAATAAAAATAATGTGAAATTAAGAAAAACGACGATAATGCAAGCACTGCGAATATTACAAAAACGCCGTCAAGGTTAAGGTAACCATAGAAATTAGTACAGCCGCACTTGAATCTTCTCGTTTTGGTATCCAAAGTGCACCGATTTGGGAGCATTTTCTGTTATCTCAATTTCAGTGTTTTTATAATTACTTATAGCCTCAAAGATAAAAGATCTAAAACAATAAATAAAAGGTAAGATAAATCCTAATGTACACAGTTACTACAAAATGTTAAAAATAATTATTTTATATGTATTAGAATACTGCTGCGTTTTTTTCATCATGACACTGAGTCTTTTCAGCTTATCTAATAGCAAATTTAGTTCAAAGGCCTTGGGAAACGTAAGTGGTATATTTTATTGATCTTGCGTCTTCTATTTTATTGAACCAGCTAAGACTGTGACGAAGACGATATCGGGAACATCACGGCGGCGTAGGGCAAGGGACTGAAGGTTAATTAATTTTAGACGGTTTTCATAAGGAGGAAGGTTGCGGGATCTGTCCAAGGAAGGTCACGCAGGGTAAAACGGATGAATCTGCCCTGGACTGATTCAATTCTGTTAATGATCTTAGATGGCGAGGGTGACCAAACCTGACAAACCTAATCGAGAAGTGGCCTAACAAAGAAGATGAAGAGTGATTTGGTGACATACGGGTTAGAGAATTCTTTAAACCAGCGTTTAACAAAGCCAAGAGCAGAATTGACCCTGCTAATGGTGTGATCTATGTGGGAACGGAAGTTGAACTCACTGTCGCATATGACACCGAAGTCTCGAAGGGAAGTAACAGAAGGAATGGTTTCGTCAGAAGAGACAGGATCTAGGAGATATGGAGGTGCGGTTGCGGGAAAAAATGATCGCTTGGTATTTAGATAAATTTAGATCAAGAAAGTTTGTCGGTATACTCGAATTTTAAGATTTCATTCTTATCTCTTGCAACATCAGTGAACAGTACCATAAATAGTTGAACTTGTTGAGCATGTCTTCTCTTCCCATCCGTCGGAATTTTGCATTCGGATCTTTAAAACTGTTGTACTCAATTCCAATCATATCGGTCATGTATCTTGCCAGCAAATCTTTTATAAGTTGGCTCACCAGATTTAATCATAATTTTAAGGATATAAACGAATTGTTCACCAACCTCCACGACAGTTGGGAACATGAATGTAATTTTTCCCGAAGTATGTTAATTTCGATCTCAATCACACCGCATCAATTATGGTCACTTTGAACCCTAACAATACGGCCCCTTTCAATTTCCACATCGATAGACTCAGAAACCCCCTTTACCACCCAGTCCGTCCCGTTTGCTCCCCATCGACTTCATCTTCATATCTGTCTCGTGTTTTAGTTCCAGTCTTAGTTTAAGTTGTTTTTGTTATTTTTAAGTTGATTCTTTGTAGCTTAAATTAAGCGAAATAAATAAATGTCACATACTAATACGACTGATTTAAAAGCATGGGAAATTGAATAAGCATGAAAATCGCTTAAGAACTGATCTGCAAAACTTTGAAAAATGTGCTGTATGAGAAAGTGGACGGGATTACATATATAAAAATATCTAGTTATCAAATTTTTGCAGAATTTTGGATACCCTAAACGGGAAATTTATTTAAGAAGGGTCGGTCCAGCCGATTAGTTTAGTTTAATGTTAGTGACTTCAATGAAAAAATCTAATTTTTTAACGATAAAACAATGATTTTTCTAATTTTCTTCTTTCTGAAATACATATATTAAAAAACGCCAGGGTGAATGAGAAGTCTCAAATTAAAGCTTACAATTAAATAATTTATGTATATAAAATGCAGTATTACAGGAAATTGAGTCACGAGGAGCTAGTCAGGCTGGCCATCAGGAACTCCATTTTATTCAAGAAATTCTTTCCCTCCATTTTGTCAAAGCGTACCTGAAACGGCTTTTTTTTAAATATTTCGTTTCCTCCTTATCAACGAATTCTTACCTCCTTAAAGTGTCCTCCTAGATGCTCCCAAAACTTCTCTGGGACAAGAGGACTAGGGAAGAAATCTTGACGCGGGCTCCTCGCGATGAAAACTTTAACGTCGATTTGCGGGTCACATCTGATCTGAACCGCGATCATGCGGTCCCCATTAGGCGACGCCAATAAGCAGGAGCTGGCATTGCCCAGCGGCTCGACTGATCCAATTCCGAGGTGGTTGCTGTTGGAGAGCACTTGCCACGCCATGCATTTTGCTAAATTGAGAAGGCACGATATCTGGTGCTGGTTGATTTGGCAGAGGATCAAATCGCGCAGCTCCTGGGGCTCATAGGACATGTGCATCACCCTCCCGTCACGGCAGATGCACTTCAGGGAGCGCTCTTTAACGTGGATTACCAGCGATGTTCTGTTGATGGCATCGTACCTAGAAATTCATTTATTATATCATCAGCTAAGCACAGCATAGTTTTGAAATTAAATATTATCAGGTTATAAACGGCCTTCAACAACGAAGCTTAAAACGAATAGTAAATCCAATTGGTAATGCTAATATTAAGATTTTATTTTAGTATATCGAATATGTCGCAACAATTTTGATTGATAATTCTATGCAAATGCAATGCTAGCACCTTTTAAATCCACGGTCAAGAAGTTAGAATCGATATGAAAACTTCGCATAACTTTGGCCCTGTTTATGTGCTTGCTACGTAACTCTGCCTAATGTAGCCGGCTTTGCTATTTTAATCAGCGTTTATATGTACAAATTTAGCACAGCCTGCTACTTTACCTCTGCGAAACTTGCGCACATAAACACAGCCTTTGAAGCTTACTTTTTCCTTAAAGAGGCTTAAAGAAGGAAAGTACTAAATATGCATATTCAAATTTAAAAGATTCATCAAACGACACCTCACTTAACCCTTTTAGTGCCGGACGACGATATCGTCGTTCACTACACTTGCGAAAAATGCCAACGACGATATATCGTTGCGCGTGCGGTTGCATCTTATTCTTCACATTGTGAGAAAACTTTATCTCAAAATAAATTCATAAACGGCTATAAATGATCTAATTTCACTGCAAAAGAATTTAAAAAATAGTTTTGGGTGTAACAAAGGACACAAGCAAACGCAGCAAATAGTTATCTGAGAGCTCGTGTACCACGGCGTGCATCAAGACAAACATATTTCTTTCAGTCTGCTTGAATTTTCTAAAAAGGGCCGAATTTTTTAGGATCGAAATTGGTTATTTTATTAAAAATGTTATAGTTACACTTCATACTACGTGACCTACATAAAATTGTGATCAAGCGATGACTATTCTTATGTGCAAATATTGTTTGTTGAAGAGAAACTTGTTTTTATGTTTTTCATCATGTTTTATATTGATGTTATTCTTATGATTTTCAACAACTATTGAAATACAATTAGCATTACAGTATTCTCTCTTTCTTCCCTAATACGCTGCATTCTGAACTTTTTAAATATCTTCCTTAGTTTGCTTTTTATGAGCTTATTCCCGAATCTTAGTAAAATCGTCAAATTCGTCCGGTTATCTTCGCATAGGCACCCGTTTAGCGCTCGGCACTAAAAGACTTAGTGGGGTGCATGGAAAAATAAATAGTTTGTCCCTACTTTAGATTGGGGGTCTACAATTATAAAAACTGCCCGTCTAAGACAGACGAACGGATATGAAGGTTATAAAGAAGGTATTAAAGTAAATAAATAAGTAGACAAACCAAAAATAAGGTAAGTAGTCATTTATAAAACAAATATTAATACAAAAATAAAGTAATAAGGCAAAAATAAATGAAATTAATAAAATAAATAATACGCAATAAAAATGTAAAATTACTGTCATTTTTTTGTTTTTTTACTTTATATTTTTTATGAAATCAGCAAATGATAGAATAAATAGTGAAAAATTAAAATAAAGATTAATAAATAGAAACTACGTGCAGCATGTCAAGTTGAAATTATAACGTAATCTGTCCGATATTGGGTTGGTAGATTTTCTAATAAATAAATAAACTGAAATAATAGTAATAGAGAAAGTAAGTTAAAGATAGTTAAAAATAAACAAACAAAAATAATTAAAACTGAGGAACAAATAAAAAATTTAACGTCGACAAAGCAAATACTTTTTCAGGATATGCTTACTAAAAATCGTAGTTAATAACGCAGTTCTATCGTAGTGTGATTAAAAATAATAAGCCGTTATTTCAGTTTGTTTAAAACATTTAACTGCAATTAAAAGCTTTCAAATCTCTGACGCATTTTGAATTTTCAAAAGCAAGATTGATTGATTGATTGATAATTTGAAACAAATTAATTTTTTTTTTCTTCGATGGCTCCTACTCCATGTTTTCGATCATCTTCCTTAATATCTAATTTATATCAGAACTGAATTAAATCATTAGTATTATTTTTCGAAATATGTACTTTATGTATAAAGCCGATTGGCGTTAAATAAATAAATAAATATCGACTTGAAAGAGGATAAATGTGGGGCAAAGCAAAGAATTAAAATTCTTTTCAGAGTTGGAACTGCAAAAGGATTTTGTGGAAGGCAAAATTGACTAAAGAAAAAATCATTGATTAATTCTTCATTAGTCAATTTTGCTGCAGCAAGCGTTTTAAAGTGAAACGTTTTGCACATCTATTATTATGAACAGTCTGCTCGCATAAAAACAGATATGATGTAGAACCTAAAGATTAATTTATAGTAAGGATGGTTTGTCGAATTCTATTAGTTTTGAATAATAATAAAATTCGATAGTTCTACGAATGAGTTTCATAATAATAACTAAACTTGGCACACGTATCCCAGTAGAGGTATAACAAAAGAAAACTGAAATTGCTTGTACATAATAAGGCTAGGGCCGTATTTACCAAAATTAATTTAGTTAATTTCATTACTAACCCGTGAGTAACGATGTTTATCTTCACGCAGGACATTGTGGGGCTGTTCATAGCGTTCCAGTGGGATACAATCTGGGGGTCCTTAACGTCTCTGGCCAGGGTGTCGAGGACGTACTGAGTGCGCTTTCTCATGAAGATGTGCTGTGCCTGTGCGATAATTTGCTCTAGAAGAGTTTGAGATTTGGTCATCTCAACCAGCTCGTGGCGATCCGCCGCCGTGGGGCCCGCAAGCATGCGTTTCTTGCTGGGTCCTAATGGTCCACTGGCTGGATGAGGCAGCGGGTGGTGTGTGTTCTTATGATGAACTTCCCGCAGAAGTTGATGCAACGAGTGCTCCAGTACGTGGTCATGGTCGTTGATGGGACCACCCTGGTTCGAGTCAAAAGTGGTTGAGTGGCACAATGATATGATCAGTTGGATTCCAGGAAGCAGAGTTGCTCTGATTTGGTTTCCCACGACGACGTGTGGTATGGGGGCTTGCAGCTGCACAGCTTCCCGAGCGAGCTGGTTAAACAGCTCCTTGCAGAAGAGGACATTTTGAGCGAACTCAAGTGTTTTCTGCCAAATCCCAACTTGCTGAGTTATATTCGGGCCGTGACCCATAAGATTCACGGTGGCTGTGCAGAGGTCTTCCTGGTCTTTTTGCGTAATCACTTTTATGTAGGCAACGCCTTGAAGCTCTGAGGGAACGTTTAC
Source organism: Eutolmus rufibarbis (assembly GCA_963920795.1). NCBI lineage: Eukaryota > Metazoa > Arthropoda > Insecta > Diptera > Asilidae > Eutolmus > Eutolmus rufibarbis. The sequence goes on along the minus strand of OY987207.1, from coordinate 13,659,740 downwards.
CCTTAAAGCGGAGTTCGTTTTAGGACAAGGCGGCTGTGGACCACTACTTGGACTGCTGCTGGGATCTTCTTCGGGTTCCTCTTCAGCTTTTGTAACCTCAAACATTCCCGAGTGCATAAACTTGGAGCCAGCGGTGCGATAACTTAAATCCCCAATAATCGTGTTGGACACTTTCTTTAGCCTCCAGTTCTGCCTCAGTCGTAACAATTCAATGTGGAAATCGGAAACGTTTCGATTATTTCTTTGCTCACTGTGAGAATTTCGCAGTCGTTCAGCGCCGTTTAAGAGGACATTGGCCGCCTGACTGAGGGCTTTTTTTCTGGCATAAACCTGCACCATTGGTTTGGTTTCTTGTGGATCCTGGGGCACTGGGTCTAGAACTAAATATCGCTTCTCTTTTGCAATAGAAAGAACATCGGAAAGGACACAAACTTCTGTTAAAGCATCGCGTAATTTGTTCCGGACTGAATCCCATGGCCATAAGCTTGGTTGGAACTGCGAAGGATCTTTTGTATCGTCGTCTGTTTTCTTTTCTTCCTCTTTTTTTAATTCATCTAGAGATGTTTTACTGAAATCAATTCGTGCAGCGCATTTTGATAAACTCTCAGAGAGGGTGAGTGGCCTGTGAAAATTGGGAATTTAAAATGTTTGTAGAAGACAGAAAAAGTTGTTTACGGTTGATATATCTCTGTCCCATCGTAGGATATTTCCTGGATTTGGTGCTCGATTGGTGCCTCCACAGAAATATTAACAGATGATGCCATAATCACGGAAAATTAGGAGCCAGGTTGCTTATTGAACCGGCAACCCAAACAAGCGATTTGTTGACGTTTGCCAGTTTGACGTTTCTTGAGTCTTCATTGCGATGTTTTTTAGCAATGGTTTTGAAATTAACTAAAACATCGAAGATTATTTTTTGCTATTACAGCGATTCTGCTGGGTAAAACGTTTTACAAAGATTGTTAACAGTGGCGTTTTAGGTATAAAATTGTGGTGGTAAAAGGAATTTTAGAAATTTTCAGGGGATATGTAACATCGCATTACGCGCAATGCTCGGCCAGTCCGTTCCGAACCGTTTCCGTCCGTCAGGCGAAGCACGTCGCAGACAAAAGCTGTCAATCGCCTTCTGTCATCCGTCGCCGCCATCTTGCTTCGATGTACGTCGCAGTACGGATTTGTTGAAAAAATCTCGCATCGCAACGCGTTTTCGTCACCGGACATTTCGGGCAATTTCAAAAAAATTTTTTAAAGGACCTGTCGCAGCGTCGCGAGCACCCGAAGGGCAAGGGAAACCCTCGAGAGCGGCATGGAGGAGCAGAAATACGACCAAGTCCTGCACGACATCGGGGACATGATTGTGAAGAAGGAAAAAAAGAAGCGCGAGGCAAGCAAACTGGTCGTCATCAACGAGGAGGAGCTCATCCGGCAGGTCGAAATGCGGCCGATTCTGTTCGACAAGTCCCTAAAGGGCTACCGGAAGTCGGCCCTGCGCGATCAGTCCTGGAAGGAAATTGCGACACTGCTCGGATCCACAGGTTTGTCCGTGCGATGGCATGCTTTGCGTCCGTCGTCGGTTGGAAGTTGCACTTCGCGGGTACGTCGCGGTTGGTGGCTCGCGTTGTCACATCACAAACATCACAAGAGAAGTTAAATTATTTTTGGGACGGGCGGCTCTCTGGGGTGAATGCTTTAATTAAACTTTGCTCTCTTCGACGTTAAGAATTTATTTGCGGTTAGATAAAAACCGAAAATATGCTTAATTCGGATATTCACCAGATAACGGTTATTTGCTGATCTGACAGTGGCAGCTATAATACTTCCGGCGACGGTTTCTTTCACGTGCAACCCTTTCAAGTTATTTACATATTTTGTGTTAATTCCGATACTTTCCACAGTTTCGCTAAAGTTTGTTGATTTATTGAGCTACATTTACATATTTTGTAAACTTTTGTTTCCTTAAACCTTAATTGGTTTTCTTGTGTGCCAAAATTTGTGATTTTCTTGTATTTAAGCGCTGATTTTAAATATAATTCCTGGTAAGAAGCATTCTAGAATTGACGCCAATGGATACTTTTGCCTTAAATTTAACCCTAGATAACTAAACTTAAATCAGTGTTAATCTGTAACTAGTCATTCAACTCATAGACTACGAATTAAAAACAAGTATATTTTTATATTTCCTTTATTTATTTCAAACAAATTACCGTAACTTAAAAAAAGTATTATAATATTTCAATTAAAAAATTGAAAAGTGGTAAAAATTATCGTTGGCACTCTTGGCGGATGTTAAAAGTGTGCTCTCCACAAATAGTCTTCTTGCAGTAGTTGCATATGTATTTTGTCATTCTGCGTTTCTTAGATGGACAGAAAGACGACGACTGCAGCAAATCTCGAAAAGTAACAAGTGTACAGCCGTGCTGATCACCTTCGGATAACTAATTTTACTAGTTATGAAGGTACTGTGAGTGAGGTGGTGTGAGCTCAACGGGAACATCTCGAATTCGCAAAACTGGCAGCGGTCGTTAGTCTATTTGATGAATGTTTAGTTATCTAGGGTTAAAATAGAGTCTGGAGAATTCTCGTCATGATTCATCTGTGGTAGAAATTATAAGGAAGCTCCCCAATAGAGCCAAATATGCATTTATCCCTTAACCCTTTTAGTGCCGGACGACGATATCGGCTTGCGAAAAATGCCAACGACGATATAACGTTGCGCGTGCGGTTGCATCTTATTCTTCACATTGTGAGAAAACTTTATCTCAAAATAAATTCATAAACCGCTATAAATGATCTAATTTAAAAAATAGTTTTGGGTGTAACAAAGGACACAAGAAAACGCAGCAAATAATTATCTGAGAGCTCGGCTGCCACGGTGTGCATCAAGACAAAAATATTACTTTCAGTCTTTGCTTGGATTTTCTAAAGTGGACCGAATTTTTTAGGACCGAAATTGGTTATTTTATTAAAAATGTTATAGTTACACTTCATACTACGTGACCTACATAAAATTGTGATCAAACGATGACTATTCTTATGTGAAAATATTGTTTGTTGATGAGAAACTTGTTTTTATGTTTTTCATCATGTTTTATATTGATGTTATTCTTATGATTTTCAACAACTATTGAAATACAATTGGCATTACAGTATTCTCTCTTTCTTCCCTAATACGCTGCATTCTGAACTTTTTAAATATCTTTCTTAGTTTGTTCTTTATGAGCTTTTTCCCGAATCTTAGTAAAATCGTCAAATTCGTTCGGTTATCTTCGCATAGGCACCCGTTTAACGCTCGCTAGTAAAAGGGTTAATATAAATCAAAAACTTAAAACGTGCAAATAGCAATTCATACGAAAATCACCAGGGAACCAAATGGGGTTCAGAAGGAAAAGAATTTATAAATTCTAGATAGATTATAAGGGACTGAAGAAGAATACTATGTTGTAAGGAGTTTGGTTAATTTAGATTTAAAATAGAGTGAAGTTCGCTTATATAACAAAGTGTTGCGGACGTAAAAACTGACTAATCTCAGTTTGTTTTTGATTCATTTTTCTTTTATAATAGCTACGGATCACATTATGAATACAAAACATAGCACGACAAGTAATTCACTTCTTGAGTAATTAACATGAGTGTAAGAAGTAGGCGATGGACTACCCATATGGACTTCAGTGAGACTGACATAAATCTTTTCGCATACGTCCTAATAACCTAGCGTTTTCCATTTCGTTTTTCGTGTTCTATTAATGATACTGTGTTAAAAATTGCTGATGAAATTAAGGATTTGGGCATAATAATTGATTTTAAATTGACCTGTACTCAATATCTGGCATCGTATTAGTAATAAAGCATTATCACTGTTCCATGATTCATACGCACTAAAATCCCTATATGAGTCGCTAGTTAGATTCGTTTTATATTATGGTTGTCAGGTTTGGTATCTTTTCTATACAGACACTGGATGATTCAGGAATTTCCTGGAACTGTTTTGCAGAACTGGAAATTATCACAGAAAAACATTTTCGAATGGCGTTGAAATTAAATTGGCTTTTAGCACGAATACTTTTCTTCTAAAGCGACTTTCCTACAATTTCAGACTTTAATGACATTGAAAATATCTGGAATGTCGTGAAAAACAGGGTTTCAAAGACCTCAATCAATACCCCAAGTACAATCCACACTCGAAGAAGAGTCGCATTTGTCGCCTGATTTTTTAAATCATCTGTTTGAGACTTTGTCCGATAAGATTGAAGCATGTATTCAAACATGAGGGTATTATTTTGTTTTGAAAATTCTTTCACTTCCAATACTATTTGTTAACACTAGAACTACCAAGACCCGTCAAATTGACGGGTACTCAATTTCTTCCTTGAATAAAGTAGGTATATTTTTTGAAGTGACCTCTTAAGGTTTATGCCAAAACTTATTAAGGCTCAAAATTACTACGTTTTCAAAATTCTTTTCCCATTTATAATTACAATTTTAAATTTGAAACAATATTATATTAAAGGTACAGAAAATTACTAAAATTACAAGCTTACGCGCTGGTTGTTCTAGTGTTAAAAAGCTACTTGGGTTTATTGAAGGCTTCGATTTTGTTAAAGCTTTCAACAACTTACAACTGTTACTAATTTGTTCCAATTCTTTTTCAGTTGAAGAATGCCGAAAACGATGGAGAAGTCTTCGGGACGCCTTTTCTAAGCACTACAAACAACTTGGCGGAGCATTAAATTCGAAAAAGAAAAAGTGGCTCTTCTATGATCAGATGTACTTTCTAGCGCCTTATTTAGATTGTGGCAGGTGGGATTCAATCTTTAAAAAAAAAAAACTCCAATAACACTCTTATTTCCATTAATAATAGTAACATTCAGGACTCTTCCGGAGTGATGTCCCTTCAGGAAACTTCACACGAGAGCATAATGGAGCTGGACGTTGAAGAATGCATTAATATGAGCGAGGTGGAAAAGAACGATATCAGGGAAGATGAACAGTGTCAGAGCACTCAGCCGCAGGAGGAGCAGACAATCGACGATGAAAATCAATTTATGACTAGAATTTTTACCTCCCCGTCCGATTACCAATCGGCAGATGTACAAGATATAAAAAAATGTTCTTCAGAACAAGGACATGATTACCAGACAATCGCAACCACAGATCCTGACGAAAGGTTCCTACTGAGCTGCTCCCCCATTCTGAAACGCCTGTCCAATAAAAAGAACGCCCTGGCGCGCTTGAGGATACAACAAATTTTGTATAGTATAGAATTCGGAGAACAATAGGACTTAAGATTATTAAGGTTTTGTATATAAAATTTTTTTTATTATAGTTGTACAATTTCCCTAAAAGGGACTTTGATTAATATAGGCTGTTTCGAAAATACGTGCATTTATTCTCTTCCGAATATTATCGTAATGATAGATCCAAAAAACATAATAAGGGGACAATTAAATTGTATCACATTGCTTGAATCAGTCAAAAGATTTTCCGGGTTGCATCCTTGCCCCGCACAGTGAATACATGTTTTTTTCCTTTGCAGTCCTGCACTTTTTAAACTCTTCATCATCTAGTTGACAAGAGCATCCTCGATGTAGTCATCTGAAGTAAATTTATATATATTGTAATGTGCTCCTCAAAGTATTTAAGAAAATAGTTTTTGAAATACACATACACAATACTTTTGACCGTTACTATATTTTTCGTCATATTTATATAGATCTTTTTATTTCGTCATATTTATATAGATCTTAATAGATCGAAATTTCGAAAAACAATTTTAAAATCAATGGTAACATTTTCTAATCAAAATTCTTCACCGATCTGTACGATATTTTCCTCCATGATTTTAAATAAAAGTAATAACATTCTTTTAATTTTTAAAGTAATTCTAGTTATCTTCTGAATTAAAAATCTGTTAATCAATTTATTTTTGGTATAATTTAAAATCAGACAATTCGAGTTACTAAAACCGTCAACTGAATTCAACGGTTCATGTTCTTGGTTTCCAAATAGCATTCCTTGAAATAAGGTCAAAATACGACATCATTAATTTTGAGAAACGCTATGTATACCCATTGCGATAGGATATTTGCAATCAAAGCTCCTTATTCCAAATTGTTCGATATATTTGAAAGTTATTTACATTTAGCAAAGTTTCCATAATTTTTGAGTAGTTTAGATTCAAAACTGAAATTTTAAAATTTATATATCTTACCTGGATGCTATTTTACATAATACCCCCTCTTCTCAAAGGTCTGAATCGTCGTTCCGCACTCACAATCAGTGGACGAAATGTTTGCTGCGGTGTCTTCGCAAATTGAAGGTCCATCTTTAGTGATACACTGTATGCAGCTTTGGAAGATGATGTTTTTGGAATTGCATCCAGAACTATAGCAAAGCTGAACTCTTCTTGATTCTGAGAGGGTCTCCAATTTGTCTAAAGTACATCCTCGATTTACATTCCGTTTTCTGTGATAGTGGGTGAAGCAGGATTCGTCAACGTGGTAAGACACTGCAGATTTTCAATTTTCGGCGGAGTTATCTAAAAATCCCCAAGCAGAATCTTCATTTTTCTGGTCACATTTTATGCATGACTGAGTTAAATCCTTCTGGAGTGACCATCGATTGCAGTCATTCTCATAGCATACTCTGCACCTGCCGTTTTTCACAAGCTTCCTGCAAGAATTTAAGGACTCGTCCGTGTAGCACCCTCGAATGATTTGCCCATAATTGTTTGGAAATGCAAAGCAATAGTCAAGAAAGTGGTAGTTCACACAGAGTGTTGGCTCAACTAAACCTTTATTACATTCATCACTACCACTGCACTGAGAGCAATTTCTTCGTCCAACTGGAAAAACACCTCCGTCCCACGCACTGCATACGAATTCGGTTTCACAGTGGTGACGCACTCATTTAGAGGATTTTTGCAAACCTCAAAGTCAATATTGGTTGGCGCAATTTGGATTAAAGCCAGAGGAGCACCTGTAGCACGTTCTAACTGGTTGTCTGTTGCAACCGTCGTCGCCTTAGCAGGGAATGCAGTGGTATCCATCCAGACGTCCTTAACCGCATCCTCGAATCACATGACCGTCTGGAGAAAATTAAGACTTCTTGTTACTAGAAGGTAATTTAGGATAAATTATTAATAATCCTGTAATTTTACAAGAATTTGAAAGAATTTTTTTTAGAGATTGGTTAAAATAAAATATCTTTTGGCTCAAGTACAGTTCGAACAACGAACAACTTTACCAGTAAAATAAGTATAGCATATAGAAATATTTTTAATTAAACAGAAATAATTAATACCAACACAAACCTCAATCATAAAATCATTATTATCAATGATGTTGATTGTTTAGTTAATAATTTATTTAAAATGTTCGTAAACCGTCCAATATCAGCATATTTTTCGAATACATATGTGTGGATGATTTTGGGAGAGGTCATGACCCCTGTGTATCCCCTTTTGGACTGCGTCTCCTTTTAAAACACCTATTAAAGCACTTCTCTTAAATTTTGAATTTCTCATTTTCTATTTTGCAATAACCGTTCTCGAGATATAACGCTTCAAAGAATCGCAAATGGCTCACTAGGGACTAAATTATTATTAATATTAATTATTATTGGTTAATTATTTATAAATATTGATATTATTAGTATTTATTATTTAATTTTTTCTGTAATATAACGATATACAGCAAATCTTTATATTTTTTAAACGGTTCCCTTTACGAAAAGATTTCTCAGACAGACAGACAGCAAATTCTCTCAGCTTCGAATTTGGTAATAAATATTTTCGTCGAAAATTTCATCGTTTTTGAGATATTTGCAAAAAATATGTTTTTATCGATATATGTATCATCGAAAACTTTATACATCGAAACGGTTACTCATATGAAACAACTTGTTAGATCGTTTTAAATTTAGTCATAAATGTTATAAATGTTTTTGTCGAAAATTTCACGGTTTTCGAGATATTTGGAAAATGCTTGGACCACTTTGGTCATTTTTCACACGATTTTTGTAACCCCGAAACCAATGTGTACGCAAAATTTTAGCTAATTATTTCCATATTTGCAGCATAATTAGGTTTTTAGGGCATCGTAAAAATGCAGATATGGCGGATCTTCAAACTTAATGTAATGGGTAGATGTACAAATAACTCTATTCTTCGTAAAATAAGTCTCGAATGATTTTACAGGAATTTTAGTATAAAATTATATTTCGCATTATCTACAATTTTGGAGATATAAAGATTCCCAAATGGTTTTTTACCTGAAAACGACATATCAACTGAAAGAAGTGTTTAATTGTTAATCTATTTACAATTCCTTAAATCATGATCAATTTCAACTTCACCCTACTCAAAATTTGTTTGTAAATACCCTTATCTACTCTTTAACTCTACTTTAAGTATACTCTTTAAAATTCGCGGGGAATTAAAAATTAACTTTTGAATTTACATTTGTATATAAAACATCTTTATGATAATTTTTTTTTCAACATACCTTATCCTAAATTTGTTTAGGTAGCAACATAATTTTATTTTTGTAAGATGTTTTTAATATACTTATTATTTTGCATGTACTTGTGTCGCTAAAATTGCTTGTTATGTACGTTATGTTCGAGAAAAATTATCCAGGTCAATATAGTAGATAATAAAATTTGGAACTACCTTCGCCATTAATGTCGATTAGATCGATTAGATGGCTTTTTCCTGCAACCATAATAAATAACTATTAGTTAAAAGCTTTGAAGATTGATATTTGAATCAAAACCACACCTTGTGATGTCGTGTGCGCAGTAAAAGTAAAAATAAATATAACTATTATCTTCTAATTAAAAATTTATATCATGCTAGTCATTGAAAGGCATCTTATAATAGATATATTTTAGAATGTTGGGTTGAAACTGATAAGTTATTCCGCCAATGTTGTCCATTCTCAAAAGTTTACCGACCGGTAGGCTTTAAAATGTTTTTGACGCCACGTGAGATAAATGTTTTGAGTGTGAAAAGCAGCTGAGTTGTTGAACATATGAATTTATCTGACTTAGTTAATTTTATTATTTCAATGTTTCTTGTTTTATGAATACAGTCAAAATCTGTTATAACGACATTGAAGGGACTACTCATATTTGGTCGTAAAAACCGATAGTCGTAGCAACCGGTGATGTTTTCGAGGTACAAAGTAATTTTTATTAAGTAGTATTATTGAATGCATAGGTACATATAAAACCATAGATATTAATAGGAATAATATCTTCGTGTATATTCATGTATAAAATAAAACTACATTTTGTTTATTTCACATAAAACGTATAATATGAAAGAATATTATCATTTTTCTGTATTCAAAAAATCTGTAATTTTAGTCTGTTTGGAACACTTCTCTCGGGCGTACGAATTTTGTAGTTTACGTTGGATTTTAATTAGTGTATCGTCATAATTTCCCTGCATGTGAAACTGTTCATTAAAAAGAAAAATCTTTCGTAATACACTAACAGCATTGAGACCAAATCTTTATTTGGAATTCCGTTCTCTAGCTTTGATATAATACGCGATTTTTCTTCGATATTAATTTGTTTTCGTTTTCTTTGCGACATGTTAAAAGTTTCACAAATAATTCAACAATATGTTTTGGTGCGTCTTGTGTACAGCTAAGTAACAAACTGACTGAGAAGAGATATGAGAAAGTGGGCTTTGATTATACTGCATGCACGTGTATTTTGTTTCTAAGAATTACAAAAGACCCTAAACTCGACACGTTTTTGTTTACTTTAGCAATCTTATTAGCCATTGACCATTGTTCAAATTGTCAAATTGTTTTTTATAATACAGCTGGTCGTTCTAACAGATATAATTCTCCGAAGATATTAGTTAAATGTAGTCGTTTAATGAGATATGTCGTAATAAGCAATGTCTTAAAAAGCAGTGTTTTTTATAAGGCGGTCATATAGCATTCAGGCGGGACCTATGATTTTGGTCAATATAACCGGTATGTTGTTCTAAACGATGTCGTTATAACAGATTTTGACTGTATGTGCAATTACTGAACAAATGCTGACTAAACTGAACTTAGGCAATTACTCCAACTTTAAATTATTAATATATGGCAAAATTATTGATTTTTGAAAGTGATGGACAAAGTGTGTGGTGGAAATTTAGGAGGGTATTTTAAATAAAATTGGTTTGAAACTATTTTCTCGACTAGAAAATTCGCAAAGCTATGGAAATTTTTAGTCAGGCGTTCAAGTGAAGAGATATGCATACCAAACTCAAAACTTTAAATGCATCTTCTGTAAAACAAAATCTTATTAATCATATTTGGATGAGTTAAATATTTCTTTCTTGGAATTTTACAATTAGTAGTTTCTTTATTTTAGATCGATCGCAAATGAGGTTGGATACCAAATTTGAAATTAAACATCTTAAAGCATCATGTATACATTTTTTGTGTGATTTTAGTAAAACTTATTATTTTTAAAATTTAAAATTAAGGTTGTTACGATGTCGTTTGTGATCAAAATTCTTTTGGAGCATCATCCCTAAAGATGAAAGAGTCTTTGGTTTATTTTATTTTAAATTTTTAAACTGAATTATTAGAAATTCTAGACTGCGCTTAATACATATTTTCTGATAATTAGGCACTGAATTAGAAACTTTCGTGTATCCAATTTTATGAAATTTTAAATAATACTTATTTATTATATTTATTTATATTCAGCAGTTAACGGCGGAAAATTTTTGATTTGTTATTTTAAGTAAATATTGAGTTCTAAATATTATATTATGTATTAGAAACACTAACCGAATTGAGAGCTCCTACTTTTTAAGTCTGTCTAAAAGGGAAAATGCTTTTATGGGTTGTTTATCTTTTAAAATAATCTTTTGTTCCTTGTTTCGATGAGATTTAAGGGGCACTCGCTGCTTTTTTGTCTGCAATCTATAATTCTTCTACCCAATTACATATATCGTTACGCATGAATGTTTGAATAATGTAAAAAACGCAACACATTTGTCTAACATAAGTGTTCTCTGATAATAATCCTTTTTGGTCTGTAAACACTTTGAAGTGCTCTGCCAACCTTAGCCTAAACCAATTTAGATAATCCCAACGAAAATCTCAGGTAGCTAGCACTTTTGCTAATTTTAACACCTGTAGTGTAGATTTCCCTTTTCTTGCATAAAGAACAGAAACATGAGGTTAATAAGTTTTATTGTCTTTTTAGTATTTTCCATTTATCCTCTGGAATCTGAAGAAGTTTGTAAACCAGGTGTGAAATTAAAAATTTATTTTATTCGAGTTTAGAAGGATATTCTCAGATTTTGTTGTTATAGTGGACGTGAACTTCGAAGATTGGGATCGTTCGTGTTATACTTGTTCTTCGGACAAGGAATCAAACTGTGTTACAGCTCCAAAAGAAGTGAATTTGTCTAAATGTAAAAAGGAAAACGACCAATGCGTTGTTGGACTGCGTAAGTTTAATTTTTTTTTTTTTAAATTACTAAAATGTAACAAGAGAATAAACTGGCATTAATTTTATTACCTATTAGGTGGCATCACAACAGTTCGAGGTTGTGCATCAGAAACCCTGAATCTAGCGAGGGCAGAGTGCTGCAGTCAAAATAAATGCAATTCACAGGATTTTCCGCCTAAACGCCTTTCATGTTACCAGTGCAAAAACTGCTTAAATGCTACTAGTCTCCAAAAATGCTTAAAGTATATTCCAGACGATCAATGTTACACGGAGGTTCTTGCCGACGGTAGTGCAAATCGCGGCTGCAAATCAGACTTGCTTCATATGAATGAGAACGTTATTTTTTGCAACAGTACGGGATGCAATAAATATCCAAGTTTAACTACATTATCATGCATTCTCTGTAACTCCCACGAATATCCCGACTGTGCTAAAGTTGATACTTCCTCGAAATGTGTTATAGATCCAGTTCATACTTGTGAATCGAAAATATTCTTTGGAAAAGGTATGAGCAACGCCTGTTACACTTATAAGCGGTTTGAGTACGTAGAGCGGGGGTGCATGAAAGTGCAGCCACTTCCTCTTCATGGTGAAAATATGAAATTGTATGATTTTTGTTGGACGAACTTTTGTAACGCAAAATGTATCGATCCTATAAGATGTTTTGTAACGCCTGAAAATTCAGGCTCCAATGTTGAGCCCAGTCAACCAAAGATATGCGCAGGAAGCTTCTGTCATACATGTGAAAATCCTGGTAAGATAATTGTAATATTATGTAACTAACTGATGAGAATCATCTTTTAACCCCCGACGCAAAAAGGGGGTGTTATAAATTTAAAACCTTTGTCTTTGTGTGGCATCGTAGCTCCAGAATGGATGAACCAATTTCTTTCTTTAAGATATCTCGGCTAGTATTAAAGCTAGGTCGAATTCGAATTTTATGTTCATGTTTAAGGGTGCAATTCTTATGTTCAAACAAGAAAAGAAAGTAATCCAAAAAAGTATAAAATATAAAATCTAAATAAAAAATTTAGGAAACCTCGGACGCAAGAAACCAAACATCTTAAAAGAGGAAAATAATTTTTACTATATCTTGTCCAAAGCATTGACTATTGCTCCGTTTTGATATTTCTTGTTTAACCCATTCGCTAATGAATGCATATTCAGCTAAATATTCAGCTATTGCCAACGACGAGTATGCTCGTGATTGGCAGCGAATGGGTTAAACATGCTTTAAGAATTTTCAATTGCATACATTATTCGTTTTATATATTTTGACGTCAGCAATCTTTACTTTTTTTTTTTTAAACATATGCATTTATTAAGAGTATTAAAGACCGCTTCAAGGGTTTCAAAATAGCGAATGTAGTTTAAGGTTTAACCATAAAAATATAAAACAAGAAATATAAATTATAAATAACCACTTTTTCAGTTTCGAAGGCTTTAAGAAGGTATGAAACATATTTTAAATTTTTGAGAGATATTCATAAAATTCATGCATGTTTAAAATAGTAACTAAAATAAAATTGGGAACGTATACATATTGCCTAAAAAACAAAAAAACTTTAACTTAAAAAATAATACTAATTAATTATTCATTGCTAGTTGATAAGAAATGCATTCGTTTACGACGAAATGGTCCAAAATGTACTTTTACTAGTATATTTTTTTTGTTTTGTTTTTTAAGCTGCCAACAGTAAAATGATTTTGAAATCGTGTTATACTAGTGACACACTATAAACGAAATTTAGAATTTCGGGCGTATTTTATTTAGCAATTATTATATTGCTTTGAAATTAAAGGCAATTTTAATTCAAAATCTCTGTTTGATGGAATATTTGTCTCAATTTAAAAAAAAAAAAAATTCAAAGAGGATGGATATGTCTGAAATTGAGAATATACGAAATTCTAAATTTCGTTTATAGACAAGAGTATAAGAGTAAATCAGCCGTGTTTTCTTGAACCGTTTTATTTCGAAAACTTGTAAGAAAGGGCTATGTGAAAACAAAGTTAGGTGTATACTAAAAATATGCACTAAAACTTATAAGGTCCATTTGCTTAAGGGGGGCACCTAGTATAACAGCTGAAAAAACACGCTTATTTCAAACATTTTATTTTTAGACTAACTATATTTTTATGATATTTTAATGAATTACGATAGAACATCTTTTAAAGTTGTTAAAAAAATTGTTTATTAATATTTTCGGTACAAAATGGTGGCGTGGTAAGCATTTCTATCAGACGCGTTGCAGTTGCGATGTCCAATTTGTGGGAGTAATTACAGCCCTTAGAGTGAACCTGAAACATCCATTCAAAAAATTTCTTGTTAATAACATTCATAATTCGTAGTTAAACCTATAAAATATATAAAAAATTGAAAAAAAAGTACAGTGAAACCCGGTTAAGACGATTTTCTAGAGACCAAAGCAAAACAGCGCTATAAGCGGGAAAACGTTATAAGCGTATGAACGTTAAATTCACTATGGCAATAAAAGACACAATTTGTTTGTTCCGAAAAGCGAATAAAGCCATTCTAAGAAAATCCATTGTTTTAATTTTGAAATCGGTAAACGAAATTCAAAAGGTAACTTTTCTTCTTTCTATTTTTGGACACATGTCCAAAAATAGAAATAGAATAGAAAGATTAAAGATTAAAGAAAAAAGATTAAAACGATAATTGATCATGAAAAACGAGTACGAACATTGCTCGGTAACAGATAAATAGTAAATCGTTATAAGCGTGAAGATTTTCCCAGGTAGTAAGCGATGGGACCCATTCGAAACAATCGTAATAAGCGGGAAATCGTATTAAGGGGGATCGTTATAAAGAGGTAATTTTGTACAGGTCATTATAGGAATGTCGAAGGGACCATCGAATTTGACCGTAATAAGCGGGAAATCGTTGTATGCGGGAGTCGTCTTAACCGGATTTTACTGTATTTAATTTCAAGTTTGAAAAAATTGTTCGATTTTTCGCATCAAATGTTGACCTATAAACATTTATAAATAAAATTTATAACAATAATTTACCAAAAACGTAGGTTCAACTACGAATAAAAGTTGTTTTTTAAATTTAGTAAAAATTTCAGCCCAAAATCTTTAATAGTTTTTGAGATGTTACTCCCACAAACTTCGAAAATGAGGTCTTTTTTTTTTAGCTGTTACACTAATGGTTATCCTAATATGAAATTTTTAAGAAATAGATTTTTTTTTGCATAATATATTTGTTTAAATATTTATAAAAAATTAGTAAAAATTATAATTGGAAGTCTGCCTGGTCAAAAAGAACTTTGAATGGATTTTATCTCAAAATATATAAATATGTTTTCAAAAGCGGTATATGTACCTAATATCTCACGTTACGATCGATAGACTTACTTAACATTTTTGAAATATGCCAAATATGATATTAGTTATCGTATAAATTGTTTTTTTCAAACCGGCCTATATGTATAGACGAATTTTGGAATGCCATTCAACTCTTTTCGCAGGCAATCTTTCCAGCAGGAGTTGTAGAACTTAAATTATTTAAAAATTACCTTTAAAGTAGGATTAACCCTTTCTATATACATAAATGGAGTGTCGGACCACTTATTATTAAAGGCTCATTTATAACAAAAAATATTGTGCGATGTGAATCTTAATCTGATTCTTCATCATATTATTAAATATGTCACATAGGTTCGTTTTACATATAAAGTGAAAAATATTCGTCAAAGCAAAGAGAAATTTGGGCCATTTATTATTGAAAATTAGGAAAATGTGTTTTTAATATTGCATTGGTCTATATTAATGTACTCTTTGTATTTTTAATCAATTTTAATAATTTTATTCAATAACGCATTTTGTAATTTTCAATAGATGGTACCCTTACCCGAGGTTGTGGTCACCACACAACAAACAGCACGTGTGTTTACTGCCAAGGACAGGATGATTGTAATAATCGCAATCCTTTGCGATGCTTCACATGTGACTCAAGCAAAGATCCAAATTGCGCCCAATGGAGCCACCCTGACGCAATCCAAACTATGTTTTGTCCCAATGTTGACGATGTTTGCGGAATTAACATTCGGGAAAAGGATACAATTCGAGGGTGTTTTAAACCCCAGGAATTTAAATGTAGCAAAACGGATGAAAATTGCATGACTTGCAAAAAGGACCTCTGCAATGTTGGTATATTCCCCGAAAATAGACGGCGATGCCACATATGTTTCAAAACGAAAGATTGTGTTGAAACACAGTATTCTAAAAGTGTTAAAATATGTCCGAATTATGATAAAAATGCGAGTTGTGTTGCTTTTGCTGATACTAACAATGATATGACGAGATCGTGCTCAACAGACCTAGAGGCTAAGCAGACATGCGAAAGCACAGGGGAACCGAAGTGCAAAATATGCAACAAGGACGGATGCAACTCAGTGCCACTTATGCTGGATCCAAGTCTATCATGCATCAAGTGCAAGGGTCCTGCTTGTGCCTGGGGTCAGCGCAAGGACACCGCCTTGAAGTGTGTCAACAAATTTCCTTACTACCTTCCAGAAACATGCATCACGAAGATTGCTGATAAAGTCGTTGAAAGGGGGTGCACTTTTGATGTTGGAACATGCACCGATGACGACTGCAAGATGTGCGGTCAGGATGGGTGCAACGGTCAAATGCGTGCCATTCAAAAGTGCATACAGTGCATAAGCTCAAACAGCAATGAAACGAACTGTGAGAAAAGCGCTGAAGGCATTCATGGCTCTGTATGTTCTGCAGAGTTTATCCTTTACGAACAAAGAGGATGCTACACGAAACGTGAAGGTACGTTTAAAATATATAAATTTTTCCTATACAGTCTTCAGTGTTAGTATCGGGAAAATGTTCGATTTCTGTGGCCGCTTGATTTAAAAACGATTTTGGAAACCATTTTAAACATCTATCTCTATCCGTTTTCCATAAAAAAAGATAAAATATTTGTGAAGGGGAAACTTCAGTCAATAAAGTAATTAAATATTTTGTATAATATAAGGAAAATCATCAGTTACAAATAAAACTTTTTTTTATATCACATAAGTGCATCGAGATAATTGTTTTTTTTATTAATTTTTATATCGAGCGATCATGAAAATCAGACTATCCCCCAGTACCTCTCTTATACAGGCTTGGCGCCATCAAACTCTACAATTTTGAATATTTTACGAAAGAG
Source organism: Eutolmus rufibarbis (assembly GCA_963920795.1). Taxonomy (NCBI): domain Eukaryota; kingdom Metazoa; phylum Arthropoda; class Insecta; order Diptera; family Asilidae; genus Eutolmus; species Eutolmus rufibarbis. Next base: position 13,643,080 of record OY987207.1, on the reverse strand, counting down.
TTAACTTTGTTTTATTATATACCTAATAAAAGGACAATGTTAATGAATTTCGTACCTACGATAAAAGTTAGTCTATAATATAAAATAGTTGTTTTAATCTGAAATTAACTTTAAAAATTACTTATTTAGCGGCAAATAATCAGGAACATTGTTTAAATTAAAATTAAAATAATAATAATAAAAGAAAATACATAGTTTGTTTCCGAGAATTTCAAACGATTTTTATAAAAAAACATGTCTCCTTGATACATCAATTTGAGATTTTATTTTGTCTAATATATTTTTGTATATGCGAGTGGTCGCATGTTCCGGTCAACATTAATTTTGTTGCAAACAAGTGATATTATATCATTTATATAGGATTTTTTTCGTAGATTACGAGCGCATAAACGAAAATGTCTCATATCATCCCACTTTGGAGAAAAATTAGGTTTGAAGTGTACTAAATATCTCACTTTCGAAATTTTTTGAAAATTTATTCAAAAATAACAGAATGTCGCAGGAACTTCTAATATAGCTTAGATAAAAATTCGGACCTTGAGATATTATATCAACATATAAAAAATTAACCAACTATTTCATTCGATTGATAGTGAATTCAGATCCATAACAAATCACGTTCATGGAAAAGTTGTTCCTTAATGTTTTTAGGATATTTATAGAAGGTTTGCATTCTATATTTCTATGAAGATTCAGGCTTGCATTTTAGTAAGCAGTTTTTACTTTTAATCCAATTTTTTCCCAAAAACCTTATGTGATTAATTAAATTTCAATTTTATTTCTCGAATAATTTTTCTCTAAGGTACATATTTTTTAAAGTTATTTTGGGACGAAATGATCTATTTTATACTATCGATTCACTTTTATCGGAGGGGTAAAAATTCAATAACTAATTTTTGACTTTGACTTTGTCGACTTTTCTTTTAGGCAGATAACTAATACATACATAATAATGTAACGTTTTAAATAAATAACACAATTATTCCATTTATAGGCCTAAGAGATAATATTTTAATTTTTTGATTAGGCGTTGCCATCTCTAACCGCAATTTTTGAACACCTCTGTATATTAATTAATAACCTTTTCTTTTTGCAAATGAAAACCTCAGGGTATTAGTGTTTAAATTAAGCAAAAAATAAAAAAATAAAAACATTTACAACAACAACAACAAATTTATTTCGGCATCTATACAAAGTAGGAGTCGAATTCTTAGCGTTACTAAATTCAGTATTAAATTTTATTATAATAATTTTTAGAAGAAAGAAAATTTGAAATCTGCATTTTATAGGAGTATGGTTGTATTTCATATCACACCATTTTAAAAGGTATATTTTCATTCTATTGTCTTTTTTGTTATAGATAAAATAGTCATTCGAGGATGTGCGACTGATCTGACGTCTAAAGCTTTGGAAGATTGTAAGAAGGACGACAACAAATTATGCGACTTTTGTGATACTGATAATTGTAATAATGCCCCTGCGCCTAACTTTGGGTTCCATGTGCTTCCTATAATTGAAATTTTAGGCTCTATGATTTTATTGGTAGAATTTCTTAAATAAATTATTTCCATTCAAGCAATATACCTATGTACTGTATTTTATTTTTTATTATTTGTGAGAATGTTGATTGAGCAATAGTGTCGTTTTTCCTATCTAATCTATTTTAAAATTTTTTATATTATAGTCCGGCCGACATCACGTAAAGGATTATTTTGCATTTTTTTGTTTTGAGTTTTTCATTGCTTTAAAATTAATATGTATCTATATCGTTAAAGTTTTATACTTAGATTTCATACACTAAATAAAATAAATAAAAATAAATTAACTCCATCGTATCTCCAGTTTTTCTAAGATACACCTGTAGAAAATCAAGTTTGCCAAAGACTCGAATTTTCAAAATATCTTTGATATTACTTTACTCCATAGTAGCTCTGTATATTTTTGTCAATATCTCACATATTTTAAAATGTTTTGGTATGAAGTCTTTATATCATTGAGATTAAAAAACTCCTAACTTCATTTATAATCCAAAAAGAAGAGATATGTGAGTTGAAAGTACATTCTTTATTAATTTCTGGAGGACCTACATTCTTTACTCATTTGTGCTAATCAGGTGTCTCAAACCAAATTAGTTTGTATATTTCTCTCTCTCTTATCTGATGTCTTAAATTAAATTTGGAAATCCCCTGAATTAGAAAATTTTCTTTCTGAGTATTAAATATTACGAGTTCTATGAAATGATACAATTATGTATGTAGCAAATAAAATGGTATACATTTATTAGTATAGTACAACGTCTGATAGTAAGCATATGTATATCGCACAAGCTCTACTCGTCTACCGAAACTTAGATAGTATTCTATCCAGAGTAAAAGCTAATCTCTGTTATTTTATTTTTCGAACATTAATTCATTTCGAGTGTAATGATCAAAAATCAATTCATATCAGAAGTATTTTACTTGCAATCAGTATTCTGATTGCAATGAATCTTTTTTAAATTGCCTTTCTGAAAAATGCAGAGAGGCATTCACCATGAAGGAACTGATCAGTGTAGTCTTTCTGGTACTTCCACTTTTTTGTGGAGCCCATCCTCAGAAAGGTAAGCTAAGTTGATAAATAAATTGTTCGTCCTATAATTAAATTGACATGTTTATTTTTCTGCACAATAGATAAAAGTATTCAGTCAGGTATTGAATGCTACCAGTGCTCCTCTGACCAAAACGCAAACTGTGCGATAAATCCAGCGGCGGATTTGCCAAAAAGATTTTGTAAAGACCCAAAGGATCAGTGTATTACTGCAATTGGTAAGCTTATTAATTTATTTATTTTTATTTAAAAGTGAAATCAGAGAATATAAATTTGTTCAAATAGTACAACTTTTATAAGTTAGCTTTTCTTAAACCGGACTGTTTGTGAGATATCAAAATTTTTTTTCTGAAAATTTGATTTAGACTTTTTCGAAAGTTTGTATGATAGGAAGTTTTTTTAATAAATCTTTATGTACTATAGGTACAGAAAAATTGGAATTATTGAAAACAAAAGGCTCTCCATGTTTTCTTTATGCATAAATTTGATTTCGGAAAATATCCTTTGAAGACCACATTTAGGTTTGTGTTAGTAATATTCGTATATGATATAAAAAAGATTTTCTATTATATAATACTCAAAATCAAGGGACATTGCTTGACTGCTACGGGTAAAGACAGAATCACCACAGTTTTTAATAATATATTTATTATAAAAGAGTGAAACTTAAAAAATTATGCAAATGGTTGCTATATTTAAATATAAAATTCGGAATATGTGTTATTTTAGTAGATAAGTTATCTATCTCTTATTTTATAAACGTTTATCTATTTTTAACGTAGATTCCTTACTGGAAATTTGTGTTAAGGGTATATTTTTTGCTCATAAGATATCTTCAAACCTTGTTGTTTTCCAATTCTATTATCCCTTATCTTAACATTTTTCTACGATAGACATCTTTCGGAAATGTGTCTCCCCATCTGCCACTTCAGTAAATGATATCTTTTAATTTTTAAAAACAAATCAGCATGAGAATTTGCCTAGAGATGTTTCGAAAAGATATGTGTTGTGGTATAAGATTTTAATTTAGGAGCTGGAAACATTGAAGAATGTTGAAATTTTAAATCTCTATATATGTTTAAGCTGGTTTGGGTTACTGTGTTTTGCATCAAAATTTTCAATTTATATTAACTTCAAGGTTTTGACTCTTCAAGTTTTTGGTTTTTACTAAACTCAAATTTATTTTTGCATCCATAGACAATCCCAGTAAGTTTTGATAACCCAATATCTCATATTATAAGTAATTTTTAGTAAAAATTAATTCATCACAATTACAATGACGGTCAAAACTGAACCAATGATTGAATGTACTTAAGGATTTTGCCAATTTATCGTTAACTGTAACAGAAATCATAAAATGGTTGCGTAACATTCTAGAGGGTAAATTTGTCTATAGAAATGCTCATATATACATATGTACAATTTGTAATCCGCTTTACCATTTTGAGTTATTTATGAATTAAAACTGTCAAATTTCACCATATTTATCCTCGCAAATAACTCAAAAAATATCAAAAATTATAATATTATAATCAGTTTTGTGCAGAATTTAATTCTCTACAAATTAGGTGAGAACACTTTTGTATGTCAGATTAATATTTAACGATATTTTAGAAATATAACATAATGTATTTCGCAAACAATATTAAAAAATAATTATAACTCGAAAATTACCAATCTTCAAATTACGTGAGGACACTTGCCTAAGTCAGATTAAGTTTGCAGCGATAGATTAATAATTTTGTACAATATATTATATTGCAATTCTGAAAAAAATCTCTAATTTATTAATCTGACATGGACAAGTGTCTTCACCTAATTTGTAAAGAATTAAATTCTGCATAAAATTGATTATAATAATTTTTTCCGAAATTTCGATATTTTTTTAGTTATTTGCGAGGATAAAAATAGTGAAATTTGACTCAAAAATGGTCAGTTGGACATCAAAATGTATATGGGCATTTCTATAGATAATTTTAATCTCTACAATATTACGCAACCATTTTTACGATATCTGTTACAATTAATGAGTAACTTACAAAAACCTTAAGAATACTATGGGAAGTAACATAGATACCATATACAATGTACATATGAGTTTAAATTATTTGAGAGAAAGAAATTTAAAAATTGAAAGATGAATTGAAGAATTTAATCAAATAAAAATTTTACGTTTATTAAAACGAATCTGAACGCAATCACAAAACATCTGTTTTTAAAAATCATCCAAAAAGCAAGGGATGATCACCAAAAAATAAAATGTAGTAAGTGAAAGTCAGCAATCATAACGCTGCAGCCACATATACCATCATTGGTTCAGTTTTGCCCGATACTGTAGGTATATCTCTGATAAGACTCAATCAGGTCGATATAAAATTATACACTAAGTTTGCAAACCGTGAAATTTTTTACATACATAAGTATATTTGGTTAATAGTGGTATCTAATAGCCTATACATAAATTTCCCATCGGGTTAAAAAAAAAGGAAGATATTTAATTATAACAACACTTAATACATAGTTTAAAATAACTTAACTATAAAATTTTAAATTTCAGTTAATCGTATAACGCAAAGAGGTTGCAAAAAGGAGTTGAAGACACGTCCAGACACAGTTTCGACTGAATGCGCAACTTCTCATTGCAACAATAAATTATTCCCAGAGGATCGTTTAAAGTGTTATCAGTGCAAAGGAAAGGATTGCGCAAAGGGTTTTGAAAGCACACTTAAGCTCTGTTTAAATTATTTAAAAGACGATCATTGTATAACTAATGTAATTGATGAAAATGATGCCATTCGTGGATGCCAATCAGATACTAACTTTACAGAAGGATCATTTGTACAAAAGTGTCAAAAATCTGGTTGCAACAACCAGCCTACATCATACATTGATTCTTGTATGGCATGTTCTGAAAAAAGTTCAAAAAATTGTTCTCAACTATCGGCAACTCTCCCATGTGGAAATAAACCCCCTGTTCCGAAAGACAACAGTTGCACAGACACAATTCTTTTAGGTCGACGACCCATCCAATGTTTCACCTACAAAACCTCTGAAAAATTTGTTCGCGGGTGTCTCAGGGATGCTGGTAAACTTAACTTGGACAGAAAAAATCTTAAAACTTGTGATGGCCACGTATGTAACACTGAATGCCTTCCTACAACGTGCGTAACATGTGACTCGAAGACAAACCCAAAGTGTGTTAATCAGGCGAATGAAATTAAACCGGTGTTATGTGCCACTGAAAATGAATGTTTCAGCATCCGAACAAAAGGTACGTGGACATTAATTAACATTGAGTAGCGATTTAAAATTTTAAAATATAAACATGAATATAAACAACGCTTTAAAGTTTCGCCCAGCGTGTTCTTTTTTTAATGTCTAATATATCTATTTTGATTTTTTTTTTTAATTTCATAATCAATCACTTAGACGTATAATTAAATTTTAATTAAGTTTTAAACTAAAAATTCGTATAACAAATCTCATTCGTTTATATTTTGTGTAAGTTTCATTGTTTAATATAAATAGATCTGAAAAAAATTACATAAATGATTTTTTTTTTCAAATATCAGGTCGTAAATTTTAGTACAGGTAAATAAGTATTCTATTGATTGATTTTAATTTCTTTAGAAGGTACAATTGAACGGGGCTGTAAAGGAAAACTCAAAGATGCCATTGAAACTTCTGTTTGCCACCAAGATGGATGTAATATTGATGTTTTGCCTATTCCGAACGAATGTTACAAGTGCGACTCGAAGAACAACGCCAAATGTGCAACTAAACCGTCAGCCAGTTTACCTCATGACCAATGTAAAGATCCACAGGACAAGTGTATGACAGCAATTGGTAAGTGTCTAAATTTGCTTATTAATGAGTATAAAGCAGATTTAAGTAGGAGATATTTATAAAATATCGATTTTCAGTTGATGGCGTAACCTTCAGAGGCTGCGAGAAAGAGTTGAACGTACCGAATAAAGCACTTTCACAGAAATGCGATTCAAAGTTATGCAACATTGAAATATTCCCGAAAGATCGTCTCAAATGTTACCAATGCAATGGAAAATGTTGTGTCACGGATTTCAAAAAGCACCTTCAGCCGTGCGTTAACTACAATGAAAATAATTCATGTGTAACCGTCGTAGAAGACGAGAAGAACGTAATTCGAAAATGCGCTTCAGATCCTGGCTTTTCAGCTCCGAAATATGCGGCAATGTGCCAAGGTTCTGCATGCAACAACCAATCTGCGACTTACACCGCCGAGTGCTCTTCCTGTTCTCAAACTGACGCTACGTCTACATCTTGCGTCCGACTAACTTCACCTGTTGCACCTGGAAACAAATGTTTCCTTCCACGGGCCAAGACTTGTACGGACTCACTTCTCCTCAACCGACCCATCTCCTGCTTCACTTACAAGAAATCTGGCAAAGTTGTTCGCGGCTGCAAAAAGGACGCTGGCGAACTAGCAAAGGATGCCGACAACTTCAGCACCTGCGAAGGACCCATGTGCAACAACGAGTGCCTCCCTGTAAAATGCGTTTCATGCGATTCCAGGGTGGATCCAAAGTGTTTTGATAAGACGAAAGAGTTAGAGCTGAAGAAGTGTTCCAGTGACATGGCTTGCTTTGTTGGTCAAACATCAGGTATGTAAAATTTAATGGTTTTTATGTAAGACCCACCCTATGATTGTATCCAAAGAAAACTTGGGCACTATAAATAAGAAATCCGATGCCAATAGTATGGGCAGGTAACCCGTGCATAACACGGAGGTTAGCTTCCTATAATTTGAATCCATGTTATACGAAATGAAGAACTCGTACCGTGTGATGGCTAGATTCCACAAATTCAAAAACATGCTATTATGTATTTATATAATTAAAGAGAGCATTTCTCTTGGATTCTATCCTCTACTTTTTACAAGAAATCTACTTGCTTTTAACTAATACATTTGTTGGCCGGTTATCTTCAGCGGAAGTTATCGCATTTTACACGTTATTATTTTTTTATTATTATTAATTTGATAATTATTATTTCCTAGTTGAATTGAGTTTAAATACTTTCAATAGGTCATGCAAATGCGAACGCGAGTTTAACTCGTGAGTGGTCAACAATTTTTGGACATTGAATCACGAGTTAACAAGGGAAGACCCCATTGTGACGGCTTGGAAAAGGTCGTTTTTCCAGAATTTTTTTTACATATGTACATATTAGATTATTTATTTGGGTCTTGGGATTTGAAAATAAGTTATATTATTCAACTTATTTCGTGAAAGTTTTTATCAAAAATTATTTGAAAAAGTTCGTCAGATATAATAGAGCCTCTGTATAAAAAAATTTGGTCCAAAGCCCGGATCGATAACTCTAGAATGATTGATCCGAAAAATAAAAATAAAACAAATTTTATAATCTATATTAAAGTAATGGTAATTGCACGTAACCATTTTTCGGAAAAAAAGTTTTTGGATGTTAAAAATAAAATTGAATTTTTGGCGAAGTTTTTATTTATATTCGGAGGCTTAAAAAATACTAAATTAAAAAAAACGTCTACGTGCAGCGATAGCTACTACAATTACGAATATTTTTGTTTTTTTTTAAATTGTAAATCGGATAATTATAGTTAGAGCTATGATTCCGGTCAAGTCGAAAAAAGTTGTAAGGGGTTACTTGTATTTTAGAAGATAACAGAGCAACTCTATACACTTATACCTTGATTAACAAGGTAGATACCTTTCTCGAAATATCGCGTAGATCGAAACCGTGTTAAATGATAGGTATATGTATAATATACTGAGAAAAAAAATCGGCCAAGTGGGAGTCAGACTCACGGAAGGATTGATGGTTTCGTACCTTGGAAACGTATAAAATGTTATTTAATGAAATTCATCGATCGCCTCAAAAACAATAAGACCTAGGATTAACGATATAGTTTTGCTATAAATTTTCAGCATGCCTCTAGAAACCTTTTTAGTGATTCACTAAATTATACTCTATGAATATTTATAAGTATAATAACCGCGCAATAAAGTTCATTTTTGTCACCGTATATAACTAGGTTTGTTTGAAAAGGATTTTTGCTGATTTAAAAAAACTGTGCTAATTAGAGACATCGTTTTATTTTTCCTGTACTATTTACATAAACCTCTATCAACCAATTATTTCAGATTTTTCGCTTTGCAAACTTTGGGGATAAGGGTATTTTTTTAGACATGTTTCATCGTAATAAGGAAATGCAAACTTATTATAGAACATGCAAATGAAGCCCTTTCAACTTTAAAATTTCGATCCCCAATTCGGCCCCTTTTGCAATGAAAATAAAAATATTTTTTAAATTCTGTCATTTGCAATAAATAAAGCTGGGCAAGCATTATTTAAAACTATTCTAAATTTCAAGTCGTTAGCATTAGTAGTTACTGAAATAAGCGGCTATGACAGACGGACAGACAGGCAGACACTGTTCCTTTTTACGATTTTGGTACGGAACCATGAAAACAGAGTGGGAATACCATAAAACTTTATTATGATATTATTAATACAATATAATAGAACAAAAAGTGAATTAATAATCCAAATACAAGTTGTATTAGTGTAAGACGGGCAGACGATATTGGAGAAATCCTTCACTTGGTATAGTCAATTAAATCAAAGAAAGATAGGAGATACCTAAATATGTATCTATGTATTGTAGAGTTCAATTCATTGTTGACTTTTAAGTTTTCAGAAATAACACAACATTTTGATCTGAATTTTTATGGCACAAAAACATGTTCCCTAAATAAAATAGAGCCGACTGCGATAAAAATTCAGACCAAAAATGTCTGAAGTACATGTATCTTGTATTTTTAAATCGATATTTTTTACTTTACTCTCCTGTACTAATAAGGATAATTTCTCTTCTCCATTTTATTAAAAATAATGTTGACAAAACCTGAAAGATATGTTATATGAATTTTAGATTATTGTTAGAGAATGTGGAGAAAGATAAAATCCTTATACTTATTTTGAATTTTATTAGGCGGAGAAATTATACGAGGATGTGGAGAAAAATCTAAAGAGACTAACCAAACGAGTCCTTGTTACTTCGATGGATGTAATAATAAGGATTTCGCTGTTCCTATTGAATGTCACAAATGCAATTCAAAGGACGTCGCCAAATGTGCAACTAAACCGTCAGCCAGTTTACCTCATGACCGATGTAAAGATCCAAAGGACAAGTGTATGACGGCAATTGGTAAGTATCTTAATTTGCTTATTAATGAGTATAAAGTAGATTTAAGTAGGAGAAATTAATAAAATATCGAATTTCAGTTGATGGCGTAACCTTCAGAGGCTGCGAGAAAGAGTTGAACGTACCGAATAAAGCACTTTCGCAGAAATGCGATTCAAAGTTATGCAACAATGAAATATTCCCGAAAGATCGTCTCAAATGTTACCAATGCAAAGGAAAATGTTGTGTCACGGATTTCAAAAAGCACCTTCAGCCGTGCGTTAACTACAATGAAAATAATTCATGTGTAACCGTCGTAGAAGACGGGAAGAACGTAATTCGAAAATGCGCTTCAGATCCTGGCTTCTCAGCTCCGAAATATGCGGCAATGTGCCAAGGTTCTGCATGCAACAACCAATCTGCGACTTACACTGCCGAGTGCTCTTCCTGTTCTCAAACTGACGCTACGTCTACATCTTGTGTCCGACTAACTTCACCTGTTGCACCTGGAAACAAATGCTCCCTTCCACGGGCCAAGACTTGTACGGATTCACTTCTCCTCAACCGACCCATCTCCTGCTTCACTTACAAGAAATCTGGCAAAGTTGTTCGCGGCTGCAAAAAGGACGCTGGCGAACTAGCAAAGGATGCCGACAACTTCAGCACCTGCGAAGGACCCATGTGCAACAACGAGTGCCTCCCTGTAAAATGCGTTTCTTGCGATTCCAGAGTGGATCCAAGGTGTTTTGATAAGACGAAAGAGTTAGAGCTGAAGAAGTGTTCCAGTGACATGGCTTGCTTTGTCGGTCAAACATCAGGTATGTAAAATATAAAACCTTAAATTTAACGTAAGACTAGGGATGCCAGATTTTTGCCATCAGTTGTGGATACATGTGCTGGAAGTATAAATCCAAAAAGGGGTACATGAGAGTACAAAATAAAATCACACCTCGGTTCGATTTCGAACATTTATATAAATAAACAAATTCATTACAAAATAATAATTTTAATTTAAAAAAAATTATAAAACAGTACGAATTGATACATTTTCTTGCTTTAAATTTGGCCAATAAATTTTTGATATAGGTTGTTGGTACTTTTCAGTGGACTTCAAATTTTGCTAAATTAACTGACATTTTGGGAAAGTGTGAGTGAGCATAGTGAGCATATCAAGATGTACAAATGAAAACTTTAGCGAAATTTTAGAAAGAGCTACGCATTTGAATCCCGAACTCTCCGAAAGAATTCCTGAAATTTATAATGTGATGGCCTATAAATTTACATAACTAAATTCGTCTAATGGTTTAAAAAAATATACCTATTTAATGACAAAAATTTATTAAATCAATAAAAGTGAGGATCCGCCAAAAGGTGTAGGGGGTACGATAACAAAAAGATGAAAAATCGGTACAGTCTTCGCCTCCTACTATTTGAGTAGTCTCTAAGTACTTACTTACTATACTACCTTATGCTGGAACATTTTAGTATTAATGAGTATGTTAAAATTGTCTTAAGCATTGTTAAGTATGATTGAATTTCCTTAAGTATTCATTAGTATGTACAATCAAGTATGACCGAGTACAGTTTAATATAGATACTGCAACTGATCTATAATTTTTTTAATATTTTAAAAAATTTGTTATATGATAGGAATTCGCAGACTTTTTTCGAAAATGATTAATTAAAATTCTTTTCGGAGTCGCTGAGTACAATTACATGGCATGTATGACGACAATACTGCACTATATTTTTAAAGTCCCATTGACATGATACGATTAACAATTTAGCTTTAAAGTTGTTTTATAGGTGAAAGTTTCAAAATAGGGTTCAGAGACCGTCATTGCTATTTTTATAAGATGGCTTAAAATCTATGTTCTTTCTCTGTTACGAAATTTTTTGGGTTAATGACGCACCGTGCCTCTTTTTCTAAAATTGACCCTTAACGTAAAGATAAAGGATGGGTTTTGTTTCTTTGGGTTAGGTAATCACCTGGAAGCATTTCCTTGGAATCAAACAAACGTGATTGAGAATAAATTCTAAGAGCAATCATTTTAAAAGCAAAACGATGATATGCAATTAATTAAAAATAGTTGCCTTAACTATTAACTTTAAAAAAAAATACTTGTTTGCATTGCAGCTTTGCACACTAGATAGGGATAAATTAAGCGTATCATACTCACTAATAAGGGTAATTTGACCTCTCTATTTTATTAAAAATAATGTTGACAAATCCAGAAAGATATGTTATATATAGGTACACAATATTTATATGTGTTGTTATAGATGTATGTGCGAACGTGTTCCAACAATTTTAGATTATTGTTGTTTTAAAATGTATTTATAAATTGACATCATGGGGGCTGTGGAGGAAGGTGGAGAAAGATAAAATTCTTATACTTATTTTGAATTTTTTTTTAGACGAAGACATTATACGAGGATGTGGAGAAAAATCTAAAGAGACTAACCAAACAACTCCTTGTTACTTCGATGGATGTAATAATAAGGATTTCCCTGTTCCTAAAAAAATTGAATGTTCGAATTGCAATTCACATGACCTCGCCGAATGTGCAACTAATCCTTCAGGAAATTTACCACATGTTCAATGTAAAGATCCAAAGGATGAATGTTATACTGCTATATTCAGTAAGTCTCTATAAATGCTCTTTTTAATTAGTATTTAAAAATTATAATTGAACAAATAATACAAAAAGATATAATTTCAGTGGGCACTACTTACAGAGGCTGTGCGAAGGACATTGAAAATGTAAAATATGCCGGGTATTCTAATACCAAGTGCAATTCAAGCCTGTGTAACGTTGAGGTATATCCGAAAGACCGTTTGAAATGTTATCAATGTGAGGGAAAGGAATGTGTTAAAGATTTTCAGAAATACCTTAAGCCTTGCACTAAACACGATAAAAAAGATTTATGTGTAACAATCGTAAAAGACGAAAACAACGTAATTCGAAAGTGTTTGTCAGACCCCGGTTATTCAGATCCAAAAGATACATGCAAAGGTTCTGGATGCAACAACCAGTCTGCAACATACACGGCCGAATGCATTTCCTGCTCTGAACTCTCAAATACCACGCCCTGTGCCAGAGTACCTTCATCTGATGCATCTGGAAAATGGAAGCTGCCGAAAGTAACAACTTGCACAGAAACAACTCTCTATAACCGACCTATTTCTTGCTTCACCTACAAAATGTCTGGCAAAGTTGTTCGCGGCTGTACTAAGGATGCTGGGAAATTAGCTCTGGACACCAAAAACTTTGAGACCTGTGAAGGTCAATGGTGCAACAATGAATGCCTCCCTATAAAATGTGTTTCTTGCGATTCTCGCACCAATCCAGAATGTGCTAAGGAGGCGAATAAGCTGGAACCGCAAGTCTGTTCTAACAAAACAACAACTTGTTTCATCGGGCAGACTTCAGGTATGTTTAAGAAATATTACATAAAAATATATACTACATATTGGTGTTCGTCGGACACACTAAAGCAAAATTTATTAATGAATAGTATTATATTGACTAAAAGGTGAGAAGCCCTACTTTATCCTTAACATTTTTTCTTAAAAAATCATTGCAATAAAAATCGAAAAATAATAAATTTTTTTCGCAATCTTGTCCATATACCCATAAAGTTGTGGCAAAAATTGTAGAAAATCTCCAAAATGAAGATATTATCAATAATTCTACAAGTTCAAAAAATAAATTAAAAGAAAAGTTTGCATTTCTTTTACTTACCATAAGACAAATGCGTGCTTGTCATCGTGGGTAATTTGACAAAGTTATTTATTTTTAATGTATTTACACAATTTGCAACGAAGCTTTATGCAAATATGTAGAGAACCGTAAGGAAGTATATAACTGATAATTCTAGTAGATAATGTTTTATTTCAAATCCAAATTAGTTTCTGAAAGACTATCGTTTTATTTACTAACAATAACCCAATAATTTTTTCAGAAGGAGCAATTATACGAGGCTGTGGATCGAATGCAAAAGAGGCCATTCAAATTAGTTCTTGTTCCACAGATGGATGTAATAAGATTAATAAGGTTTTCCCGCACAGGCTTGAATGTTACAAGTGTGTTTCAACCAACTTAACCGAATGCGCAAATAACCCTACCCCGAATTTACCTCGTGACTACTGCAAAGATGCAAATGACCAATGTGTGACTGCAATTGGTAAGTGCATAGACTCCTCTGTTTATATTTACCATTCGCGGAATTGACTAATATTTAAAATTTCAGTTGATAGCATAACTTACAGAGGATGTGAGAAGGAGTTGAATGTGCCGGCTAACTCGATTTCAGGAGCATGTAATTCAAATCTTTGTAATGTTGAACACTTCAAGGTTCCACATTCCGGACTTATTTCTGAAGAAAACGGAGCTAATAAAACTACCAACAATAATAATTACAGTAATAATAATAACAATAATAATAACAGTAACAATAATAACAACAATAAAATATTTGTTCAAATTATAAATTTTAACTTTGGCAAAAACAACAATTCTTCAGATAAAATAATAGAAAATGTTAATACAGCAACAGTTACATAAAGATTTAAAAAATAAATCACATTTAATGAAAACTTATTGTTATAGTTTTGAACTTTTAATAAATACAATACAAAAACAAACGTGTAATGCAGACTACAGATTGTAGCTCCCAATTTCGATAACACACTACGTATGTGTTTACATAAAAAAATAAACTTCTTCTAAATACAAAAATATCGTTTTTATCGAAAACCAATTGTGACGTAAAAAGGAGGAGATGCCAGATAAAATATAATTCAAAACTTACCTTAGGTTGGGTGTAATGGCAAGTGGATCTCAGGCGGCTGGTGGATTGCTTATCTGACCATCAAGGGGTTAGACATCACCTTCATAAGATAGGTCTGTTAGTTGAGACAGAATGTCGACTATGTCTGGAGGACGAAGAAACAACAGCTCACATCTTGTGTGACTATCCGGCTCTTGTGGCGGATTAGAAGAACGACCCTCAGCAAGGAGTTTTTAAGCTCGGCTGAGGTCCGTAATTCCTCTGTGGGTGACCTTCTGGCTTTCCTTATCGTCTATTCCACTAATGGGGCTTTGGCACAAAAGACCATCTGGTCGCAATATATACAGTGGCGCTCACATAATTAGAAACGACTTGTTTGTTCAAGAAAAATGATCTGCAACTTTTTTCGAAGTGAAAATTAATTATGAAATATTTAATTCATATGTTTGTTAAATCCATTCACACAGTTTCCTTAGCAACTTAAATCAAAAACAACAAAAACACATCAGAAAATTAACAGAATTTGAAAACAGTACAAATTTCATTAGCTCAACTAATTAGAAACGATACATATTCGTAAGAAAAAAACTATACTTAATCAATATTTCGTTGAAAAACCTTTGCTAGGAATTACGGCTTGACAGCGCCGAGGCATTGACTGCACCAAGAGTCTCAACTTCGCCACTGAAATTTCCTCCCATGTTTTTTTTACGTCTCTCCAAAGTTCGTCTAAATTGGAATGTTGCCGTTGCCCAACCTGAGATTTCAGCTCTGCCCATAACTGCTCAATTGGATTGAGATCCGGGCTGCAGGATGGCCAATCCAAAACTTCAATATTATTGTGTTGGAACAAGGCAGTGACTGATTTGGACGTGGGTTTGGGGTCTCTATCTTGCTGAAACTTCCAAATAACCGGGAAATTTTCATCTGCAAAGGGTTCCATCACACGCTCCACAATGTCCTTGTATTGGTATTGATCTAACAAGCCATTTATCCTGTAAATGGGTTCAATATCGTGCCAGGAGAAACAGGCCTAAACCATTATAGAGCCTCCTCCGTGCTTTATGGTAGTCTTCTTGGTATATCTAGGATCATTTTCACATCCTGGAGGTCTTCGAATGTACTCTTTTCCATTAAATCCGTACCTGCTGATCTTCGTTTCATCCGACCATAAGATGTTCTTCCATTCCCGGGTGCTCCAGCTTAGGTGACTCTTGGCCAAATTCATACGATTCTGTCGATGAAATTTTTTTAGAAGTGGCCTTTTGCGTGGCACTCTACCAAATAAGTTTGCTTCGTTTAAACACCTTTTTATGGTGCTTAAGGATATGTCCTGACACTCTTCACCAAAAATAATTTGTTTTATTTCGGGAGCAGATAGGGAAGGATTGGAAAGCCGAACGGCGTTGAATACAATTTTTTTGCTAATATTTAAAAGCTCCGCAATTCTCCCGAACGAATATCCATTCTTATTAAGATGAACTATTTTTTCTCGAAGGCTTGGTACACAACTTTTCCTTTTTCCCATGTCGATTACATAATTAACTCAATTTATCTAGCTAAAACTTTAAAAATAAACTGAAAGAGGATTTAACTGCAACAATATTTTGCCTGTGATGCTTAAATAAATACCGTTGGCGTTATGCATTTGCACTTATCGTTTCTAATTAGTTGAGCTGCCTCATTTTGTTTTGTTTCTCATTTTTATTGCGCAATGGCATTGTTTCAAAGAAATACATACAGTAAGACCCCGCTTAACGCGGGGGATACGTTCCATCAAAGTAGAGCGTAATGCGAAACAGCGCTAAACGAGGCTATCTTAACATGTAAATATGTAATGGGGTTAGGGGAAGATGGATAGAAAATTGGTTAGGTATTAAATTTAATAATTATGTTTTTTTTAATAAAAATAAAACCAAACATTTATTTCTTACAAAAATAAAAACAATATAAACGAATATACTTATAAAAACAAATAAAATTCTAAGTCAGTCAGATCATTCAGTCTATTCTGTGTTTCCAATTTTCTGCCTTTTTGTCAAGAAGGCATCTAATGTAGTTTGCGTTTTCCTTTTGCGTTCTGTTAGAAGTTGTTGATAAGTGGTTAAAGCATCTATAACACCCCGGATATGTTATGTACATATTTGGAAACCTAGCGCTGCGCACAATTTCGGGGAATCCCCGGGTTGAAATAAAAGAGCGCTAAACCGAAACAGCGCTAAACGAGATAGCGTTAAGCGGGGTCTTACTGTATTTATTATTAGGTTTCAATTCACTTCGACATTTCAAGGACGAAGAATTGTGTTTGATTCTAGACTTGCTTCAATTTTTGCTTGGTGCTCATTGTTTTTCGCACATATCTGTACGTATATACATATTTATCTATTATGCACAAACAAATAGCCTAATAATATGCCCTAGCATACAGTGGCGT
The DNA here is from genome assembly GCA_963920795.1 of Eutolmus rufibarbis. Taxonomy (NCBI): domain Eukaryota; kingdom Metazoa; phylum Arthropoda; class Insecta; order Diptera; family Asilidae; genus Eutolmus; species Eutolmus rufibarbis. The sequence goes on along the minus strand of OY987207.1, from coordinate 13,626,065 downwards.
AGCTAGGTAACCAAGGGCCCTGGGGCAAATAAAAAAATGGGGCCCCACTGCTACCTAAACTGGTTAGGTTTTATCAAGTAAAAATATAATATTAAATATACAAATACTTAAAAAATGCTAAGCTACTTTATCATCAGCTCTTTTTCGTGCACTGCAGGGCAGGTAATAAAAATATTAAAGAGTAACAACATAAATTACAATTAATACTTGGTGTAAGTATTGGGCAATAAAACGAAATAGAAAAGATTCAAGGGTTTATTATATAAAGGTCGGACCTACCAACTGACTAAATAACAATTATATTTACAATCTTTTCCTAGCTTTAGTTTTCGCAAAAATATCAATGACTTCGGTTAAATCCAGGCTTGATGCGGTTTTGTTTTCAATTGCTATTAGCGATAAATGTCGGAGTCGAGTTTGACCCATACTATTTCTTAAATAATTTTTTATTATTTTTAATTTGCTAAATGACCTTTCAGCTGCTGCAGACTTAACCGTTCTCGAAAAAAAAATCTTGACTCGAATTCACAATAAAACGCACATCGATGAATAATAAAACGCACATATCGCTATCCGTCAAATTGAAAACACTGCCAACCCACAGAAAGAATTTAGGGGAATTCCCTAGGTATAACTTTCGAATTTCTCTCAACTGAGTTGCCATGATTAAAGTCAGGTTGCAACCTGCCATATTTATTTTGAAAATGGGAGAAATTTTCAAAAGTTCAGTTCGATCGAGATTTTCTGGTAAGGATTCGAGGGCCCCCTGAGCGGCCCCCTGAGCGGCCCCCTGAGCTTGAGGGCCCCGGGGCACTGCCCCGCCTAGCCCCTAGCCGGTAGCTACGCCACCGCTAGCATAAGCCAGTATGATCCTACATTTTAAATTATAACTTAAATCAACGATGACTATTAATTTTCCTAAAATGATGCCTTGTTATTGCTTATAAGCAAATTAACAGATTTCTACTTAGTTTTGACAAAGTTTGGACAACAGAATTTTAAAATTGCACATAAACCTCTTAAAACACTATTTTAAGGGATAAACATGTTTTCAATATAGAGCACTTATTCAAATAAGGTTTAGCCCGCGTTTTAAGAAAATTACAAAGTATGCAGATATGAGGCTTTATTTTTTAAAGTGGTCCAATTCTACAAATTGCTTGGAGACTTATATACCACTTTTAAAAATAACGCCTCATATTCAAATTTATGCAAAATTAAAATTAAAAAAGAAATAAACCAGCTTAATCAAAAATTCAATTCCTACAGTTGTTTTGCATTTAACTTAAGAAATGCAAGAGCTCAATTGAACCTTTGAATGCAGAAACTGATTTCTTGAACACAAAGATCAATTCTATTTAGAGCTAATTAAGCTATTTAAGTTTATATAACAATATTTAATTTTCTAAAATTACAGTTCAACTTTATGTAGGTCACATTTAAAACTCTGACGTCCTTGTTGCTGATTATTGACATTATTTTTCTATGAAATATTCTATCTAGAAAACTTGAATAAAACAATTTTTAAAATTGGATAAAATGTAAAAACGTAACATAGGTATGTAATAAGAGACGATACTAAAAAGTTAGACTTATCCATAAATTCAAAGTAAAGTTAAAAATAATCTTTCGGTGTGAAAAGATCTGAAGTATTTTATTAGTTATCAGAGTTTTGATTGCAGTGGTTTTTTAAAATTTCTCGAAAAATGATCCGAAGAGGTATTCACGATGAAACGACTGGTCAATGTGGTTCTCCTGATACTTCCACTATTTTGTGGAGCACTTCCTCAGAAAGGTAAGCTAAATCAATAAACGAACTTTAATTATTAAATGGTTAAATTGTTGTTTACTTTTCTGCACAATAGGAAAAAGTGAATCATAAAAAAAAGCAAAACATTTACAACAACAACAATAAATTTATTTCAGCATCTATACAAAATAGGAGTCGAATTCTTAGCGTTATTAAATTCAGTATTAAATTTTATTATAATAATTTTTAGAAGAAAGAAAATTTGAAATCTGCATTTTATAAGAGTATGGTTGTATTTCATATCACACCATTTTAAAAGGTATATTTTCATTCTATTGTCTTTTTTGTTACAGATAAAATAGTCATTCGAGGATGTGCGAGTGATCTGACGTCTAAAGCTTTGGAAGATTGTAAGAAGGACGACAACAAATTATGCGACTTTTGTGATACTGATAATTGTAATAATGCCCCTGCGCCTAACTTTGGGTTCCATGTGCTTCCTATAATTGAAATTTTAGGCTCTATGATTTTATTGGTAGCATTTCTTAAATAAATTATTTCCATTCAAGCAATATACCTATGTACTGTATTTTATTTTTTATTATTTGTGAGAATGTTGATTGAGCAATAGTGTCGTTTTTCCTATCTAATCTTAATCTAATCTTAAATTAAATTTGGAAATCCCCTGAATTAGAAAATTTTCTTTCTGTGTATTAAATATTACGAGTTCTATGAAATGGTACAACTATGTATGTAGAAAATAAAATGGTATATATATATTTATTTTTCGAACATTAATTCATTTTGAGTGTAATGATCAAAAATCAATTCACATCAGAAGTATTTTACTTGCAATCAGTATTCTGATTACAGTGAATCTTTTATAAATTGCCTTTCTGAGAAATGCAGAGGCATTCACCATGAAGGAACTGATCAGTGTAGTCTTTCTGGTACTTCCACTTTTTTGTGGAGCCCTTCCTCAGAAAGGTAAGCTAAGTTGATAAATAAATGTTCATCCTATAATTAAATTGACATGTTTATTTTTCTGCACAATAGAGTATAACATTATGTGGCCAGGTATTCAATGCTACCAGTGCTCGTCTGACCAAAATGAAAACTGCGCGATAAATCCAGCGGCGGATTTACCAAAAAAATTTTGTGAATCCCCAACAGATCAGTGTATTGTTGTAATTGGTAAGCTTAATCATTTATTTATTTTTATTTAAAAGTGAAATCAGAGAATATAAATTTGTTCAAATAGTACAACTTTTATAAGTTAGCTTTTCTTAAATCGGATATTTTTTTTCTTAATCGGACATTTTTTTTCTGAAAATTTGATTTAGACTTTTCGAAAGTTTGTATGTTAGGAAGTCATCTTAATAAATCTTTATGTACTATAGTATACAGAAAAATTGGAATTATCAAAAAGAAAAGACTCTCCATGTTTTCTTTATGCATAAATTTGATTTCGGAAAAATATCCTTTGAAGACCACATTTAGGTTTGTTTTAGTGATATTCGTATATGATATAAAAAAAATGTTCTATTATACAATACTCAAAATCAAGGGAGATTGAAGCCACGGGTAAAGACAGAATCACCACAGTTTTCAATAATATATTTATTATAAAAGTCACTCTTAACTAAAAAATTAAGCAAATGATTGCTGTATTTAAATGTAAAATTCGGAATATCTTTTATTTTAGTAGATAACTTATCTATCTCTTATTTTACTAACGTTTATCTATTTTTAACGTAGATTCTTTACTGGCGATTTGTGTTAAGGGTATATTTTTTGCTCATAAGATATCTACAAACCTTGTTGTTTTCCAATTCTATTATCCCTTATCTTAACATTTTTCTACGATAGACATCTTTCGGAAATGTGTTTCCCCATCTGCCACTTCAGTAAATATCTTTTAATTTTTAAAAACAAATCTGCATGAGAATTTGCCCAGAGATATTTCGAAAAGATATGTGTTGTGGTATAAGATTTTAATTTAAGAGCTGGAAACATTGAAGAATGTTGAAATTTTAAATCTCTTTATATTTTAAATCTGGTTTGAGTTACTGTCGTTTGAGTCAAAATTTTCAATTTATATTGGCTTCAAGGTTTTGACTCTTCAAGTTTTTGGTTTTTACTAAACTCAAATTTATTTTTGCATCCATAGAAAATTCCAGTAATTTTTGGTAACCCAATATCTCATATTATTAGTAATTTTTAGTAAAAATTAATTCATTACCATTATAATGACGGGCAAAACTGAACCAATGATTGAATGTATGTACTTAAGGTTTTTGGACATTACTTATTAACTATAACAGAAATCATAAAAATGGTTGCGTAATATTGTAGAGGGTAAATTTGTCTATAGAAATGCTCATATATAAATATGTACATTTTGTCATCCGCTTTACCATTTTGAGTTATTTATGAATTAAAACTGTCAAATTTCACTATTTTTACCCTCGCAAATAACTCAAAAAATATCGAAAATTATAATATTATAATCAATTTTGTGCAGAATTTAGTTCTCTACAAATTAGCTGAAAACCCTTTTCCATGTCAGATTAATATTTAACGATATTTAGAAATATAATGCAAAAAATATTAAATAATAATACCAATCTTCAAATAACGTGAGGACACTTGCCTAAGTCAGATTAATAGTTTGCATCGATAGATTAATAATTTTGCCCAATATATTATATTGCATTTCTGCAAAAAATCTCTAATTTATTAATCTAACATGGACAAGTGTCTTCACCTAATTTGTAAAGAATTAATTTCGGCACAAAATTGATTATAATCATTTTTTCCGAAACTTCGATAGTTTTTTAGTTATTTGCGAGGATAAAAATAGTGAAATTTGACTCAAAACTGGTCAGTTGAACATCAAAATGTATATAGGCATTTCTATAGATAATTTTAATCTCTACAATATTACGCAACCATTTTTACGATATCTGTTACAATTAATGAGTAACTTACAAAAACCTTAAGAATACTATGGGAAGTAACATAGAACCATATATGTACATACATATGAGTTTATATTATTTGAAAGAAAGAAATTTAAAAATTGAAAGGTGAATTGAAGAATTTAATCAAATAATAATTTTACATTTATTAAAACGAAACTGAACGCAATCACAAAACATCTTTTTTTAAAGGTCATCCAAAAAGGCAAGGGATGATCACCAAAAAATAAAATGTAGTAAGTGAAAGTCAGCAATCATAACGCTGCAGCCACATATACCATCATTGGTTCAGTTTTGCCCGCTACTGTAGGTATATCTCTGATAAGACTCAATCAGGTCGATATAAAATTATACACTAAGTTTGCAAACCGTGAAATTTTTATACGTAAAGTTCCCATCGGGTTTAAAAAAAAGGAAGATATTTAATTATAACAATACTTAATACATAGTTTAAAATAACAAGTTAAAATTTTAAATTTCAGTTAATGGTGTAACGAAAAGAGGTTGCAAAAGGGAGTTTAAACCAGTTCCAACCACAGATGGGGATGAATGCGCAACTTCTAATTGCAACAATAAATTATTCCCAAAGGATCGTTTAAAGTGTTATCAGTGCAAAGGAAAGGATTGCGCAAAGGGTTTTGAAAGCACACTTAAGCTCTGTGTAAATTATGTTGGAAACGATTATTGTATAACTAATGTAATTGATGAAAATAATGCCATTCGTGGATGCCAATCAGATACCAACTTTACAGAAGGACAATTTGTACAAAAGTGCCGCAAATCTGGTTGCAACAACCAGCCTACATCATACATTGATTCTTGTATGGAATGTTCTGAAAAAAGTTCAAAAAATTGTTCTCAACTATCGGCAACTCTCCCATGTGGAAATAAACCCCCTGTTCCGAAAGACAACAGTTGCACAGACACAATTCTTTTAGGTCGACGACCCATCCAATGTTTCACCTACAAAACCTCTGAAAAATTTGTTCGCGGGTGTCTCAGGGATGCTGGTAAACTTAACTTGACCGGGAGAAATCTTAAAACTTGTGAAGGTCACGTATGTAACACTGAATGCCTTCCTATAACGTGCGTAACATGTGACTCGAAGACAAACCCAAAGTGTGTTAAACAGGCGAATGAAATTAAACCGGTGTTATGTGCCACTGAAAAAGAATGCTTCAGCAGCCGAACAAAAGGTACGTGGACATTAATTAACATTTAGGAGCGATTTAAAATTTTAAAATATAAACATGAATATAAACAACGCTTTAAACTCTCGCCCAGCGTGTTGTTTTTTTAATGTCTAATATATATATTTTGATTTTTTTTTTTTAATTTCATAATTAATCACTTAGGCGTATAATTAAATTTTAATTAATTTTTAAACCAAAAATTCGTATAACAAATCTCATTCGTTTATATTTTGCGTAAGTTTCATTGTTTAATATAAATAGATCTAAAAAAAATTACATAAATGATTTGTTTTTCAAATATCAGGACGTAAATTTTAGTACAGGTAAATAAGTAATCTATTGATTGATTTCAATTTCTTTAGAAAATACAATTGAACGGGGCTGTTACGTAAAATACAAAGGTGCCATTGAAACTTCCTTTTGCCACCAAGATGGATGTAATATTGATGTTTTTTATATTCCGAACAAATGTTACAAGTGCGACTCTAAGAACAACGCTAACTGTGCAACTAAACCGTCAGCCAGTATAAGTTATGGCCAATGTAAAGATCCACAGGATAAGTGTATGACAGTAATTTGTAAGTATCTAAATTTGCTTATTAATGAGTATAAAGTAGATTTAAGTTGGAGAAATTAATAAAATATCGAATTTCAGTTGATGGCGTAACCTTCAGAGGCTGCGAGAAAGAGTTGAACGCACCGAATAAAACACTTTCACAGAAATGCGATTCAAAGTTATGCAACAATGAAATATTCCCGAAAGATCGTCTCAAATGTTACCAATGCGAAGGAAAAAGTTGTGTCACGGATTTCAAAAACTACCTTCAACCGTGCGTTAACTACGATGAAAGTAATTCATGTGTAACCGTCGTAGAAAATGAGAAGAACGTAATTCGAAAATGCGCTTCAGATCCTGGCTTTTCAACTCCGAAATATGTGCAAATATGCCAAGGTTCTGCATGCAACAACCAATCTGCGACTTAAACTGTCGAGTGCTCTTCCTGTTCTCAAACTGACGCTACGTCTACACTCGGTGTCAAAATGATAAACAAACCTATTATTTCATGTTTTTAAAAAAATAACCGCGTCAAAAATATTTGGAAGTAGTTTAAATAATTTTTTAATATATTTTGTGGGTACCAAACCCCAAGCACGTAAAATACCATCTTTTAGTTCCTGAAAGGAGTTATATTGTTTATTTTCAGCATATCCGCATCGAGAAAGATGCTCCCAAACATTCTCAATAATATTTAACTCCGGCGATCTTGCTGGCCACGGAAGTGACTGGATTCGGTTTTCTACTAAATAACGTTTTACTCGGTGAGCACAGTGTATTGCGGCGTTATCCTGCTGCAGAATAAAATATTCCCCTGAAATTGTGGCTCCATCACGTTTAATTTCTTCGTCCAGGAGTTTTATGTATCCCTCGCGGTTTAATTTCCCGCTAATGAACCGAATATTTGTTCTTCCTTCGTAACCAATCCCAGCCCATATCATTACTCCGCCTCCTCCCATTGCTCGTCGTTGTTGAAAGATCGCATTCTTCCTGAGGTCATGAAAGTAATAACTCCAGCCGCCTGGTCCATCTAAATAGAATCGCTTTTCATCTGTAAAAAGTACTCTACGCCATCTTTTTTTCCAGTGAAGATGTTCTTCCGCAAATTTTAAGCGATCCTTAATATGCTTCTCCGTAAGAGGTGGCTTTTTTTGTAATTTTCTGCGTTGAAGGTGTTTAGCTTTTTGAAGGACTCGTTGAACATTTCTTAATTTTGTGGATATTCCAACATCCCAGTGGTCCCAAATGACGATTTTGTGGCCAAAATATGAAAACGTTGTTAGATTTGTACGAAACATTGTTTATTAGGGTTCTCCAGGTCGCTAATTACGAATCTGAAGTCAAAGATTCAAAAAAAAAAAAAAAATTAACGGATCCAAAATGGCAGATTTTTTTTTCAAAAAAAGAACTTTTTTTCTAAAAACTTGATTTTTTTCCAAAATGGTCAATAATAATGTATGTCATTGTTAACAAATAAATCGATTTTTTCCGACTTTAGTACACATAACATGACCTAAAAGCGTAAACTGCAAGTACCAGCAGCTAATTTTCATATATGCTGTTAAGAACCATTCAACAAACAAGAAAAAAATTATAGCAGCGCAGCACCTGGTAGCACTTTTTTCTAATTGCATTTGTTATCTTATTATTTATAACCTCAATTCTAAAAATTGTTACTTTTTGAAATTTGTTAAACAATTTTATTTACTATCTACATCAAATTCCAATTACATTCATGGGTTATACTTACCTACTGTTTTGAGATGATTCCATTTTATACACTTAGAATAACCTTCTTCGTTTAAGTTCTGAGCTTGAATAAAAACATCACATTCGGTAAGGCGTGTTTCCGTGAACAGCAGACGCAAAAAACCTTCTCAAAAACAACTGGTTCCTACATAGCTCAGGAAAAAATCTCGTACTGTTTCTAACTGTCGTTCTTAATGCTAGGGGTAGTACTACAACTATTTTCTATGTTAAAAGTCCGAAAAAAAAATATTAAATTTTCGAATTTTGGCCACGTTTTTGGCGTTTGGGCTAATTTAAGTTTACATAATGATATTTAATTTTCTAACTTTATGTAGGTCACATTTAAAACATTGACATCCTTGTTGCTGATTATTGACTTTATTTTTCTATGAAAATCTTCTATCTAGAAAACTTGAATAAAACAATTTTTAAAATTGGATAAAATGTAAAAACGTAACATAGGTAAGTAATAAGACACGATACTAAAGAGTCAGACTTATCCATAAATTCAAAGTAAAGTTAAAAATAATCTTTCGGTGTGAAAAGATCTGAAGTATTTTATTAGTTATCAGAGTTTTGATTGCAGTGGTTTTTTAAAATTTCTCGAAAAAAGAACCAAAGAGGTATTCACGATGAAACGACTGGTCAATGTGGTTCTCCTGATACTTCCACTATTTTGTGGAGCACTTCCTCAGATAGGTAAGCTAAGTCAATAAACGAACTTTAATTATTAAATGGTTAAATTGTTGTTTACTTTTCTGCACAATAGAAAAAAGTGAATCAGGCGTTGACTGCTACAAATGCAATTCCAAGGAAATTGCCGACTGTGCAATTAATCCAGCTGCGGATTTGCCACGCACTCATTGCAAAAACCCAGAAGACCAGTGCATTATTGCAGTTTGTAAGTTTATTAATTTATTTGTTCTTAGTGCAATATGTGGAATAAGAGAACATACATATATAAGTTTTCATATTCGTGCTAGAAGTTGCTATTAGTGAGTTTAACCTGATATTGAAGTGTAAACTAATTAAAACTAAGTGAGCGATTGTTATATCTGAAAATTCGATCTGTGGTTACACTTTCTTTGTTTAGAAATCCACAAGTAACACCCTGTTGCCAAACATTATCAGTTTCATCTTCAAATTCTAATATCTTAACACAAGTTTTAATAAATTGCTGGTTCTGATAATTTGAATGCGCATTAAATATCTTAGTTTACTTGTACTAGAATCGTATCTTTATTAATTATCTACTTGTGGTATAGTGATATCATGTCTTATCTCAATAAATTTATTGCGATAGATTTATAAAAACAAATGGTATCTATTAATTTAAAAATTCAATTTATTATAGATTTAAAAGATCTGAATTTCAAAACTAGATTTGAAATTATTAAAATAACACTGGTAAACAAATTTAATAATTTATGTTGGTTAGGAACAAGTGGCAATTTCTTTTTTTTTGGATTTTGTCTTTGGAAATTTGTAAATAAAAAATACTCAATCAGCTCTCATTTTCTAGATAAATAGAGTTAAGAAACACAAAATATCGTATTTTGGCCGTTTTTGAAAAGTAAGTAAAATACAGTGGTTTATCTTAAATGCTTGTAACGTATCTTATTTGATAGCCTGAATCCTAATTTAGAAATGTGAAATATCACTAATTTCTACAACTCTTTCTAAATATCTGGGCGAATATGTTTTTATGAGCGTGCACCTGTTATGATAAAATATGTTAATTAGTTTGTGGAAAAAAGTCAATTCGAATGTTTCGAAATATTTCGAAAAGTTTTAAAGTTCTTGTATTTTTCTAAAATAGCTAAAGGCTCAAGCTGTGATTTGAACGACTTTACCAACTCTTCATCTATCTGTAATCTATTTTTATAATTTTTTTTTTAATATAAAATACGGTCTGTTGTGTTTTTTAACTCTATTTTTTTCGAAAATAGGAGCTGATCTAGCATGTTTTTTTAGAAATTCATAATAACACCAAAGGGCCCAAACAAATAATAGATCATTTCTATAAGAGTTTTCTGTAGATTACGAATTCAGTAATAAAAATACTCAATTTTCTTCCGTTTTCTGTAAAAATAGGGTTAAAAAGTGCAAAAGACCGTATTTTTACAATTTATAAAAAATCATTAAAAAATAAAGAATTGTTCTAGGAGCTAGTAACATAACTTAAATAAAAGCTTGAATCTTATACTATTATATAAAAAAACAAAAGTCTTCAAAATATTTCGAAACAATCCGTGAATTTGACTTATAATATAAACCGATTATTTCATAAGCGCACACTCAAGAAAAACTTGTGAAAAATATGTGTAAAAAGAAGTTTATAGAGATAAGTTGCATTAGATATTCCTAGATTAGGACTCAGGTTTTCCTTTAAGCCATGCCACAAACTTCTGTGGAGAACCTTTATATTTTAATAATTTTTCAAAAATGTAAGATGGCATAGATAATCTATATTATTACTACCAACACCACAAAAGGGGACTAATGGTATTTTTTGATTATTTTGATACATGAAAAATAAAAACATGATGAAATGAACTTAGGCACAAGGAACACTGGAAGACTGGTGTTATCTGCCACTTTTTCGGCTGTTGTAATTAATGTTTTAGCTTTTTGCTTTTATACAAAATGTTTTGTTTTAAAATCTCAGCAAAAAAAATTTAAATTTCAGTTGATGGCATCACACAAAGAGGTTGTGAAAAGGAAGTGAATGCACCATTCGATGCAATTATTTCAACATGTAGAGACCATCTTTGTAATAATAAAGTGTTTCCAGAAGATCGCTTAAAGTGTTATCAATGCGAAGGAAAGGATTGCATAAAAAACTTCCAAGGTACACTTAAGCCATGTGTTTATTATGATGCAGAAGATTATTGTATAACTGACGTAATTGACGAAAGTGATGTCATCCGTGGGTGTCAATCAGACCCTGACTATTCGGTTGGGTCATTTGGGGAAATGTGTCAAGAATCTGGTTGCAACAACCACTCTACAACATACACTTCTGAATGCGTAGCATGTTCTGAAGCAGATTCGAAAAATTGTGTTAGAATGTCTACCCCTGTTCCATCTGGACAGCTATGCATGGTTCCGAAGGACAACACTTGCAAGGATACGCTGCTTCTTAATCGACCTATCCAATGTTTCATATACAAAGCGTCGAACAAAGTGGTTCGCGGGTGTCTCAAGGAAGCTGGTAAACTTGCCCTGGACAGCGATAATTTTAAGACCTGCGAAGGTCAGCTGTGTAACAATGAATGTCTTCCTTTGAAATGCCTCGTGTGCGACTCGAAGACAAATCCAAAATGCGCTAACATGACAAATGAACTGAAACCGCAGTTGTGTTCTGATGACACTACTTGTTTTATGGGCCAAACTTCAGGTAAGTCAAATACTATGTAAATTAGTAGGTAATATTGGTATGTTTCTTTTTTAAAAAAGGTAAAAATATATCCCGATTAGTTATTCGGTCTTACTAAAATTAGTTTATGTCGAGAAACTAATTGTCTTAAAATTTATAGTTGCCGCAAGAGTAAATTCGGTAAGAGTAATGTTTTTATATAAATTTAAATGAAAAAATAAATATTCCTCCTCTAGAATTATTCTCGAGGAGGAATATTTATTTTTGCACCCATTTGGCATTTGGATATTTTAACCCTTGTACCCATACCCACTCACCACGGCACATTTTTGTATGTAGGTTGAGTAAATTTTCAAATTTCGCTTGAAGCCTCCGGATCGTCGTTGTTACCTCAATACCAAGCAAATAGAGCAATTAGAAATTTTTGAATAACATTATATTGTGATGCAATTTCTTGTAAATAATAGTGGCTAACAAGGCGTCGCAAAAACCCTATACTGGAATATAAAAAATACAAGTTAATGAAACACTATGAAATATAGAGCATTTCACATCAAATCGACAAGCCGAAACCCTCACCAATTTTTTTGACTACTGCTTCTGAAAAACTCTTCTGAATTTTTCGACCAACCAGAAAGTGGTGCGATTATTTTCAATTTGGCAAAATATAAATTCTTATAAACAAAAATATTTTTTGTATTCAAAAATGTTAATTTTATAAACAATTAATGAACATTTGAAAATTTGTTTTAAAGAATAAAATAAACCGCAACGTTTTTCGGTGCGCCGCAAAACATTCATAGCAATTTTTGAAATGTAAGTTAATTAGAGATGATGAGGGTTTTGGACTTTTTTTTTACAATTAAAAGTTTCTAAAGTTTGAACTAAAAATATTTATGTTTGCAGATAAACTTTTAAATAAGAAGGATTAAATTTTTATAAAGCATTTCGACTTTTTTCAGAAGGAACTATTATACGAGGCTGCGGATCGCAATCAACAGAGGGCAGTCAAATTTCTACTTGTTCCACAGATGGGTGCAATAAAAACGTTTTCCCTACTATTGAAAACCTGAGCATTCTCGCAGTGCTGCCTACTCCTCCCTCAAATCAATCAATCAATCAACTAACCGCTAAAACCCTCGAGTGTTACAAGTGCAATTCAAATAACCTCGTTGAATGCGCAAATAACCCTTCTCCCAATTTACCTCGAGACTACTGCAAAGATGCAAATGACCAATGTGTGACTGCAATTAGTAAGTGCATAGACTCCTCTGTTTATATTTACCATTCGCGGAATTGACTAATATTTAAAATTTCAGTTGATGGCGTAACTTACAGAGGGTGTGAGAAGGAGTTGAATGTGCCGGCTAATTCGATTTCAGGAGCATGTAATTCAAACCTTTGTAATGTTGAACACTTCAAGGTTCCACATTCCGGACTCATTTCTAAAGAAAACGGAGCTAGTAAAACTACCAACAATAATAATTTCAGTAATAATAACAACAATAATACTAACAGTAACAATAATAACAAAAATAATATATTTGTTCAAATTATTAATGGCAATAATAAAAACCATACATCTGGTACAATATAAAATTTGAGATAAAAGAAAAGTTATCTAAAAACGAAGTGTCACACTTAATAATATGTAAAATTAAAGACAAAGAATAAAGAAAGTACATATTTACATTTTTTGGAAGTTTGAAGCATCAAAAAGGGCTATTGGGATAAATAGCATTTGATATTCTTAAGTTTTTTGGTCCAAGGTCCTTTGGTTTTGTTTTTTGAAGGCTATTTTGGGGCATTTTTTTTTCAAAAACCATTAAAATAAAATAATTAATAAATTATGTATCATTTTTATTAACTTTTAAACAAAGTAAATTTTTTCAAATCGATATATCGAATATAATTGAAGATACACCGCCCAACAGGAACACTTATAAAATAAAAGTTCTTCCACTGCTGCCATGATTCCGGCCGTTCTGCTTCTATGAAATCAAAAAACCAAACGTCATTTTAATTGTGAGAGTTGAGGCTGTAAGTTGAACTAAAATGAAGTCAGAATTCCAAAAAAAAAGATTTTTTTTTAACGCTTAAAAAACGATTTAATTTTTCGTACTTTTTTGGAGTTTATTAAGCTGGTAAAAAAAAAGACTATGTAATGAAACAATCTCAATTATTTTAGTTCACTTTGTATTAAAGATGTACTGAAGATACTGTAGAAATTTGAGCAGAATTTATTAACTAGTTCTTGAGATATCATGGCAGCAGTTCGAACAAATCGTGTTTCGAGAAAAGCACGTCTGAAAATTATTATATAATTAATAACAAAAATATTGTCTTACCATCAATCAGCTATGCCTGGACCATAGAGAACACCTTTTACTCACGTCTTTTACATATGTTTTAGATGGGATTTATCAAAAAAAAAAAAAAAAAACAATTTTTTTGACCAAACACACGAGACGACACCTTTAAATTAGGATTTAGACTTTCATTTAAGTCAAGTCACAAAATTCTATGATGAACGTTTATATTTTAATGATGATTCAAAAATAGTCAAAACACGGCCTCCAAAATCTGCATTACGTATTACTACCAACACTATAAAAGCAAACATTAAAGAGGGTGTGGGTATTTTTTCATTATTTTGATACATGACAAATAAGAAAATGATGAAATAAACAGAGATTCAAGAGAAAACAAATTTTTTTTAGACTGATTATATCAATTATACATCATCGAGATGTGTTGAACTCTGTACAGACTATGAGCAAAATTTCAATACAATTATCATAAGTAGGTACATATATACATATATGTATACTATATATGAATGTCTAAAGAAAATTCAAAAAACGCAGATTTTAAAATTCGGTTTAGTCTAAATTCAAAATTTAGTTCATAGTGGTCTTTAATTTTATAATAAGTTTCCTAATTATATGTATCTTTGGCTGCGTAATGATAACTCCAAAATTATAGTTTTTCAGCGAGAACAATTTGATAATTAGTTTTATACATATAATGATGGAATTGTTACTAACTTTATTACGAGTGTGCCAAAAAGAAGTTATGCAATAATGCATGTTAATAAAAAAACATCCTCAATTTAGGAGTTATCATCAGGTAACCAATGACCACAGATGTTATAATACATATGTACATATTATATCTAATCTTTAATTCTTGGCCAGCTTGGAGTCTGTTGACACTTTTGTTTCCGAATAAGTGATATCTTATTTTTAAAGAATGTGTTCTGTAGATTACGAAGTCACAAATGAAAATTTGCCATCACTTAACTTTTAGGAAAAAATTTATTCGAAATGTACAGACGACCGTATATTTTTGCTTTTTTTGAAAATGAAAAATCTAACAGATTATTATATTATGTTGTAATTTAACTTAAAACAAAGTCTAAATCTGTAGCCATTGTGTCAAAAGTTTAGAGGCTTTTAAACTTTCTTAAACATTTCGTAAAGTTAACCTTTTTCCATAAACTGATAATTTCATAGAATAAGATATTGAACCATGTTTACAACTGCAACAAGTACATGAAAATCTTATTCTCCAGAACGCCTATAGCAAGTCTGTATGTACTTTTCTCAGAAATAAAAATTCCTTTTTACAATAAAACTAGGTGGACGTAATAATACACATTTTTTGTTATGCTATGGGCATGTTGATTGTCCGAAAATAATTATTTTTGATTACATTATTTGCATAGGATAGGGAAAATTCCGAAAATTTATAATTTATATTCCAAAAATGAGAAAAATATTTTATGTTTTTTTATTTTCTTATATTATTTCTGTCTGGAAAAAGTAATGTGTTAAAATACATAAATTTGCGTTTCTAAGGAAAATCTTTAGAATTTACTTATATAGGCTATTACTTGTTTCATGAGATAAAAAATCCTTGATTTTTAAAGTTATAATTATTAGAAGAGAAATACAGAAATCCGTAAATTTATACGAAATAATTAAAAAACTAAATTAATGACAATTTTAATTTGATCAATTTTAAAATCAAGTATGTATTTTCCTTTTCTCATTGCATACAGATCCTAGTAGTAAAGGGTAAATTATCAAATTGTAATAATTTAAAAACTTTATCTGATTGTAGGAATTACTCACAATATTTGTCATTGTAACGATAACCACGGTAGTTCTTATATGAAAAAATCATTATTTTTCTCTCAATTATCATTTTAGGTGAAAGTGTTGATAAGAATTGATAAGAGGTATTTTATTATTCAACTACTCTATATAGGTACATATGTACAATATATACGTAGATACCTTTAAAAAATCGAAGTAAGAGCAGTCCTTTTTTACTTACTCATTCTAAATGAAAAGTTACTACAATGAGCTCATGAATATTCTTACACTTTAATCTTAATTCCTGAAATTCAACTTATTAATTTTACGTTTTCTAGTTGCTTAGTTAAAGAACGAAATTTCTGGGATATCCCACTATTAAACATTTTTGAATTAAAGGTGCTTTTTAAAAGCGGTGTGAATCATAAGTGATGAGGTGACAAAACTTAATTATATCAATTCGTGGTTATAAGAGTTTTTCCTCGTTATCATGACAAAGATATCACAATTATCGTTGTATCCAGCAATCACATAAAAAAATAACATTCAGTCTGAAGTCTAGAGCTTTGTAAACCGGATCATTCGAATAGATTTATTTATTGTTTATATATTATATCGTTGCAAAAAATTCTCTTATACTTGAATTTGGAATGAAAGTTTGCAAAAAATTCTTAAAGATTAGCTTTGCAAAGTTAGTGAACGGTGACTGAATCATTTCAAACGTGACTCACAAAAAAAATTAATATCTGAAGTACCTCACTTGTTATCATATTGTGATCGCTGAGAATCTTACTTCCTTAAAACGAATAGCACTGATTTTTGAGAAGTAATCGCTATGAAGTACTTGGCCAGCGTAGTTTTTTTGCTGGCTCCACTTTTTTGTGGAGCTATTCCTCAGAATGGTAAGCTAAGCTCAGGAGTTTTACATACCTTTTCAGTTTGACTAATTTTACATATTTTTTCTGTTTGCTCGACAGAAGTTAGTAATTTCGGTGTCGAATGCAAAGCAGATCGAGGCTGCACAAAGGATGCTGACGACCTAGTGAAGGGTGTTAATAATTTTAGCAACGATGAACATCTACCTTTTAAATCTCTTAAATGCATTTCTTGCGATTCTAAGGTAGATCTGAGATGCACGCAACGGGCAAATGAGATAGAGCCACAGAAATGCACCAGTGAAACGGCTTGTTTTGTCGGCCAGACCGCAGGTATGTAAAATCGAAGAAGCCGTGTTTTAAAATGACAACTTTGGGGCTATCTGCCCAAAATAAAATTCAGATATTGCTAGATTAAAATCACTAAGTAAAGAAAATGACTAAACATTTGAATTTATTGAACTTTCTTTAAATACAAAAGCTTTATCGAAATAAATGCCTTTATATATTAATTTGCGTCCACGCTTATAAGCTTTAAATTGGAACAAAGAACGATAAAATTTTAAATTCTTTCAGAATATTCATAGATGAGGAAATATTTTATGTATGTAGATTTTTAGGCAGTTGATGAGTAGAAGTCATTTCGCAATTTATGTAAATAAAGCTAACAAAATTACGACTTGAAAATTTACTATCACTAACTTGTATAACGAGCTCCAAATGCAAAAAAATTATATAAATGATATAGTGTATTGCACAAGATAATCTTTAAATTAACTTTTAAACCATTTACTTAATCTAGAAATTTAGCATCATTGTTGTATTAAGTCGGCCAAATAGAGAAGTTAATTAAAGGGGTTACCCCCGATTTACTACTATAGAATCGATGTGATTTTCATGATTTTATTTTTTTGTGAACATTTTTGTGTTGAAAAATATTCAAAATTTTGCTGAAATAGAGCCAATTTCTGGCAACGTCTTTTTTTCGGCATTGCTTGATTGGTAACGCTTCCTCATGAACAACAAAACTCAAGTATATTATTTGTAAATTTAATTTTTCAAAAGACTTATAACTTTTTTAACAAAAAGTTAATTTTTCGAAGGGTTCAAATTTCAATTTGTTTGCAATAAAAAAATTTTTTTTTTTTATGCGAAATCCCGTCCTTATATCATAACGAACAATCATAAAAAATTTGAAATATATCGCACTAATAGTACGGGAATGGTACTTTTGATAATCATATTTTCGAGATAATCACGTTTAAAGTTTTAGTTTAGCTTATAATTTCAGGTAGTGCGCGCTATACATACACATATATATGCAATGTGTGTATCTATAACTTTTGAACCAATGCTCTAATCACTATGAAATTGCGGAGTTTTTATCCGATGATTTACTTACAGAAAACTGAAAATGAAATAAAAGAAACTCGAATTTGTTTACCCATCGGGCTGTATACAGAAAGTAACATGTAGAAAAGAAAAAAATTAATTTTACTAGTCCTTGCTAAGTTCTAGTAATTAGAATTGAAAAGTTTTTAAGCAAATTTTTCTTACACTATATGTACCTAATGCGTAGTTTGACTTTAATGTTTGATTTTGTTTTTTTCAGAAGAAGGAGTTATTCGGGGTTGTGGTCACCAATCTACAGAAGTTACTCAGATAAACACTTGTTATTCAGATGGGTGTAATAACAAAGCTCTTCCTCCTCCGAAAACTTATTCTTGTGTAGGATCTAATTGCAATGATGACGAAGAAAAACTTTGCAAGGGAGATAATTGCAACAATGATAGTAAGAAAAGTTCACTAGTTGGAGCACAGAAACATTGTTATCAATGTAAGGATTCAACAAATTGTCGAGAAACCCCTGATAGATCCCTACTCAAGCCGTGCGCTTCACCATCTGATGGGTGTATGCAATATATAAATATTATCCATGAAATGGTTCGTGGCTGTAAATCTGACAAGGAGTACGACCAGTGCTTGAAAAAGGGAAAAGAATGCCTGCAATGTACTGAAGACGGTTGTAATAATGTTGAAGCCACTAAAACCGCGGAATTATCCTGTCTTTTGTGCGACTTATCCGACACAAACTGTTTTTACACAATAAATAAAGACGTGTCCATGAAATGCCACCCGGAAGTCCCCTTCTATTCGGATAGTTTTGGTTGCTACAGCTGCCTTTCGAAAGACAATAAAACAGCTACCAGAGGGTGTTACTGGGACGAATTTGACACCAGTAACGATGATTCCACGTGCCATACGTGCACAACCGATGACTGCAACGACAAATCCCTGTTTGTGCAGAGCTGCATTCAGTGCAATGGCGACAGTGCGTCCTGCAACGGAGGTCTTTCTGGAACTGTCTGCAAAGGAACTGTGTACTCGCATAATTTGGGTTGTTACGTTAAGAAAATAGGTAAATTTTGAATCAAAAATAAAATTTCAAATATAATTTGTCTGTTCTTCCTTCCTTTAGGAAATATAGTAAAAAGGGGATGCATTTCGGATTTGGTTGATCCTCATGTTTGTCAAGGTGATTATAAGTTTTGTCAGTTTTGCTTGGATCAGAACTGCAATACTTCTGGAACAGCAAAATTTCTTACTTCTCTTGGAGTTCTTCTTGCCCCACTCTTGTTTTCTTTATACTTAACATTTTAAATTTTAAGTAAAGTAAGTAAATTTAACTGTGAAAAGTAAAAGCTAAAGGCTGACTGTAATTAACTTATATTATTTAAATTCGAAATAAAAAAAAAACATTAGGTTTTTAAAGAATGTTCTTACTGTACGATATAAAATATTCGTAAGACATAAACCAACAACTTTGGATTTAGTGGTTCATCATAAAATATGATCCCATTTAAAAGGTAGTAAGGTAGTAAATAAAATTTAGAAACTTCCTGAATTCAAATTTGAAAAAAAAAACCGTTTCTAACAAGAATCTTAAAGACAATTAGAGAATTAAAAAATCTTTCGAGGGACAAAATCAGCGTTAATTAATTATTTAGCTAGTTAGTTAGTATTAATTGTTAAAATCGCAAGGTAACTTCTTAGCGTTCATGAGAATATCACTCTGAAACTGAGTTTAGTGTTTCAAAATTGAAAGTAGTAAAAGTAATGACGGCAATATGCCATTGATGAATAAAAATAGTGATTAAGAATTCAATTTATATGCAGAAAGGCGAAAAAGAAAATATAAGTGACTCTCAGCAACTTTCTCAAGAAGAGTAAGTTATTGTTAGAATTAGTGGATATATTTTTAACTGTACGTATTTCAGATGTAAATTAAGATTTAGTGTTTCCCGACTACATTTCTAAACTTTAGACAAATCCTTGTGTATTTAAAAGACTATTTATGCTTATGCTTATGAGGCTATTATTATGAAGGAGTTTCTAAGTAAAACTACAGCTAGTAAATGTAAAACAATTTTTTTTTTTTTGAGAATTCCGATATACTCGTATAATAAGTCGATCTTTAAGTTCTATTCAACGTTTGATGTGAAATGCTAGTTTTGAAATATTTTCAAAGGTAGAGCGTTCACGATATTACTAAGAATTGTAATCCTGGTAGATTTTGGGATTTGTGTTCAAGTCTTCACAGTCAAGCCTGAATAAGATGCCCCCAAGCAAAGAAAACCAAACCATCACCGATGATGGATGGTGAGCTAATTTAATATGGAGCAAATTTACTAGTTTCTTGGTTACTAGACACTTCGATAAATACAATTAAGCTTTATTTTCAAATGTTTCCGAAGATTGATAATTATATTCGGTGTAATGCAATTACTGTAAAACTTCGATACTCTACTCAATATCGTTTAGATACTATCAAAAGCCCAAGAAATTTATTACTTTATATAATCTAAAGGAAGCATCCAATGAAACTATGCGTTTTAGAAATTGCTATTACAAATGTGAAATTTATACTAAATGACAGAAACATGTTACCAGTAAGATTCGATTTTGCACTAATGTTACTTAAATTATTAATTAGAAACGAAGGAGTGCTTTCCATGTCTCTTTTGTGATGAATAATCAGCTGGTCGTGTAGAAAGAACAGTTTACTTTCTAATTTAATAAATATATTGTGCGTAAAAACTACTTTGACCTTGGACAAAATATGTATTTAGTTTATTCTAAAATCGGTTTTGGCCGTATAAAAAACACCAACAAGAAAAAGTTTGGCTTATGGCTTGTATATATTTTCAAATTATACATGCATGTATGTATGTCAAATTGGATATTTATATAAATGCGTTTTCTTTTTTAATGAAAACACATATGATGTGCAAACATATATGCATATGATATGCAAATTTAGAGATGATTGATTTTCAATCGTTCAATATTTCTATAATCTGCAAATGGATCAAATGAGTTGAACAAACATTTGAAGAGCCCATAAATTCCATTAAAAAAATGTCAAGTTAGCAGATAACATAAAATACAATTTTTTTTTTCAAATCAGTTGTTGATTACATAAAATGGTGAAAGTGATGACGATTTCACTGTTTATTATTCCTTGTTTGTAAGATCGGAAGTCCGGAATTATGATATAAACATTCCAAAAGAGGAGCGATAAGATAATCGCCATCGACGTCATCCGTTGAATCAAAAACGTACATATATAAAATTCAAATACTACTTACTCACTGATTGACTTATCACGAAACATCCAAAGTTGTAAAACCTACAAACTTGAAATTTTGTGTACATGTTTTCTCGTAGATTCTAAGTGCTTACGTAAAAATAATTTTTCGAAATTCAATACCTAAGGAGGTTATACATAAATAGTCTAAAGTTCAAATAAGGGGACATGCATTTCAACATTTCCAAGAATACAATTCGATTTGTTCAATGAAACATATTGCTACTTAAGTTTAGGCATGAATACCGGAGTTGATAAGAATCTAAAAATTTACCGATTAGTAAGTATTTTTATTACTATATATAATAAAAATGTAGATTATTATCACTCTTTTTCAGTAAAAGTATTGCTTTTGAAAGAATTATTAAACAGTCTATTTCCACGATGACACGACGACTCTATTTCCTGTTGACGCTGTCTCTTGCAGCGTCTGCTCAAAATAGTAAGTTTATGTTAATTTAACAATAATTGTTCTAATTCTTTTAAATTTTGAATTTTAGTCAGCTCCAATTCAGATATGGAATGTTTTAAATGCAACTCAAGAAATATTACAAATTGTGCTAATCAAATATTAGGATTACCATTTGACGAATGTAGAGATCCACAGGATAAATGCATCACTGCAATCGGTAAGCCCATATTATTTTATTAAAGTGCAACAAATTAAATAAAATTAGTAAATATCGGATATATTTAGATAACACGAATTTCGCTCGAAAAGCAAAATATGAGTTTCAAACAATACAATTCTACTATACAATGGCATAAGGAGTATATTTTCAACTATTGCATCTATGTAGGTATAAAATCTTCCGAAACAAACGATCGTTTGGAAATCCAGAAAGTATTTTATGAAATGTCCACTCTATGGGCCTGATTCTGGTTGTCACCTCACTTTCCGTGACGTGACAGCTTATGGCTGAGTAACGAAGAATTTTTCTTATAAGAAACAAAACAGGTAATTCAGCCATAAGTTGTCACGTCACGGAAAGTGAGGTGACAACCAGAATCAGGCCCTATGTTAAGTATTTTTATTTCGTTGAAACGTGATCGATCAATGACTTTTTACCTCATAGAGATTTATTTTACTTTCTGTTAACAATAAAAATAGTTATTGTTCTTAAATATATTTCTTCAAATAACAATAATTTATATTTAAGTTTTAATATAATTTTTTAATTTATATTTCAGTGAATGGTGTAACTTATAGAGGATGTGAAAAGGAGTTAAACGTACCAAATTATGCATTTTCAGAAAATTGCAACTTCCCACTTTGTAACAGAAAATTATTTCCGAAAAATCGTCTGAAATGTTATCAATGCAAGGGAAATGAATGTGTTAAATTTGAAGATTTTAAAAGTAATCTTAAAGCCTGTGTCAATTATATCGAAACGGACTATTGTGTAATGGATGTTATTGACGAAAACAATGTTATTCGGGGATGTTATTCAGATACTGGTTATATTGAAAAGGAATACACAAAAGTTTGTGACACATCTGGTTGCAATAGCGATTTTCATTTAAATAGTGTAGCATGCGCTAGATGCTCTCAAACTGACGGAAAATCTTGTGTAAGAAGAACGGAGCCTATTCAATATCCTAGGCGTTGTAAGATACCCCAAGAAACAAGTTGCTTTGAAAAAGTTCTTCTTAATCGTCCATCTTGCTTTACTTACAAAAAGCCTGGGGAACTGGTGCGAGGATGCATTAAAGAAGTTGATAAACTTGGTTTAGATAAGAAATACATTGAGACGTGTTACGGCGAATTTTGTAATAACAAATGCCTTCCAATAAAGTGCATTAAGTGCAATACAAAGGACGAACCGAAATGTGCGAATGGAGCATTTGAGCTAACAGCAGAACAATGTTCACACAGCCAATCTTATTGTGTGACCGGAAAAACTCAAGGTTAGTTTGTTTAAATTTTTAATGTGGTTTGCATTTATTATTTTTATTCGAAAAAAAGTTATGTAGGTACAATACCAGCACTATATGATAAAAATTTAAGTACAAGTAAACAACGCGGTAGATACGTTCCTTGAAAATATCGCGTTATGAAAAATCTAGGATTTTTTTTTTCGGGTCAAAAGTGACGTAAAAATATGTTTGTTGATCGCTTGCACTTTCCGAAATATTTACGAAACTTTCGGACAATGTTGGCGTGATTTTGTGTGGTCGTGATCTTGATTTTAAAAATCACAATATTGTACCTAACCCATTTTATAAATTTAGTGTTTGCCCACTTGACAGCACCTGGTTTCGAAAAAACTTAATAAGTTTTAAATTTTTTTCTCAGTGTCCAAGGAAAAATCACAGAATCGAGATTGTGTAAGATGAGATATTCACTGACTATAAATAATTGCATATTTTTTTCAAAAATGATCTAAAATTAAATTAAAATTTAGAGCGTTTAAATAATTTTAATGAGATGTTTGTAGGATGTGTGTATACAAATATGATGATCAAAAGAGTAGAAAATTTATGAAGGGTTTATTTATTAGAAAAATAGACTCATAATTTGGGTTATTGTCAATCTATCTATCTATTTTGTCTATGTTGATGGGTCAATAAAAAAAACACCTTTATTTCAAGCCATTAGAAGATTATAACGTTAAATATTAACTGGACATCCTGTGCATAGATTAGATAGAATTCTATTTTGCAATAACAAAGCATATTAGGTTACTACAAACATTTTCTAAAGGATTAATCTTCCTTTTAACAATGTACTATATTTGTTTTGGTATTTTTCAGATGGAAAACTTGTACGAAGCTGTGGTGGATATGACGATATTTCAAGAGATCAAAAAATACAAAACAGTACATATTGCTATAAGGATGGTTGTAATAAAGAAATTTACGTTCCACCTCCGGATATAAGCAAAAATTTGCATTGCCACCAATGCAAAAATCATAAGCATTGCAATGATATTTCGTATCCATCAAAGGCAAACCCTTGTAATTCACCAACTGACACATGTTTTCAATATTTGGATAATCAAAATAAAATGGTGAGGGGATGTAAATCCGACAAGGAATATTCCGAATGCTTAGCGCAGGGAGAGAAGTGCTACCAGTGCACAACTGAGGGTTGCAACGATCGTTCGATATTCAGAGAATCGGATGCAAATTCAAATCCGATCACTTGCGTTCAGTGTGATAAGTATGACGATGATTGCGCTTTTGATTTGAAAGCATATAGGGGTTCGACATGCACTCCAAAGTCAATCTACTATAAGGATGAGTTCACTTGTTACAGTTGTCTAGAAAGTAACTATGTTGCTGAAAGAGGTTGTCTGATCCCAAATTCAATAAACAAAACTAATTCAAATTGTGCAAAATACGAAACGTGTAATACAAACTATTGTAATACGAAATCTTTAATTGAACAAAAATGCATCCAATGCTCCGGTACTGAAAAAATTTGCAATAAAGGCGTTTCAGGAACACCCTGCAATTATCCTTTAACTTATAATACTATGGGCTGTTTTACCAAACAAACAGGTATCTAAGTTTCATCACAAATTAATTTTTCAAAAATAGTTTTTCCTAATTTTATATTTTCGTAGGTAACCACTTGATTAGAGGCTGTGTTTCAAAGTTTGTAGGTCAACAAGTTTGTCAAGATACCGAAAAGTTTTGCCATGTTTGCAAAGGACAAAACTGCAATTCTTCTGAAAATGTAAAATTTTCTTTAAGGTTTGCGCCTATTTTCGCACCATTCGTAATTTCTTTATATTTAACCATTTAAATATAAGTATACACCCAGAAAAAAAATGAATAAAAATAAAATAAGACTTTTATACATATTGAATTTAGTTAAACCTATAGAGTTTCAGTTTAACATGTGTTAAAACTGCACTAAAATGAAAATGTATTTTTTAGGTAAGTATGAGACAAATTCGAGATTAAATGCTGAAAAATATTTAATATTAAATGTTGTTTTTAAATTGGAACGTAATATATTATTTTTTAAATTGTTAGGTTCTAAATTAAGTTTAAATTACAAGAAAACATAAATCGCTTTACCTTTCCTTTCCGGGTTTTCTTGTATCAACTTTTATTGTAACAATTACATATATGCATCATTTAATATGAGATGATATATTTACATTTAAAATTGCAATGGTGCAATTTTTAATCATTAGGTCTTGTTTACTTTTATTGTATGTATGTCGCGGCCAAAAATATTATAAAAATTCCATTTCTTAATAAAATGCTCAAAAAGAAGTTTTAAGGAGGTTGTCTTGGTTAGACAGTCAAAAAACAATATTTTTTGTGCGTATATTGCAGGAAAATGGAAAGAGCTATTGTTTTCAAATTTTGTACACTTTTCTATTGCACCTTTTAAATTACAATACAATGAAATTTATTGCGTTTCAAAATTTAACTTAAATATTATATACTCTGTTGAAGTAAGAGCTGAGATTTTCGATAGGGGGCATGGGGCAAATGGCGTAGACTCTCACAACTTCTCTACTAGGCTAAACCATAAAAGAAACGAAAACTTTTAATTATCAAACATATTTTTCGCCGATGATCTAACAATTTTTAAAAGTAAAGTGCTAGTACTAAATTTTTTTCACTTTTTTTAGTTCAATGACGATTTAAAAATATAATCTATTGTATGAATTTTTGACTCAAGTCAATTGGATTAATAGAACTGGAGTTATCATCAACGAAAACTTTAAAAATGTAGTTTAATGAAAAACGCGTTTAAAGTTTGTAAACAGGTATGAAACAGGTCGCCCTTTTCTTACTCTCGGGACTATATCTTGAATAAATAGTTAGTATCTAAAAATTTGACCATCCAACCCAGACATTTTTAAGCGATTTAGGCATGGTATCAGTTGGTGGATGATTAAACTGTGCGTGTGCACATTTCTTTTATCTTCGTATTTTTAGATTCAATAATTGAAATGGAATGGATTTCCATAAACAACTATTTTCGTAAAAGGTAGGTATAGTTTTTCGAAATTTTATAATAGTTTAAAGCGAAATTATTTTTATATTAATTGTTAAATTTTAAGTATAATATCGAAAAAAATCGAACAAATGCAAAAGATGTTGGTTATTTCGAGAAAAATCACAAATTAAGTGCATACTGACGTCATCCACATTGGTTTATCGGTTGCCGTACAGAAAACTCGGTGTCTCGTAGCACCAATTCAAAATTTATTATCCATCTCAATAGTAACCGATAAACGAAAGAGTATCTTTATCTTAAGTATCTCCCATTCATTGATTATTCACTTTCAATTATTCATGATATACATATGTATGATTTTATATATATGTATTGTATATGTATGTTACCAAAGAGAAGTGATTAGGATAAATCGGCATTTTATTTATATGTCGTACACTATTATTTTTTAAATTCTTCAATGGGAAGAAATATTCTGCTAATCAAACAATTAAAGTGATTCACCGACGTAAAGTGATTCACCGTTGGACGTCTATTGAAGTCGAATTTATATCTTTTACAATAATCAGCACTTAGATTAGGAATATTGAAATTTACCTTTTTTTATTTGAAAAATATTTGGCAGTATTCACGACAAGTCTGCATTCACGATGGTGGCATTTTTAACCTTCATCTTGCTTTGGTCAACGCTTATTACAGTGTGCACTCAAAATTGTAAGTGAATTTAAATTTAGCAGTGGTTTTCACTTTTCATTTAATTTTTCATTTTTGAAGTTCTCACCGCTCGGGGTATTGAATGTTTCAAGTGCAACTCGAAAGATAATGCAAACTGCGCGATCGATCCAACAGTGAACTTGCCACATTTTAATTGTACCAACTCAGAAGATCGTTGTATTACTGCAATTGGTAAGAGACTTTTAACTTTAACATTCTATTTACTATAAATTGAATCAAGTGATCAAGATAAGTTTGTTATAAAGTCATTAATGACATTTCAATGTTAAGCGAATTATAAAAAATCCAAATTACATGGAAATTCAAATTCCCTGGAATTGCTTAGTAGGTACTAAACTTGAATAAGTTGTAAGAATTGTAATTGATAATGATCAACTAATCATTAATTAGTAGTAATGGCCTTGAATTATACGCCAATTCTATTATAAGGAGTTGAACTTACAGTTTGATTTTTCTCTATTCTAAATAGGAATTTAAAAAAGACCTTTCGGGGGGAAGCAGATGGAAGAGGTAGATTTCAATGTGATAACAATTATTTAGAGTTAGATTAGATTTAAAAAATACTTAAAGACTAGAGACTGTATTTGATATGAATAAATTTATATTATTTGAATAAGGTATGAAAACAAATCTCATAATTTGTATGTGCTTTTCTTAAATTAAAATCAATAATCAATAAAATCTATAACTACATATTGAATTTATTCTATTTTTTAAAAAGCGGTCGATAATTTCAAATTTAATATATTATATATATTTCTACTTAATTCAGGAAAAAGGTTAAATATGTTTATTTGTATGTACATATTAAGAAGTGATAAAAATAAGGAGCTAGGTTCCAGATTCAGTTCTTATAAGTTGGAATTCAATTTCATAAATAGTAATTGATTACACGTTGACAGAAATTCCTTCTTTTCTAAATACTTCTTAAATTCCTTTTTAGAATGGAGAAAAACGAAATTACAAGTATAAATTCCTTCTAATTTTTCCTACCATTTGACGAATAAATCAAGACCGTTACTAAGTAAGCAATTGATAATTATCAATTAACAATTACAATTCCTCCTAATGGAATTGAAAATTTTTTTAAGTCCAGTTTTAAGGTATTCAACATATCAATTACAAATTAAAATTCCAGGAAACCTAAAATATTTGAAGAGCAAAATAAATGCAGCTTAAAGTATCTAAAGTATTTTTACCCTGTAATTTGTTTAAAACACTTTTTCTTCACTCACAATAAAACATTTTAATTTATTTTTCAGTTGATGGAGTAACCGTCAGAGGTTGCGAAAGAGAGTTAAAAATACCAACTTATGAACTGTGGGATAAATGCAATACTTCACTTTGCAATAACAATTTATTTCCGAAAAACCGTCTTAAATGTTATCAATGCAAGGGAAAGCAGTGTGCTAAAATTTCAGATTTCAAAACCACCCTGAAAGCTTGTCTGAATTATGATCCAGATGACCTTTGTATCACGGATGTAATTGACGAAAACAATGTTATTAGAAGCTGTGATTCAGACAACGTATCACAGGGAGAGTTTCCAAGTTATTGTGTTGTATCTGGATGTAACGTGCACCCTGCAGTATCTGAATTAAAATGTGCTTCCTGCTCTCAGACAAATGGAACTTTTTGTGTTAGAAAAACGAAACCTACCGATTTTGGCGATCTTTGTACGATACCAGAAGGAGAGACTTGCAGCGTTAGAGTTCTTCATAATCGGCCAATATCATGCTTTACATACAATAAGCCTAATCAAGTGGTCCGAGGATGCACTAAAAATGCTGGAAAACTCGCTTCAGACACCGAGTTCTTTAAGACATGCGAGGGTCATATGTGCAATAATAGGTGCCTTCCTATAAAGTGCATTAAATGCGATTCCAGCACGAATCCAAAGTGTGCCTCTCAAGCAACTGAGCTTGTACCAGAACTGTGTTCTAGAAGAGAATATTGCCACGTCGGAGAAAAATTAGGTATGTTTATTTTAAACTATTTTTTGATTAAGATCTATAATAATTCGGTCCCCATATCAAAGACATTTCTATTATCTTAATAATCGGCAATGGTTTTAAGTAAAGTATTTATTAGTGTCCAAATAACTGGTAATTGCATAATATTTTAAATATTAATTAATAATAATATATAGAAATTCGTTTACATGCGGAAGCATAAAAATATATATCACTCAGAAAACTTTTACTCGTTAATGTTAATTTAAATATTCAAAAGTTCTATTTTACGCCCCGGCATTTAGTATATAACTCTTTCTCTATCATAAAATAATCTAACTAGAATATTTTCCTAACCCGTTTGCTAGTTAATACAAAACCTGGGAACAAGTTAGGAATAGGGGCATCTCACGGATTTCGGTGACATTTTTCAGAAACCTTCCGTTTAGCCTATAATGGAAGGATCTGAAGAAATTTTATTTTTGAGAAAATGTCAAAATGAAGTGGCCATTTGCATCCCAAAATTCCTTTAGTTTTGCAAAATTCCACTTAAATCTGTTCGATTTCCCTAAAGAACACTACACTAAACTTTTCTCGCGCAGACAAGTACGCATATTTCTAAAATAACAAATGACTAAAGCAATATTAAGTAATTTTTGCCAGAGATCGCAAATAACGATTATGCTTTACATTTTCATTTAAAAAAATTTCATAGAATTGCATGTCGTATTAAAGTATCATTTTTGCACCATGTGTAGCATAGTTAATGAGCGTTTTTATTTTCATTATTAGTTTCATCGAAAATGTTGTAATTTTTATCAAAAAAATTATATCAGAGCAATTATATTTGACAACTATCTTAAAAATCCAAATTAAACAATTAAATTTAAGGGGTAATACCACTTTGAAATTTTTAAAAAAAGGTAGTGTTTAGCAATTTGAGGTAGTGAGGTAGTTTTTAGCAATTTGCTTTAAGAAAATGACTTACACCAATGTAATTTGATGAAACATACATATGTATATTCAAGAACATAAAATTAACATTAATGTTTTTTTTAACAAAATGGCACCATTGCGCTTAAGTTTTTCTGAAAACTGATACTTTCAAACTAGCGTGCAATATAAGAAATTCTATTTTTAGATCAAAAAAATAAAAATTACTTGAAGATTTTTGTGCATGACCAAACAATATAAATAATTTAGTATGGATGATGTTAAAAAATAAAAATTTTTAATGAGGATTTAGAAGCAACTGAAATTACTATAAGTTAAATTTAATCGTTTCATTCGAAATTTAAAAATATAATTCATAACTTAAATAATTAAACAGTGGGAACAGATTAAATTTCAGGTCTCCTCAGGGATTTTAATAAAACTTTGTAGGAGTGTTCACTTGGAGCCAAAAGTGATAAATACATATGTAAAACAAAATTCTTCGGTCACTTGTACTTCCCGAGATATTTAATTTTGAAATTTCGCATATGTATATGTATTGACATTTTGCCGTCATAATTTTTTCCATATCCACAAAATTTCGTTGCGAATTGTGTAAATACCTTAAATCCTTGCGATAAAATGCCGAATCTAGCTCTTATTAATTTCTCATGCCATATCATACAATGACGAGCTACACTTGTTATATGAGTATAGTTACTGTTGGAATTACAATTTATAATTTGAAGTAACAATTTGTATGTATTATAAAAGGAAAAATGTTTTTTTTTAACAAAAATTAAATGGTTGTTTTATGAACAATTTTCCAAGTTTAAATACCGGAAGCGGTTAAATTGATGACATTATTTCCACCTTTTCATTCTAAAATATTTTGAAAGAATCTTTGAAATTAACGAATTAAAGCTAAATATTTTTTTCGACTTTTCGACCGTGACGAGCACGTATTTGTCTTATAAAATGACAAATCGAAGTAAAGTAAAATGTTTCTTATTTTCAACACTTGTGTAGAATTTTTTACAGAAGGCCGGTGGAAAAATTTTTAATTTAAGATTTATCCATAATTTTCACCAAAAAATTGTGGGAGCATGGAGAAAATGCGGCGAAAAGCTATCTGTTTTCAGAATTTTAAAGTTAAATATTTCAGAAAATATAAGCGACCAACAAATTTTGTTTACATATCCGTCAGTTTTGGCTCTAAATTGACATTACTACAAAGTTTCATCAAAATCCGTGAAGAGACCTTAAACTTAATTTATGCCATAAAAATAAAATAAATACATTATTAACAATAACCTAATGTATTTGGTGATATAAGATGAAAAAAAATCTTAATTTATAGGTAATAGAAGTTCTTTCATTTTACTTTTTACTCTTTATATTAAGGTATTTTTGTCCTACAGTTAAGTTTTAATTTGTAAGTTCTAACATTTTGTGATATTTTTATAATTGAATGTCAAAATCACTCCAATAGGCAATAAACTTAAATTTATATTTCACTTAGGGTCAGATCTAGAAAAGGTAATTGTGAGAGGGTGCGGCGGAGAGGATGAACCATACACAGATTTTTATTGCTTTGAGGATGGCTGCAATAACGCAAAATACGTTTCGCCACCGGACTTAGAAAAAAATATGCACTGCTATCAGTGCAACAATGACAAAGAATGCAAAGATGTTCTGGATCGCTTCAGAATAACGCCATGCAAATCAATTGACGACGCCTGTTTTCAATACTTGAATAACCAAAACGAAATGGTTCGTGGGTGCAGTTCAGACCGAGAATATTTGGAATGCTTGGCACAGGGTGATAAATGCTATCAGTGCTCATATAGGGGCTGTAATAATCGTCCAAAAGTCAGAGAGTCATTTACATCTTGCCATTCCTGTAACGAAACCCACAAAAACTGTCTTTGGAAATTGCAGAAAGGTGATGTTCCAGAATGCCATCCGGAGGCTCTTTATTATGATGATTTTGTTTGCTACAGCTGCCTAACTGAAACGTTAGCAGGTAAAAAAGGGTGCTTGAATCCATCAAATAAGGATGATTTAAAATGTAACAACATCACGACCTGCACAACAGACCTTTGTAATGAAAAATCGATCCTTGAACAAAGCTGCCTTCAATGCGACGGTAATGTTCAACGTTGCGATGGAAATATTCAAGGCACTCCTTGCAATAAACCTTTAAGTTTTGATACTATGGGCTGCTACACTAAACGAGAAGGTAAAATTTTATTTAAATTTAATACCTCAACCAAAGTTTATCTCCTTTATAATCTCTCTTATAGGTGATAAATTCAAAAGAGGTTGTGTTTCTGACTTCGAAGGCAGACAAGTTTGTGTAGGTGATGAAAGCTTTTGTCACATTTGCTGGAACAAGGACTGCAACAACTCAGGAGCAGCAGAAACTTTTGTTAGGCTTGGAGTTATTTTTGCCTCACTTTTAGTTTCATTACTTTTGACAATTTAAATCAATAAAGATTTTGTTAGAAAATGTTATGGTTTTTACGATTTCACAGTTAGTGTATTCGAAATTAATAAAATTTGTAAGAGCAATCTTTAAGAAAATATATTTTGGCGAGTATTTAATTTGTTTGTGAAATTGATCGCGAAAATATTTTTTGCGGTGCGTTACAACATTTGAAAACATTATGATGATTCACATAATATTATATAAAACTGCTTCTTTCATAGTAACTCAGTACAACCCGTTTTTTGTGTGTTAAAGTAATAAACTATGAATTATTAAAACGATGCTAAAAAAAATTATCACATTTCTCTTTTATAGTGTAAAACCTTAAAATCTTTTCTATTATACGAAACTTAAAATTGCATTGCACAGAAGATTATTCTGAGTGGTTAAAAATACAGGAAATGGCAGATACCAATTTCCAATGTACGGGTCGGGTAATAAATAATTGGGAATAGATTGAGTTTGAGGTCTCCTCACGGATTTTGATAAAATTTTGAAGAAGTGTTAATTTGGAGTCAAAAATTGCGAATATGTAAAAAAACGTTTATCGGTCACTTGTACTTCCCGAGATATTTAACATTGAAATTTCCAAAATTGATGCTTTGCCGCCACGATTTTTTGCATATTCCCATAACATTTCGCTGCAAGTTATATAAATACCATAGATTAAGGATAATACCACCTTTTCATTCTAAAAAATTCTTCAACAATTTTTTAAGTTGACGAATTAAAAGTAAATACCTTTTTCGCTTTATTGACAGTGACGAGCACGCATTTGTCTAATGAAATGATAAATCGAAGTATAAAGTAAAATTTTCCTTATTTTCTGCACTCGTGTAGATTTTTTATAGAAATTCGATTGACAAATTTTTAAGTTATGGTTTTTCCATAATTTTTACCAAAACATTGTGTGAGCATGGAGAAATTGCAGCGAAAAACTATTCAGAATTTTAAAGTTAAATATCTAAGGAAATATAAGCGACTGACAAATTTGTTTGCATATTCGTCACTTTTGGTACTAAATTGACATTACTACAAAGTTTCATCAAAATCCGTGAAGAGACCTCAAAATCAATTTATGCCAATAATTGTACTGTAAGCTCAGTCTGTAAGAAATTTTAATTATTTTGTGGTAATAAATTCAACATTCTTTTAAAATATTGCGAAAATTCGTCAAAAGTTGCTATGTCGCTATACGCGCAAATAATTTAGGTTCCCAACAATACATAAACAATTCAATAAACTTAACCATATAATAAGGTATATTGTATTACTATTACTATTAAATTTTCTTTAAATTGGTTTTTTTTTCAATAATTATAACAATAATATTGTCTGCAATTTTTCTGTGTCAAAGAATTTTTACATTAATTTTTAAGAAATTTGCGAAATTTTATAAACTATTGAATAAAATAGAATAAAAATTTATTAAAGTATAATATACAATAAGTAAAAAGAATTCATAGTCATAGATATATACAGAGACTAGAAAGTAATGTTCTTTACAAACAGAGATGTGATACTACTGATTTGAACTACTGAAAATCCATTGCAAATCTTAAAATGACTCAAAATTATAAAGATATTTTTACTCATCGTTAAAAGTCGTTCATATGCAACTAACACCGGAGACTTTTGAGATATTGAATTATTTTTCTTATTCTCTCTTTTTTATTTTATTTTATTAATTAGGTATATGTATTATATTATATATTTTTTATTGAAATTTTTTGTTATTATTATGAAAAGAAAGCTTACTTGTTCTGAAATGTTTCTCTCAATGTCTCTATCCGGTGTAAGGTCATATCATGTGTATAATCAAATTGCACAAATTTCGCATGTTCTCCGAATGCAATGAATGCAATTTCGTGATTATTGTTCTATATTTGGCCCTGTTATAATGATTTTATATTTTTATATTTATCCCTTTTACATGGCTGTGAATAAAATGAAACTATTTTATTTTCATTTTGTTATTCATTTATGCAATTGTTATTTGTTACTAAATATAGTACCTACACAAAGAATGCCAGAAACATATTTTATTGGGTCCCAAAAATTGTCATCAGACTGCGGTAAAGCCGAAAGGAAGGGTTATAAATCTCAAAAATTATGTATGTATGTGAGATAAGTTTGTTAACTCGTGCAAACTAAACTACTGAACTAGACGTCATGATGTGAAATCGTCGGTCCGAAAACTTATTCATTTATTTCTATATCATAGCAGAAACAATTTCTAGGCGTAGTTCGCAAATATTATGATGTTTGCCCTATAAGTGTCTACTTACATATGTATGTAAATTGAATGTTATTACGGCGATCACGGTTATACTTTGCACATCTCTAACATGAATTCACCAAATTATATCTATTTAGGCGGCGAATTAGTAAATATTATAGTTTTTCAGAACACAAAATTTCCTAAGCCTGAGTAGAAAATTTCAGACTATGAGAATATTCCCCTGTTAATATTTTCAATTCGTTTTTACGTAGAGTTTTAGAGATTGAAAAAACTTAAAACCGCTTTCAATCGATCAGAAGCCCTAAGAAAAGTATAAAATAATGTTAACTTTGGACTTCTCCGTTGCTACTTACAATATAATCAACCTTAGAGTTAGATTATCAGATATTTGTCGACGATGGAGTCGACGCAAATAGCAAAAGTGAATGTCGATGATTTTTTGAATGAAGTTTACAGTCAAGTTTTGTACTATCAGACAGATCTGGTCTACCTTCGATCTTAACAGGCCAATAAAAATTAAAAATTTAAAAAAAGACTCGGCATAAAAACTAAACCTTAAATTTAATTTATGTATATCCCTAAAATTTTGTATATATGTATAATACATATGTACATATAAGAATTCTATCATAGTGTAACACATTGTTGTCGGGACACGTAAAAATACGTTTTTCCGCAAACTGTGTGTTATATTTTATATAATAACGATGAAGAATACATTCAAAGATAAGAAAATAATGATATAATAAAATAATTCAAAGCCTCTTAAAAAATGTAGAGTGATTTTTTTGTAACAATAAAATTCACGCACATTTTTTAATAGATTATCCGCTCCAGCCATAATACACCGGGACAAAACACCCGACAACAATGTGTTAAATACTAAAACCTTCCCAGAAGTATGTAAAATATATCAGTAAAAAAATGATAAATTTGGTCTTGTAGTTTTTGAGGAAATCTTGAATATACCCACATGGCCACATAACATACAAGGGAATCAGAGAACCTCATTTTTATTAAGTCGGTTAACAAGTGTTAGAGCCAATTAGTACATAATAAACACTGAAAAGTCATATACAAACAGGTTAATTTATTAAATTCTATGAAATGCTATAAACTATCCGAGGATAAGATATTAATCTTACAAAATATACCCTAAATGTAAATCGGTATTTATTGTAGAAGGACAGCAATTAGAGAAGTGATGAAGAAAACGTAGGATAAGGAGTTTATTGAAGAACTGCTCGGAACTTTTTTGTTGTTGCAATTCATATCTTCGCAATAGTTGCAATAATGATTCTTTTCGTCCTTACAAATGCTGCGTCGCTTTAAATCCAAATCGGCAAAGCAGCCACGTACGGTTGCGCCTTCTATAACAAAGATTATTAGATTAATTGTGGGTATTATAATGTATATGAACTAAACATACTATAATTCTCTGTGTAGCAACCTTTTTCACTCTTTTGCATATTTTGATTTCTGCAAGGCGATGGAGCGATTGCAATTGCATCCCCGATGTTAGCACATTTTTCTGCATTTGGGTCGTCGCTGCGGCAACGTATGCAAGTAAAATTCATAAAATTTTTTTTGTTACACATTTCTCCCTCGCACATTTGACATGCGGTACTGGGTTTTTTACATGCCTCAGGATCTAAACCACAACCACGTTGAACGTCAGTTTTGTTACCATTAGTTTCAACAAAAGTGTAGCACTTTTCGCTTTCGTAGTACTTTATAGTAGTGTTCCCTTCGCATTTTACTGCTTTTTCTGGTCCCTGTCCCCAAATGCAATCTGCATCGTCTTTTTTACACTTGATGCATTGTAAGGATGGGGGTTTTTCATATGGATTCCGATTGCAATCGTTTTTATCACATAAAATGCATATACCATTGCCGGTTTTACTGCTTGTCGACGGTTTAGTGTCGCAGCCGTCTGATTGTTCTGATTTATCTGATTTGCATCCACGATACATTTCTTCTGAAATTGAATACATGTAGCACATTTCATTTGGGTCATACTTTAAACAGGGCTTAGACAGTTCCCCTTTGGGATCGTTATTGCAATCCGCGCCCTTAGCGCACTGAAAGCAACGTCTTCTATCCGCGGGAAAGACGCCAAAATTGCAGTTGTGCTTATTGCATTTTAAATAAGTGTCTTTTGGCAAGTCTACTTTTTCTCCTAAAACATCTTTAGCGCAGCCACGAATAGTGGTTCCCTCCTTTATGAGTATTGCGCAATCGTCTGTTCCTTCAGTACAACGTGCCGACATCGTAAAATCGTCACCCAAGACACACTTGAATCCATCTTTGCTACTATCACATTTAAGGCAAGATCGTTGCGGCTTGTCTGGCTTGCAATTCTCTTGATAACAATAGCTGCAAGAATATGTTCCATTTTTGGGATCTCCACATCCACGATGGAAGATTCCGTCTGGAAAATAAATTTGTTTAAATTACTTAAAATTAAATGATACTAAAATTGTAACATTTTTTCTTCATAAATGATGGCCCAAAAGTGAATATCAATATTTTAATGTAAATTATTCTTTGAACTGCAAAAAAGAAGCCTCCGTTTTAGCTATATTGTACTATATAATTTTTTCTTGATATGTCAAACAAACAAATTCCACGCAAACCAATTAACCACTAAGATTATTTCACACTTTCATTTTAAGTCTGATCCTTTAGGAAGGTGCTGTATTTGAATTATGTACATAAGTATTATATATGTACGTATGTAAAATTTTCTTGTTTCCGACATTCCTTTATTTTATCTTGTATTTATTTTTCTAATATACATATTATTTTTAAAAATGAAATAATGATTTTTGCATATAGACATGAATCTCAAAATTGTGTTTTTTTTTGAATAATAGTTATCGCATATCATAGTTTTAGTTACTTAATTTTTAAATGTACTTGTGTTAGTTCACTTTATAATCAATTCAATAATCAATCAATTCAATCAACAATTACAATATACATTGCACTCAAGCCAATAAAACAAAATTTACGTCTTTACAAAACATTAAACCATAGAGAAAAACATTTAAAACAACATTTGTTTGTGATACGTAACGTTAAATCAAAATATCTCTAAATATTATAAAGCAAAGTCGCTGTTTTCGTCTGTCTGTTTCTCCGCTAACTTCTTCTAAACCACGCAACGGATTTTGATACGGTTTTCACTATCATTTAGTGAATTTCTTCCGGAAGGTTTATACGTACATATAATACATCCATATTATAGTAGAGGAAAAACGAGAATTTCAAAGATTTGTGATGATGTCGTAAAAAACATATTTTTGAGCGCTTACATAGCTAACGCTGGCTAAACCTTACGAGATAGATCAAAATAATGTACTACGGAATTGTATATCTTAAAAAGGTCTACAGAAAAGTCCGCGATGGCATATGTCTATCTCCTAAGGATAACCCATTTTACATATTACTAAAAAATAATGGGTTATTTACGAAGCTGTTTTAAACAATACAATACAATCCTTATCCAATTAAATACGTTAGATACGTTGTGCATTTAATGTAGATAAAAATTACCCTTTACAGCACATCATTAATATGAATATCTTAGAAAATATCACAGATTTAAAATTATTAAGCGCTAATTCCTTGCGGCCCTCTGGACTACCCCCACATAAATTGGTGTTGAAAGTAGGGTGTCCTATTATTTTATTACGGAACCTTAATCCACCCAAATTGTGCAATGGTACACGTTTACAAGTAAAATCTTTAAAAACCTTTTTAATCGAGTGCACAATACTGACCGTATGTGGAACTGAAGTAGTTGTTTAATTCCCCGAATTCCCTTAATGCCCGCGGATTTACCATTTCAATTTAAAAGATTGCAATTTGCAGTAAAACTATCTTTTTCAATGACTATTCATAAATCACAGGGTCAAACATTCAATGTTGCAGGTTTAGATTTAAGCGTTGAGTGGTTTTCCCATGGACAACTATATATGTAGCCCTTTCGCGTGTAACATCTAACCAAAATCAGTTTGTGCTGTCTAATGAAAAAACAGCTCTAAACATTGTATATAAAGACATTCTATAATTATTAGTCACATACACTGTACACCTGTGCGAAGCCGGGGCGGGTCACTAGTTTAATATATTTTATACTATAAGACTGTTCATACTTATTTGCAGAAGGGAATATAATTCTAATATTAGGTAAAACTAGTTATTCATAGCATTGTTAATAAATCGTGTTGAATACTTTAATGATTTTCAATTCTTTTCATTTTTATTATCTGACAATTTAATAATAAACTTTAAATGTTTTAGTTAGAAATTTCTTTTAAAATGCGATTTTAGCAAAAAACTCTCCTCCCCACAAAAATTAGTTATCCGTTATACCTACTAATAAACTAAATATTTTATGAATCGCAATTAATTTAATAGATTACCTACTAATAGAAAAGTTAAATTTACATATTATAGTATAAGTAGTAAGCGATCTACTTAAATCTGTGTGATATTCTTTTATATTTGCTTAACATGAAAATGGAAATACATTTAATTTGATTTAAATATCATGAAATTTTACTGAAAGACGAGTACAGGTGTAATGTACCTATTATTATTATGTAAAATTATTAAACCTGTTTAGCCAACGGACTATTCATATGTCTAGTAAATTTATAAATGTAAAGTAATTTTTTGGTTTCATAAATTTTTCCCCTTATTTATTTCCAAGTTACTGTGATAGTAGACACCAGGCTAATTGCGCCCGCAAAAAATTTGGATTTCAACATGAGGTTTGTGGCGTTGTACTCCGGAAGGACTATGATTTTGTTAAGTTAATGAAAAAAAAAATCGATATTTTGAAGGTTTTAATTCAGGTATAATAGATTAAACGTAATTAAAATGTTAAACAACAAATTTTTAAGAGAAATGTAATGTACACCTACCCCTCAATTTACATGGTAGATACGTTCATGGAAAAATCGAGCAAACCGTGTAAAACGAGACACATAATTCA
The DNA here is from genome assembly GCA_963920795.1 of Eutolmus rufibarbis. Lineage (NCBI taxonomy): Eukaryota > Metazoa > Arthropoda > Insecta > Diptera > Asilidae > Eutolmus > Eutolmus rufibarbis. The sequence continues at coordinate 13,586,549 of OY987207.1, read as the reverse complement.
TACAAAATAGAAGGATATGTTTAATTCAACTATAAACCGTGTAAATCGATCTTAAGCAAATAAAGAAAAGTCGAAGATGTGTTCATTATTAACGGTGTAAAATAAGATAAGGATTAAATGAAAAAAAGTGAATTGGTACATTAATTTTTTAAAACAATTTAATGCTTATGCTTGTTCAATTTATCTGAAGAAATGAAAAATATAGCCATTAATTAACAAATAAAGTCGGCCCAATAATCAACTTGTCTCTGATTAAAAATATTAGATTTCTTTAATTTATTAAAAATAGGTCCTAAAAAAGATATCTAAATGACCGATCAGTTATTACCCGTTTAGACTTTTTTGTAGATTAAAGCTGTTTCTTTGTTACTAATCATAAAACTTATGAATTTATTCATAAATATATTTATTAGACAGTATTAGCTATCTTAAAACTATAATAAAAAATGTTTTTTTTGAATGGATCGTTTGCTAATTACAAAATTCGAGATTGTGTTATTTTCCTAAAAATTATTAAATTATTATATTGGTTATGGAAAATATTGCTGGCTATCAACGAATCGAACTTTCTTATTTTTATAAATGGTATAATCCAAAACAATCAAAATAAAATCCAGAAAATGTTTGTTTTGTTTTAATTTAAAAATCGTGTTAAAGCGAAATCGTGCAAATTAAGTACCGTGCAAATTAAGTACCGTGCAAATCGAGGGATAGGTGTACATATCTATGTAGGTACATATACATACATATGTATATATCTATATATTTCCGAAAAATATGAAATATATCTCGTAGCGTATTGAAGAAAAACTATCAGCAGCCCATGTAACCCCTAAAACCTAAAATAATTCGAAAAACTAAAGGAAATGAGAAAAAAAATGTTTGTACTATTATATTCAAGACCTTTAATTTGTGTGCCTGACATGCACTATGGGTTCCAAAAAATTAAATGGTTGAGGTTTTTAGAAGGTGCAATACTAGAAACAAACATATTTACAAACATGACGAACATCGTTATTTACCTTGATCTTCACAGTAGTAACACGCTGTGCTATAGGGTGGGCATTGGTCGGCAAATTTATCATCAACTGTAGCATTACCGCACTCAGGATTGGTCTTGCTGTCGCATTTAATACACTTGTTGATATCTGTAATGCAGTCGCCATTGCACGAATTACCAGTAGTACATGTTTTAAGTCCTTGGGGCTGCACAACAAGATCACTCAAGCATCCGCGACTCACTTCATTACCTTGTTGAAGGGTATAACATCCTGCGGTACTTTTGCATCCGTCTATTTTATCTTCGCTAATCGTTTTGCAATTTAAAGACGTTCGTTTGCAATCATTTCCAGAGCATTTGAAACATTTCAATTCGGGTTCTTTATTGCAATCATTTCCAGTACACTTTTTACAATCGTCTTTATTTTTCGTGCATATTTCATCATTACTATCACCGTCACCAACGCATCCCTTTGTCACCTCGTTGTTTACTTTTACAGTGAAACATTCTGTTTTTTCATTGTATATCTTGCACGGAGAGGAGACTTCCTTGTTATTGTTAGATATGATACACGTTGGTCTATCGGGTGGAAATATTTTATTATTGCATGCACTCGTTGGGCTTGTGTTGTTACATTTTCGTATCAAATTTGGACTTATATCTTTTAAATCATCATCTCCAGTTGAGCACGCACGAATGGTTAGACCTTTCTTATCTGAAAAAATATAAGATATTATTGAAATAAAAATTCAAAGTAAATTACTACTTCTATTGCTTTCCGACGAACTGCTAGTGTCTATCATGAAACAAAAATAAGCTTAATCCTTTGAAGGTCCTAGTCCAAAAATTTATCATTGATTTGTTACATCATTGTTCGCCACTATGTATTTTGAAATTTTGAAAACAGAAATTAAATAACTGACCTCAAAAACCCTCATATACTAATTTTTGTTTAAATTTGAATAAAATTAAAATTTTTGGTCTGGTATGCTGTAACCGTCATCCTGAATTTTTCAATTAACAATGGATTAGCAATGGATTTGAAATCAGTGATCCTGAAAATCTCCATCCAAGTTTCATATTTATAATATTAGTAAGGATTTTATCTAGGTGAAAAGTGCTACTCTAAAATAGGGTGACAGTGAAGAGTTGATTTGAAAAGTTAGACTTAGATATGTATAACAAGAATTCAGCAATTTATTTTTACAAAGCACAACGATTCATTTCGTATTTTCTAAAAGATACATATTATAAAACGCTGAAATCATTCTTTTTATTTCAATTATGTAAATTATGGATGAACCGATAAGAAATACAACACTTTCTTTGAAAACTAAATATAATAACAGAACTGAAAGACACGGAATTTAGTATGCTCTTATTCCCATCCCAACTTCCAGTTTTTAATTTGAACACGTTTTCGCGAATCTATTTTAATTTATTAACATTTTTGTTAATAATTGAAAAAAGCATATATACATACATATATATTTATGTAGTTCCATTAGATACTATGTATACTATAGAAAAAAAAGTAGAGAAAAATAATTTCAATTAATGTTGCCAGCTTTTCGAATTATTTCCTTTTTGGAACATAACATTAAATTAGTAAACATTAACAAATTTTGTAACTATGCTAATTTATGTAGTTTGCTTTCATTTACTTTTCTTTCACTTTTATTTTCAATCTGTACTCATGATTACTTGTAAAATGAAAAGCAAGTTTCCGAGCTGGCTTTTCCTAAAACACAAATCTTCGAAAATCAATTGGAAGCTGAAAAGCAATCTGCCATACAAATTTGATTTTCAAAAGGTGAGTTGTTACGCAGCTTAAAGTAGTGAAATTTTAAGTTAATTCCTTTCAAAAGAGAACTAGACATTATTATTCATTGAAATATCATTCGTTTGAAAAGTGAACCCTATAATTTGAAAAAAAATGCCTTTGTTCTTTCAAAGTTGTGAACACACATTCTTGGTTTGGAACATTTTTTATTTGAGGAAGGTAGGAAGATTGCACCGTGCAGTCCGCATTATTAGTATAAGATACATGCACAAAACATACTGATTAAAAAAAAACAGACATATGTATATACAATACAAATATAAAACTATATATGTATTTGTTGGATTTTATCAAGTCACTAGATTAGATCGATATAAAACATTTTTTCACTCGTTCAAAGTCAAAATTTTTCCTATTCATGCATTTTTTTTTCTTTTTGTTCCAACGGTAGCATCTATTAAATGTACATAAGTGGAGAATATAATTCCAAAATTTGTATTTAAAATAAAGAGCATTTCTTTTCTTAATGCGGTTTTCGATTTCGTATTGAAAATTTATGTAAAAATTCATATTCACTTTAAGTCACTTAATATCTCAATTATTTTTAACCTTCCTGAGTTGTAATGTATGGCACTTTTTTTTTGTAAGACTTTCGAACAAATTAATCCTTATACAATTAACATCTTAAAGTGAGATACCCAGTTTATAACAAAGGCAGTTAAACATGAAGGAAGACGTTATGAAATTCTGCACTGAGACTAAATATTTATAAAATTTTTTAACATTATGAAATTAAAAGAAAAATGTACGTCGATTACAAAAATTCTTACCAATGTAGGTTATGCAATCTGCTTCGATTGTTTTTTTTTCACAATCGTTTGGAGATACGCTTTCAGGCTCTTGTGCACATTTAGGACTTTTATTGCAGCTTATGCATTTGTACTTAGAGGCTGGTGCATCGTCACATAATACAAAACATGTTGAACTAATTAACACAAGAATGATAATATACTGCCTCATTATTACAAGACTAGTTTAAAATACTAATTCAATCTAAAGACTGAAACCGAACAAGTTTTTCCAAAGCTTTTACGAAGTAACATTTTTATCGCTATCTCTATTATCTTCGACTAGATAATGTTCAATAAAGAGATAAAGGCAAGAAATAACGCAATCAATCCAACGCATTTTTACTTATTTAGCTCATTAGTTAGAGTTAAGCCCAACCTTACTTAATTCATTCAAGCTAATACCTTTTTTATTACTTTCACAAACTTTTATTAGATTTTCATTTGACGGTTTTGATATTTCTGTGGCATAAATTGTTTTAGATCTCTTTATGGATTTTGGTGATACTTTGTAGGAATGTTCAATTAACGTCAAAAGTGACGAATATATTGGATATGTATATATTTGTATATCCGTATATTCTCCTGGCGTAATCCTGCCCTTCAGATGCCAGGGAGAACCCGTTTCTCTTCAGATATACTTTATTATTTCAATTTATTTGAATATCTTTAATTTACACACTTAAAACACGGCCCGCTACTGTCTTACTGTCTACCAACACAAATCCTCCACTATATAAGTTAAGAATCAACGCCGAATCAACTCAGAATTAACTCCCGTCCCGTTTAGGCAATTAGAATCAACTCCGGCTCCTTGGGATCATTCGGGAATTTATATCAGTTCCATGATCTCCCGGGGCAAGTATCCACAGCATGTTATAATTTTCCTTCGGAGCGTGAGAGCCTTTTCGGGTCACTTTTGTATAATTTACGAAAGTCGAACAGGTATTTCCATCCGTAAGAAAACTTTCGATTTCTTCAATTTGTTATTTCACACGACATATGCGTGCTTGTCACCTCAAACGTAATCTATTGCATTTCTCTTTAAGGGGGAGTTCTTATTTGAAATTTTTAAAAAATCGATTTTTTTTTCTTTTCATTCTATTGTTATATGAAGCTTTCTGAATAATTTCCTGAAAGAAATTTGCAAAAATCTTACTTAGGTATACTTAAAAAAACAAAATTCAAGAAATTACTTCCTATTTTGGGTAGGTAGATTAGAATATATCCCCTTAAGGAATCGAATTACCTTTCAATATATAAAATTGAAATTTTCCCTAACATTGGCCTCACATATCTCTTATTCATAATCAATTCTAATAATCTTAAACCTATTAGAAATCAGATTTCTTAGTAAATCCCATCGCATACTTATTTTTACAAGAATATCGTAAGGCTAAGAAATTCAGGTGTTTTTGTTATTAAACAATTACATTTTTCTGCTACAATTTTAGAACGACTTCCTCGATTTTTTCGCTTTATTATATGTATATGTACATAGCTAAGTTTTCGGACGAAATATTAGTAATATATTTATAATTTTAAAATCAAATGCGTGGAATTAAAAATTAAACCAAAATGTTTTAACTTTACGTAATTCTTACAAAAATTTGTATAAAGTCTATTTTGTATAAATAATTCAAAATCAATTCATCAGCTCGTTTGTATATTGCACTATTAAAGAAAATAATTATTGTTAATTGGTTCGCTCTAAATATAATACATAATATTTTCATATTAATTTAATATTTAATTTTATTTTAAAATTGGCCCTTAATGGTTTAAATTATATATTATATTTTTTAAAAAAAAGAAACACGTAATCCTTTAAGAAAATTTACAATAAAATTATTCTTGAATTTTTACTTTGTGCAAAAGGAAATTGGAATTAAGCCATCGTAAAATGTTCAATATTTCCTTTGATGTACTTTGCTTGAGTTTCTTTAAATTCGTAAAATAAGCCCTTTATCAATGATATGATAGGAGCTAAATACTTATATGTATATCTTATCAATCCGATACTGAAGAACTAACTAATTTTTTATTACGTCAAACTTTATCAAACTTATGTAATGATCATACTTCTGAATAAATAATGAAAAATCTTCTAAAGGAAAATGTAATTTATCAAAATAAATAAATATTTTGTGTTTGTAATATTTAGACATAAAACAATTTTATATATATTCGAATTTCACCCTTTTTTATGCACATTTCTATAGATTTTCAAAGATTGATTACGCAATATCGCTTAAATTGTGGTTCAAGTTGTTATTTGCGTGCTTGTTGTACGATTATGCAACATTCAGTTACTTATAGCTTTTAGAATTTTCACCAACAATGTTAAAAAGCACGAATTCTTGTTTCTATTCCAATAATATTGCATATTTAAAAAAAATTAATATACATGATCTCCAAATTAACCCTAAAATCTTGAAAACCAGTGCTTGCTTAATTTTTTTTAGACTTTTAAGAAAAAGTTCAACATGAACTACTAAAATGAATTTAAAACAGTAAAGCAAAATTACAATTTTTGGAAGGAACAGAGTATGTCATTGTTCTACCAAAGCCTCGTAGCTCCCTTTTCCTCGTTACTAATGTTAATGGTAATATTCTGCATATTTAACTTTCTCTAAAAACAACAATTAATTTAGAACCAAATTACAGGAAAATGTTTGTTTGTGTCCACAAACAAAAAAAAAAAAACAATGCTCCACTTATGTTCCAAATGTATAGAATTAAATCAAATGCTTTAGTTTTATTTATTTTTAAACTCTTGCGCAATAAAGCTATATGTTTTTGAGGAGTATTGAAACAAAAACAATTTATCACACACAAATTATCGTATTATTTTAATTAAGTTGTTTCATTATATTCAAATGCAAGTACTTACCAAGTTTAATCAAAATCTAATAACAGCTTCGAACTACCAAGCCATGAAATGTGAAGATTGCTGTGTTTGTTATAACCACTGAAAATATCACATTTTGATATCTTTTTGATAACTTGTAATACAAGAATACCTACTAACATATTTGTAAAAGTTAAAGATAATAAAAAAGCAATATTTTTCTCTCACAATTAGCTAATTCAGATCAAATTTTAAGTAGACTTAAAATCTAGTAATTTAAGTTGTTTTTTTTCCAACGATGAAACGATATTTCATTTAACTTGCATTAAATTCATTCTATTTAAATAAATGTTCATGGTTTAAACAAAACAGTCAATTTCCGAAATAGAATGTTATCGCTGTTATGATTCCTGAACTTTTTCGCTAAATAATTTTGGGAAGATGATGTATTTGAAAATGTCTAACAATATAAAAAATTTTAATAATTGCAACTAAATAGCTTAATTCGTGAAAATCCTACTGTCAACTCTTTCTTTACATTTTTCATTTATATTTACATACAATTTCAGAGTATACTAATTTTTAGGATAGTTTAGTAATCTTTGGGTAAAAGAGCATTTAAACTTGACAATCAGGTTAAGTATTTATTTATACAAGTAGATAATTAAAAAAAATATGTTTTATTTAAACAAAAAGCTGGTTGTACAAATAATTAACAATGTAACAAATGACAATTTTATACCAGGGCTGCTATTTGTAACTTTTTTGTCGTTACAATTCTTTCCTTCACAAACTTTACAGTCTGCGACGTCCTTTTGTGAATTGTTAAGTGACTTGCACGCTTCTTCGTCATTTTCTGCCATAATTGCTCCACGATTTACCTTAAATCCCTTTCCATCTGGAAAAAGTAGAAAACCATTAATGCCATGATAATTTGAATTTATTTAAAATTTCTTACCCTTAACTTTAATTGTGTAGCATTTACACTTTTTCTCTCCTGATCGGGCCCACCGACGCACTCGGAAAACTTGAGGCACTGCGGCTTGAATGCGGTAAGGAATTATTTCGTTAATTTCAGGATTTTTGAATTTTATTCCTTCGCTTTCCGCTGGTGTCGATGAATCTGGATTGGCTGACACCTCTGGGCTGACTACAGGACCAGGTGCATCAGTAGATCTGGTAGGAGAGCTTTCTGTGGGGGCCTCTGTTGGCGCCGCTGTAGTAGGAGGTGTAGGGTTCTCAGTGGGCGGCTCTGAGGGAGCGGATGTAGGGGGCTTTGTAGTAGGAGGTGCAGGGGTTTCCGTGGGCGGCTCTGTGGGAGCGGATGTAGGGGGCTTTGTAGTAGGAGGTGCAGGGGTCTCAGTGGGCGGCTCTGTGGGAGCGGATGTAGGGGGCTTTGTAGTAGGAGGTGCAGGGGTCTCAGTGGGCGGCTCTGTGGGAGCGGATGTAGGGGGCTTTGTAGTAGGAGGTGCAGGGGTTTCCGTGGGCGGCTCTGTGGGAGCGGATGTAGGGGGCTTTGTAGTAGGAGGTGCAGGGGTTTCAGTGGGCGGCTCTGTGGGAGCGGATGTAGGGGGCTTTGTGGTAGGAGGTGCAGGGGTCTCAGTGGGCGGCTCTGTGGGAGCGGATGTAGGGGGCTTTGTAGTAGGAGGTGCAGGGGTCTCAGTGGGCGGCTCTGTGGGAGCGGATGTAGGGGGCTTTGTAGTAGGAGGTGCAGAGGTCTCAGTGGGCGGCTCTGTTGGAGCGGATGTGGGGGGCTTTGTAGTAGGAGGTGCAGGGGTTTCCGTGGGCGGCTCTGTGGGAGCGGATGTAGGGGGCTTTGTAGTAGGAGGTGCAGGGGTCTCAGTGGGCGGCTCTGTGGGAGCGGATGTAGGGGGCTTTGTAGTAGGAGGTGCAGGGGTCTCAGTGGGCGGCTCTGTGGGAGCGGATGTAGGGGGCTTTGTAGTAGGAGGTGCAGGGGTCTCAGTGGGCGGCTCTGTGGGAGCGGATGTGGGGGGCTTTGTAGTAGGAGGTGCAGGGGTTTCCGTGGGCGGCTCTGTGGGAGCGGATGTAGGGGGCTTTGTAGTAGGAGGTGCGGGGGTCTCAGTGGGCGGCTCTGTGGGAGCGGATGTAGGGGGCTTTGTAGTAGGAGGTGCAGGGGTTTCCGTGGGCGGCTCTGTGGGAGCGGATGTAGGGGGCTTTGTAGTAGGAGGTGCAGGGGTTTCTGTGGGCGGCTCTGTGGGAGCGGATGTAGGGGGCTTTGAAGTAGGAGGTGCAGGGGTTTCCGTGGGCGGCTCTGTGGGAGCGGATGTAGGGGGCTTTGTAGTAGGAGGTGTAACAGTTTCCGTGGGCGGCTCTGTGGGAGCGGACGTAGGCGGCTTTGTAGTAGAAGATGTAGGAGGCTTCGTAGACGGCTCTGTAGGAGCTGACGTAGGTGGCGATGTAGAAGGAGAAGATGTTGGGTTTTCTGTAGGCACGTCAGTAGGATTTTCAGTGGATGTTGTTGTAGGTTTCCCTGTAGGGTTCGTTGGAGGAATTCCTGTAGGTGTTTCAGTAGGTGCAGCTGTAGATTCCGATGTGGGTGCGTCTGTTGGTGCAATTGTAGTCGTCTGTTCACATGACGTTGTGGGAGTTGAACCAGCAGTTACAGTTTGACAATCTTCACATACATAGCATGTATCCTCATCGCTTACTATTAAGTAGATAATAAAAAAAATTTCAGCATTAATTGCATACCAGCCGGAAAGGAGGTCAAACTGCACAATATAGGTGTTTTATCTTTTACTAAATCGGTACAGTTTACATTGGAGTAGTTTTTCATTACTACGATGAGAAATGTGAAGTGACTGACTATTTAATTTAGAGTGATTTTTCCCACTTATATACCTTATTATTTTCTTCATACATTGATTTTGCCTAAAATCAATAATTTGCTCAAACTCATTACTATTTCAATTATTTGATAAATATGCAAACATATTATACTCGCCTCAAAAAAAATATAGTGTAATTTTATCCTCATTATGATATAAGGCATATTTGGGAAATCTCTTGTAATATATGTATACCTAAGGTAAAATTATATTTCAGGATATGCTTAAAAGTATGCACCACAAGTGGTGTAAAAGCTAAACCATGTATAATTTTAATATCATAATTTTTGTACGACAAGAAGTTTATTTTAAGAATTTAAATGCTTTGAAAATTACGCATTTACATTAAACTTCAATATATGTACATATCAAAAGTAAATTAAAGTCCTATTAAATACCTATTTAATATTCTTTAAATCGTTCTGTATATTTTTAACATTATTTTACATAAGTTTCACAATTTTATACACGAACAAAACTAAGGATGGCAAAAATCTCCAATCAAGTTTTCATTAAAAGGTACGGAAGATAATGCTAAAAGGGCTTTAAAGCTTAATATGGAAAAAAAAATATAAAACGAATGATAAACTTATCTCGTAAAAAAGAAGTTAAAACTATAATAGAGGGATTCATTTCACTTCGTAAAAGCTTCGTAAACGTCGTAAGGCTCGTATTTCGTAAATTTTTACGAAGGTACATAAATTGTTTCCATAGATTTTCATTTACGACAGTTTTACGAATTTGCGAAGCTCCTAAGCCTTGCAAAACTGATGTTCGTAAATAAATTGCTTCGTAAATAACAGAGCAGCTCATATGTGTCAACTGAAAATTATTTTAATAAAATGACAAGTGCGGAGGAAAATTCGAAGAAAGTAAGGTAAAAATTAAATTTGTTACTTCATCAGAATTGCATCAAAACAACACAAAACATCATCTACCTACTTTAAGTCTCCAAACGAATTAAATCCATAATAGTATTTTTAATCAATACCTTTAACAACTTCTCTTTTTCACTTTCATTAGGCATTTTAATTCATGGACCTCTGCGGATCTTTCTCAAAATAATTTGATTTATAAAACACTTTTATCCGTCAAAAAGATGTCAAATATTTACGGAGAAATCATTTTACGAGATTGTTAACGAAACAATTTTTGTGGTGCGCTCACTTCACGTTATTTTACGAAAATGTGAAATTACGACATTTATAAAATTACGAAATGAAGTGAATCCCCCTAATATTTTGAATTCCTTAAAAAAATTTCAAAAATCGATTAAAATCGATAGAATGGTATATTACAGCAAATATTGTAACTTTTAGTTAAACTTCACAACTTTTTGGTATAATAGTAATTTTCACTCCCTTCTGGTTCTCATCAAAGCGAATTAATATCACTAGCGTATTCCTTAATATTTCATTTTATTTTATTATTAATCTAGAATATGAACTGAATAGTTATATGTAGTTTATTCCTCGAATTGCTGTGTAGTCTAAGAAATTGATTCGAATTTTATTACAACACAATTTATTGCACGTCTCCTTTTGAACCAAGTATCTACGATTTCAAACGATGTAAATCACTTTTAAATATTAAAGTTCCACTGGTAATCCAAATCCACATGATATTAAAAAAATAAAAAATTAAAATTTTAAAAAATACACTACCTGCTGCACCAATTCCCAAAGCCACAAAAGCCAAAAGGAAGAATTTCATTTTATTTATTTTATTTTATATATTGACCTCCTTAATAATGGACTGTCGCTAGCACTGAATGCTGCTGCACTGCACACCGCTTTTATACCTTCGAGTTCTATTCAACAAGCGTCAAATTGCCCATCGACGGTTAGCAGAAAACCCTGACTGATAACAAGATTCTAATCCGCGCGATTCCGTTTTTGGCTGATGTCTAAAGCATGCATTGCACTACCGTCGGATACCTTCGGATACTTGAAACAAAGTCAGAAAATTCGATACAACAGGTTTCTTCCGCTGGTGATAGTATAAAAAAAAAATAGCTATAAAAACACAAAAAATGAAAAACGTTTTCTCTGATAGTATGGGAAATGAAAAAGGCGCGTCGACAGGAAATACAGGCAATATTCGTTATCGGCCTAAGCAAAGATTTTAATTAAAGATGCGTTGCGATAAACGATAAGTTTCCAGGAACTTCATGAAAATCAGGGTTAATCAAGTGTATTTTTAGCTGCACTAGAACGTAAATGCCCAAAGGGGGTGTGAGTCAGACCAATGAGTCTTACCAATTTTCATTCCGAGTTCGAAACTGCACTTGCTTTATTTTATTGTAGCAGAATTCGAAAATATTTTAGTGGCAATAACGCATAAATAATAAAGTTAAATTATAAATTAGTATTTCTGTATACCATTAAGGAGCATCGAGTGAATTTCTAACGATTTTCTCATCTGTGAGTAATTTAATATTTTCATAGTTAAATAGTGATTTACCAACATCATTGAAAGAATTAAACGGCTTGATAAAAAACTATAAGTGCATTTCAGAAATATAATGAAACAGCACATTCTTATGTTGCTGACAACATTTTGAGCGTAAAATTTGATATTATATTAAATTTGCAACAAAATTTTTAATTTGCAATATTTATTTCACTCTAAAAAATTCCCCTAATTTGTAGTTATCTTCCCAACATCAATCTCAAACAAATTTGATTCTAGAAATCAAATTATAAATAGCTTTTAAGACATGAATTCATTGAGTCACTTTGTACAGATATTATTAATTAATCTGTATCGATTTGAGAAAATGCCGTCGTCCTTGATTGTATCTGGCCTGTTCCAATTTCCTTATGTGATATTTGTCCACATGTTATTTATCGATTAAGGTTTATTGGTCACTGACACTTTATGACATTAGAAGAAATTAACAAAAAGCTCTAGGAAAGGGTTTTATTTTGATATTATACTAATGATTGATGTGTCTTAATTATTTCATAGGAGGTCAATTTGACTTCCTGATTCTTACTTTCATAAAGGTCAACAAAGTTAAAGGGTGTAGTCTTTACATGTTGGCTGATATGATTGAAATTTAAAATTGCGATTTAAGTGGCAACTAGACTTACTGTCTAGTAGAACATATAAAATCGGTCTGTGAATAAACAATTTAAATATGTACTATAAATATTCTTGATACAATGGAATTAAAATTAGTTCGAAACGTAGGGTAACCTCCTAATTGGGACACTCTGTACCTAATCGGGACAACCTCCCAATACACTGCAATTTCCCACCGTTGGAATTCTGAATTTTTCATATAAAATACTTTCGATATTCGGGACATCTTAAATGGGACACCTGTTAATTGAGACAGTAAATTGAATAATTTTTATAGCTGCATACCTATGACCTCTAAATTGGGAAGCACCTCTCAAATACAAAATACAAAATATCAAAAACTATGACTTCGCTAATTCGGACACTTGAATTTTAGGACAAGGCATATTGGCATTACATCTTGAAATTGTAACTCCGCTTTGCAGAAGAAAATTCTAGAACAAACCAAAACGTAAAAGCCAAATAACAAATTTTTTTAAAAAAAACTTGAATGTTATATGTATGTACGTACAGTACAGTACATACATATTATTACATATAACATATATAGTGGGATGACCTTTAATTAGACGACTTTCAAATTTTTTTAATCTCACCCGCCAAATTTTTTCAAAGTACGAAAAAAAAATGTGTACAAAGCTTGAAAATGATCGAATTTTAAACGTAAACTGCCTTTGTTTTTCAAATATTTTCTTGAAATAATTGCATACTTTCTGAAAAATGAACAGATTTTGCTCTACCAAAACTTATTTTGAAGGTGATACTTTCTAGTTAGTGAGTTTTGTATAAAAACTTTTTTATCGCTCTGCACTACTCCGTGAAAGATTAAAGAAAAGTGAGAAAATTTCTTAATTTTAAATAAACCAAAAACATATCTCTTTGAAAGGTCGATATTATATAGGTATATAAAAAGTATCAGCTTCAAAATACGCTTTGATAGAGTAAAATTCGTTCACTTTGCGCAATGAAAATAATGATAATACATATGTATGCACATATAAAAAATTGAAAAGAATTTAAAATTTATTTAATTTTGTAATGTTTTTACTTACGAAAGTGGTAGTTGTTAATTTGTAATAAATATATGTACATGTGGTAGTATTTTTATATGTAGTTTTACTTAGTTTTGGTATGGAACTTATAAAAACATCTCTAATAGGGAGGTTTCACTGTAGATCAGAATTTTCAACGATTGCTAAAGTTGCGAAATATTTCTGCCTGTTTTAAAATTTCCTATATTTCGAACAGATTTGAAATCTATTGAAATCAAAGATTCAACGAACAAAACATTTTGCATTTATAATACAATAAATATTGGGGAATTTAATCAGCTACCCATAAGCTGAATGGTAAGTCCGCGAATCTATGAAGAAGATTGTGAAAGAAAATTAAAAATACCTATGTAGGTATGTTATCAATATTTATGATTTTTATGAAAAATAACATTTGCGAGTTTTCGGAGTCTGTTATTCATTATTATCATTATTCATAAAAATGTTGTCTTGATGCTCGAGAAGTTGAAATGCAAATTTATTTTATTTGTGATATGTAAGTAGATACACATAACATATGTAGTTTTGTTGATGCAATGACTGACAAAACTGCAAATATTTACGTGGAAACAAGGTCAAACAAGCATATTCTTTCCCTTCTTGCATAGTCGGAGTAATAAAAATAGTACCTACCTGAGGATTGCCTTAAAGATAATTTAGCTTGGCTATGAAAACTAATTAGCAAATTAATTTTCCAAGTCAATATATCATCTTGCTAATTGCAGAGCATAAAAATATGTTCTTGCATTAAAAAAGTGTTTTTGAAGCGATTTTGCTCTAAGCGACCACTTCTAGTAATATGCCATTAAATTATGTATAGTATATAAGATAATATTACTAGACTACGTTATTTAAAGTTGTTTCAACTATATTGCCATATTTTAATAGTGGAATACGATTATCTCTCTTCAATATTCTATGCATTTTTAGTTCGGTAAAATATAAGTACACTCCTTTTAATATAAAAGCTTCAGCTAGATTTTGTTTTTGACTTATCAAATATTCCAATTTCAACTCAATCGCTCCAAATATAATACTGCAACAAAATTGATAAAGTTACATGATACGAAACTTTTATGACTATTCAAAAACTACTGATTCGACTAATTTTATATAATACTTTGCAAAATTATTTCTTATACGCTGGCAAAATGAAGGGATCATTAAAACAATTCGAAATTGTTTCTAATATTTAAACCGCTTTAAATTGCTTCTTTTATATTTTTCTATGAATTTTTTTAAACTAGAAACGAGATTTTAAAATTTTAAGTTTTATAACTTTGTAAGTAAAATAATGACCGCATCGTAATAACCCAAGCCATTCAAAAATTGAAGGAGTTCTCTTTAAAATAGGTTATTTTTTAAAACGTATAAAACGTTATGTAGTTAAAATTCAACGACCACCTCAACAAAAATAAGACTTGGGGTTAACGCTATAGTTTTGTTATAATAAACTTTTTTCATAGTTTTAGTGATTTATTAAATTATACTCTATGAATATTTATAGGTATGTATTATTAGCACCCTGTAAAATTCACTTTTGCGACCGCATAACTATAATAAGTTTATTTGTTAAGGTAATGGTATTTTTTTAGACATATTTCATCATAAAAGGAAATGAAAACTTATTTTAGAATGTACAAATGAAGCTCTTTCATAATAACCTAGGAACCCTACTTTAAAATTTCGACACTTATTTCGGCCCCTTTTGCAATGAAAATAAAAATATTTTTAAAATTCTGTCATTTGTAATAAAGGTGGGCAAGCATTATTTAAAACTATTCCAAATTTCAAGTCGATAGCATTAGAAGCTGCATTAGAAGTTGCTGAAATAAGCAGCTGTGATAGACGGACAGACGGATAAAGTCACATCATAAGGGTTCATTTTTACCATTTTGGTGTGGAACCGTAAAAATGAAATAAGAAAATTGTGAAGAGGTACCTCAGAAATAAATATCTCGAAATCACAGACCCGATTCAAATTTTTTATGGTTCTCTTTTGAACGATTTTATCTATCGTTATTTTTAAACTAAAATGTCTTTACCAAAAATTGATAATTTTGTATTCATACATGTACTATTTTATTAAAAAGTTGCGTTGGCCACAGAAGATTTTGATTTATTATAGAATAAGCCAATTTAAGGCTGCTGTACAGAAAAGCCCCAAAAAATAGATTTCCGGATGACGGGCAATATCCAAATTAAATTCATTGTTGAAATTGCATGTTACGAAGAACAATACTGGTAAAATCCTTCTTATTGAATTCCTGTGTTTGCTTAAAGAGAGTGCAATAGAATTGCTAATCTTAATTCCAATTCTTATCGCAAGATTATCATTTCCTTCACGTGCCCAATTGTTGACGATTATGAACCTACTTTGGAGCAAATTATCTGACCCGTTAAATCAAAAATAAGTCAAGGGCCAGCCACGCACGTCCTTATTCCCTTATTCTCATTATGGTGCCCCTCGACTGCCCCGATGCAGGCACACCTTAACACCGCACACTAGTCGGCCTAATTTAATAGGAAACCTTGAAAATTTGTAGAATGCTTAAAAGAACGATTAAATTCATTAAAACTTCAGGGAAATAGCTCAAGTGTGATTCAAAGATTTGCGTAGACGGTGCAAGATGGGTTTCATAGTGTCATCATTTGATGCATCATATTTCTTAACAGCAATAAATGCAATAATGCATCGGGTTTATTGCCCTTCATGAAAATATTTGCATTTTCTCCGTTTCATTTATTTACCTGTTTTGCATGGGTCGTTATCAGTTTTACATAGGTACTGTGGGGCTGGCCTTATCAGAGTTAAACAAACAATGAATGTATGGAAAAATTAGAGCAATTGAAATTAAATGATTCATTGAGCCGTGAGTTCAAATCAAAATGTGTTTAAAACGCAGTATTTTTTAAGCTTTTTCAATATTTTTGTACATACATACATGCATGGAAGTTTGCAACATATAGTAAAATTTAAATTATTGTTCTTTCACCACAACTTTAAAATTAAAGGAATAATAGAAATTTAGTTTGAAGTTTTTCCAGGCATTTTATGAGATCTAGTAATGTAATGACCATGATCATGAGGTAAACGCAAGTAATGATAATTTAGTGTAGGTAATATCTCATAAAAGTTATATTTTAGCGCCAGAAATTTCTTCAAATTACACTTAAAATTACAGGGGAGGTTCGAGAAAATAAAAGCTCAACAATTGAGATATTTTTAGTGAAAAAATTCTTGATAGCACAATTCGATTCTTCCCTACTTATGAAGAAAATCATTCAGAAAATATGTCTGACATTTCCAAAAAATTGTTTTATTTATTCTGAAAGGAATAATAAACAATACAAAGTACCATGAATCGGGTTTATTTTATTTATAACTCTTTATTATTTTTTTCACCTAAATGAAAGAATTTTCTTAGAAATGCAAGACATGTTTTCCTATTTTTCAATAAACAAGTAATTTATCCACTTTACTTTTTGTTCACTGCTGAAACATTTCAGCATAGTAAAAATTATAATATTTAGTTATAACATTATAAAGAATGAAATTCGCGAACGTGGCTAGCTAATTTTATAACTAAATCTTATGTCTTGCAATTTTTATTATGTCAAGTTCTTAACCATCTTTAAACAACAAAATCTATAGAATGATGAAACCATATAATGAGGTTTTAGGGTATTTGTGTATAGGTAAACTTCAATTTTACCTATCAATTATATCATTCTGGGTTGAACATAAATTGAAAAATTATTATTCTTTAAACTAAGATAAATTGTCTCGACTCACTGATCTCACCGTTATACACTAATTAATTATATTTAAATTTTACCGACTTTAAAAGAGGATGAATTTCTATATTCTGACGTTCCAAGTTGCCTTGAATTGGTCCCATAAAACTTTGATAGAAATTGACAAGAGAGAGCCTTAGAAAGTTATAAATATTCTGAAATTTGTGTACAAAATAGATGTAAAGCTATGTGTGTTGTAAAAACTTTTCCTCAAATGCAACTAATTGAGTTCGACAACCAAACTATGGTTTTTTGAAAAGGTTAGGGTACAGGCGATATGATCAAAAGTATCCTTAAAATATCTTTTGTGATTAAATTTTAGGTATTTTTCGCCACTAACTCTTAGAATATTAATTATTTAGGTACTTAAATAAATATTACCAGAAAAATACATCAAATTACCATGAATTTTTCGAAAATCTGTACCTCAACTTAAAAATAATATGCCATATCAATATTTGAACATATCTGCGTTATGTGTAAGATGTATCAGATATTTTGCTTTTATCATTGTTTTTTAATTAGTAAAATTTTTTTTTATGAAACACTTAGATGTTGAAAATTCTCTTATGTTCCAGACAGTAAACACCAACCCAAATGATAACCAATCCCACAAAATATTTATAAACAGCTTTTTATTGCTTCAAATTTAATTTAAAACACAATAGGACTGAATTAAAACAATTTATAAAGAATTTTGAATTTTATATAACCTCATTGAGTCTTAAAATGAAACGATTGTTGAGTATGTGTTTTAATTTCATTAAATTTTCTAACATACAGTCCCTCGCAATCTTTCTATTCTTCGATATTAAAAGGCAATCGGTGAAATATGTTTTCTTGAAAATAGTCTTGTAACAATTATAAAGAATTAAACATAATTGTCTGACCTTTGCCTTATACATTTCCATCCTTGTTTAATATTTGCTTTTAAGCTTGATATTTACAACGACATTTGTGTAATAATTTAAAATAAAATTTTAAAATCAAAAAAGTGATGCATTTATAAATACTCTTTTTATCAAAGTGCAGTCTGGGTGCCGAAGTATTTTCAATTAAAATTAAATTACAAATTGCTCATAAAATATCATCGTGAAAACGTGCTTATTGATAACGAATCTTTGTTAAAAACTTGTAGTTTTCCGAAACATATTACACGCTTACATTATCGGAGAAAATGCTCAATCAACGAAAGATAAACTTAGTCCATAAAAAAGCTGCATTTTTATTCTGAAAGTGCAATTTGTGATAAAAAGGAGTATTTTGCATTACACTTTAAATTACAAGTTTAAATTTAAAAATTATGAAAAGAGTTTTGACCATATACAAAAATTACTACGTCTTGATACTAAACTGCGTTTGTGTGTAAATTATTTTCTTATATATTTATCTAAAAAAAGAAATGGACGAAGCTAACGAAAAGTAGGGCGATAAGCACAGATACTGCGTCACGGGCGGGTGTTCCATTGCACTTGTCGATGTCGCATATTGAGCACTCGATAATTGTGATTGATTCTCTTCGGGCGTTTTCCTGCGTTATCGAGCAGGGATCTGTGTCTTTTGTATCGAACTGGCAATGTCGCGCTGTTACAGGTTCACCGCCATCTGAAAATAAAAAAATTCGTTATCTTTGGCTTTTAAAAGGGTAAGTTAAGCTAAGCCCTAAAGTTTTAAAAGATAATATTTTTATTTTTTAGTAAATTCGTTAATGCGTTTGAGATATGTATGTATTTTCTTAAATACGAGTATCTTAGTTTTTCACTCTTATCGTCTTACATTGAGAAACCTTTATGAGATAATTCTTATATTAAAAGGCAATGAAATAGAACCTTTACCCTCAGATCTAATCCACTAATTTACTCATAGCCTGGGCTGCTAAAATCTCACTTTTGATTTGGTGTGCTACTAATTATAACAAGAAATATTTTTCTTATCGTACTAAAGTCACTAAAGTGACCGGAACAAAATAGTAAAATTTTTGTGTTTAAAAGTAACTCTTACCGTCCCTAGAATAAATTACGACGGTAAGTCATGCTCAGCTCGACCTGCACTTGGTATTTTGTTTAAACGCATGGCTAAGGTTGTTTTGAAATACAAAAACCTCTAATATTTTATTTTTGTCCCTGTAATCATTTTTGAATCTTAAGAAAAATATTCCTTTTATAGTTATAAATAATACATAATTATTAATTTAGCAGCCTCGGGAAGTAGAATTGAATTTCTCCACAGGAACAAGAAATTGATCTCGAACTATCGAAAAATTCGCAAAGACTAGAACTAGAAAGCTGAATTTTAATTTGATGGTTTTAGGTATGTCATAGATTTTTTAAATCTAAATTGTTTAATCCGTTCGTATGGTCACTTTTATGATTTAGATTTTTTTGGGCAAAACTCTGAGATTGACATTTTCATTTGTTTTGGGAATAGAAATAGCTCGGAATGGAGCTGAAACATTTTGTGGAAGAGGTACCTACTCTATCTTCAATTTAGGAATACATACTTTTAATCACGGTAAACCCTTTGCGTTCCTACATACAAATAAACTAAACCTTAGTATAGAGCACAACTTTACGACAATATAGTCAACACGGCCGAAAAAATCAAAAATGACACCTAGCTCTTTTCTCTCAGTTACTTTATCAAATTGATCTATCTCAAAGAGTGTCGATGGAAAAATAAGCGTTGAAGCAGACTTAAGTTTTTCTGTAAATTTTTCACAATCCAATGATATCCATTTCGTTTTTTGCACTCACACTTGACCAGTTTTTTCAACACGAGTTCATATTTTGTATCGCTCCACAATCATAGTACACCGCAATAATTCAAAAGACTACTGATTCATTAGTCGGTTTAATATTTTCTCGCCGGTCTCAGGTGTTTTAGTAAGAATCGGAAATTATAATTTAGCCAAATTAAAATGATACAAAGCCGAACGTAATAGCTTTGAAAATTGGCTCAGTAATTCCGTAGTAATTCGTAGAAAAATGTTACTTCTCTAGTGCGAAAACAAGAAGAAGAAGAAGAATATGAAGAGACAAAAGTTATTCTACTAATATTTAGTAAGTTCTTAAAGCATCGAAATATTGTTAGGTGCATGTATGTAGATATTGGATTAATAAACATAATTTTAATTTTGGTTAAATATCAGCAGATCAAAAGAATACCGCATAGTACCAAACACTTTCTTAAATTTAAACGACTGTATACAAAAAATCTTTTTCTTCAAGTTCTCTCAAAGTTTATTTCGTCATGAATGCAACGAAAACTTTCCTCACAAATAAATAAAAATTACTAATAATAGTAATAATGAAAAATACAAATACATATTACAAAATACAATTATACCTTTTTGTCCTATTACTTTTTGACACTTCATTGGAACGTGGTATTGAGCTGCTGAACCATGATAGCTTATTTTATTCAACTCTGTAAGCCATGTGTCGAGTTGATTCATTTTTTCTACTGTACATTCCTAAAAAGAAATTCATATGTATAAAAATGTTTAATTAGTGTTTGAAAACAAAATACAAATTTTAAAAATCAGAAATAAATTGCGTAATTAACGATGGATATAGACTTGACTTGTAGACTACCGAAATATTAAGGAGATAGCAGCAGAACAATAAATTTTATGCATTGTTCAGCGATTTTATTGTTACCACTGTTTCCTATTCATATTCATGGAAATATGTAAATCTGCAGAGGATTCGCTTGACTCGCTATGAGTGGGAGGAATAAAATTCAGTTTTATAATAGGTAGTAGTTGTAAAATTCTGAGGAAGTACTCAGGTTCAATTTGTAAGTGGATTCTTTACTGATTTCCGATATAATGAATTACTTAGATACGACATACTCTGAAGGCATTTTATTCTATAAAAAGATTGAAACATGTATTTCAAGTGGATAAAATAGGATTTTTATTTCGCAATGTCAGATTTTCAATGTGAAACTTCAATATCGGACGATAAATATAAAATTAATGAATACGCACATTGTAAATAATTTCAGATGTTTCTCAAAATGAAGAAGGTATTAGACTTTATTTCGAGGCGGTAGGAATAGAAATATAGAAAAGGATCAGACGAATATTGCTTTACTTTTACTCCTTTACTTCCTAAATCAAAAGTTATCTTAATTATATGTAGATTTAAAACAAATTCACAAAAACATCTGAAACTATCCACCCAAACTTTTTTTTTACTTGCTCTCCTTCAACGTCATCAATTCTAAAATCATAATTTTCAATATGCAGAAGGTAATTAGATGAATTTTTGTTTTGAGGGATTTCTAGCAAAATATTCCCTGCTCTAAATAAAGCAGGATTCTAAATTCAAACGCATAATAACGACAGTTGTCGAAAAATAAAAACTCTCAAAACATGTTATGAAATCCAAGCACTTATTATATGTACAAAAAAATAATAATCCAATAAAAATCACTGGCTGCAAAATTTAAATAATGGACTAGATTTAAATTTCAGGAAGTTGGAAAAAATTATTAGAGAAGGTGAGAAAGAATTTTATTAATTTGATGCCGTAATTAATTTATATTCTAAGATAATAATATTAAAATACATGTGGTTAAGAAAAAGCACCACAAAAACTACTCCAAAGATTGATATACTTTTTTTCTATTCGTTGTGAATTAATTGCTCTATAAATGATAGGGTATCATTTTTTGTTTTTTATAAATACGCTGGTTGTTCCTTGGTCTTAGAATTAGCGATTTTTATCTTCCTAATTTGCTTTTATGGAAAGTTTTCTCCAACATTATAATTGTTTGTTAAACACATAAAAACACGCAAGAGAAAGGTTCGGTAGAGTTATTAAGGAAAAACGTACAAATTAGCTTTTGATGCGCTTATATCCGCAATTTGTTGTTATACAACACGTCTGAAATAGTTTTCATTGAATGTGTTGAAATTCAATAAGTGTTTACTTTCATGATTATTTTAAATTTTGGTTTTTTACGAATCAGATCAAAAATTGCAGTGAAGCCAATCTTTAGACAGGGCGCTGAAAAGAAGTGGGTATGCATAATATGAGAACCTCCTGGATGTCCTTTTAGATTTCGAGGTTTCACACCGAATTCATTTTTGGGAAGAGAAAACTAAGACACTACTGTTTTAGTTACCAGCAAGATGAATTTTTATATTTATATATTTTATATAATAGTATTTTTACACCACAGAAGTTAGTTTAAGGGGACAAGGACCATATCTGTAAAAACAAAATTGTAGGATTTTAATCATGTACAAAATGTAGCATTTATACCAACATTAAATTGATGGAGCAATTTTAAAGAAATTTGTAAATTTTTTTGTCTCTTGAATTGAAAGTAATTTAGGTTCAGTTGGATCCACAGAGTTCAAACTTTTTCACCCTGAAGAGTTGGGTGAATATTTCCAGCGTCATGCTGTGATGATAAACGAAGTCATGAACATAGCTATTTCTATCATATTTACTAAGAAGCTTTCATAGCTTTTCAGAAAAAAGCGAAATGACAATGTATAAATGATTACAACTTTTATTTACCGCTGCTTTTCAACATGAAAATGGCTTATTTAAAAAATAATAAATAATGCATTATAAACAAAATATTTTCGGCAAAATACGTCTTAACTGCAAGAAATACCTTTTCAAAGTGATTTCACTGTATTTTGGTTTAAATGAGAGAATTTGAGTCGTAGATTTACACCAGACATAATTTTACATATTCATATATGTACATATGTATGCTTATATCAATTAGGTAAAAAGTCACATTAAATTTTACGATCATGATAAATTTTTCTACAGGAAAAAATGTAAAATTGCTATTAAATTCAGTTTGATTTTACACCCAATTTTTAGAGTGTATAAACTTTATCATAGATATTAAAATTTCAAACGCATTAATGTCAAACCGTATCGCCATTTAGGAAAACTTCTAATGTTTCTTTTTACAATTTCTCCTACGTCATAAAACAGATTTTATGAAAGTTGCTTAAATGCAAAACAAAATCGCGAAAAATGCTGTTCTAAGTATTCTAACTCTTAGTAATTTTTTTTTCAAATATATGAGTGTAGTATAATTTTATTGTATCAGAATTCATATCATTCGTAACGTGAAGTTTAGATACTTTACTGAATTTAAATATTGATGCGATACGAATGTAATGGAATTTGCTAATTGATACTTTGGTTTGTATGTAAAAAGTCTAGTGAAAAAAGTCAAAAAACTTCTATTAGTCAAGGTCATTGAAAGTTAAAAACATTTGTCGTATTGTCTGCTTTAACAATTTCTTTGCGTACTATCCTCTTATCTTCATCATTTCTGAGATTTGAGTTTGTTTAACTCATATTATTATTATTAATATTACGTTAGACTTTGTGGAAACGATACAGACGGACAGATAAAATGTGATAGTACCTAATTGTTATTTTTTTTCAGAAAAATCACTACTACTCGCGTTCTTTTTATCATATTTTAAGCGATTCTTGAAATTTAAGATACTATAGATTAATTCAAACAGACAAACAAATCGACAAACATAGTATTATCTATCATAGTCTTATTTCATAATTTTAAAGAACCGACCAAAGGTCTCATTTAAATATTTCACTGACCTCTGGTTTTATCCTTGAAGTAGACTTTAAATCAGTGCAGCCGGGGTTATCCGTTGAGTCACAAATATAGCACTTGATGCCGGACACTGCTTGGCACAGAACACATCAGAGGCAGCAAAAAGCACATAAAAAATTTAAAGATTATAATTAAAACGACACAATTTTGCAACTTTTCTTTTAAAATAAGAAACATAAATGGGGAAGGAAAAAAAAACACTGCAGACTTTGCAATCACATGGACACTGACCCGAATCTGCAAAAAGCCCGATAACGACGACCTGCACGAAAATCGTAACCGGAGCCAATTTTCGCGACATCTTCCAATATCCAGTGAAAAATTTTTGACGATTTATTTTGTAGACGACGGAGGTCGCTGGAATTTTATTCCCGATAGACCGCTCCTGGGTATCCTCAAGAATCAAGATCCTGGCAAGGCACGTTGTGACCAACTGAGACGAGCTGATGTTTTCGAGGGAAGCTTCCTCCAATGTCCTGTCCACGGCGCGATTCCCTGTTGACTGGTGCCGGAGATTGTTTTTGGAGGAAATCAGTTCGCAAATCGCAACCCGAGACGGAATTCGAGCTGCGTAGACTCTGCTGGAGCCACCACCACAGCGGCTGTAGTCGTATTTTCGTATTTTGGCGTAGACATAGACGTAGACGACGGCATCGCCTTCGTGGTGTAGCACGTTTTATTGCCTAGGAAAACTTCTGGTCGGGGGTGGCCTGCCACGTCACGGGGGCACACTGTCTCTGAGCCACTGGGGATTCTTTTAAGGGCGTACTATGACCAAACGGGCAAAACAACCTATTTCATAGTGCTGCAGCGAAATTTCGGACGAATCAATTTACTTTCCCGAACTTCCGGAAGCGCTTTCACAAATTCACACACAACTGGGTGTGGACACGATAAGAAAGAATTTTTTGGCTGCGACTATGGACATTGTCAAGATGTTTTAATACTCAGCATCTGCGTTTTGAAGCACTATCCAGATGTGAACGTTTTCGAATGATCTTGCCTCTATATACTCCAAATTAAAATGTCTTTTTTAACTTTCTGAACTCGGACATAAAGTTAAGCAAAAAAATTATTAAACACCTTCATACTTCAACATTTTCAACAGTTTTTGCTGTAATTAAAATTGAGTCGGTAATTTCCGGAAGAACGTAGGATAAAAGTGGGATAGATGCTCCACATTTAAAAAAAAAAAATACTAATACTTTTTGAAGTATATAGCAATATTCAAAAGAATTATACTAGGACTTTTGTTTACATACCTACTGCTGAAAAATACCATCTAGGTACACTTACACGCAAAGAAATTTGTCTAGTTAAATTTAAGACGGGCTTTTGTAAATAATTTTAATTATTTTTCAGTAGGGGTGTTCACCCTTCCGTGTATATTTATTCAAATAGAAATTTGTAATATTTGCTTACAGTGAAGAGTGAGCTGAGCACCCTAGCAAAATATGAATACACCCTTGTAAAATTTCTATGACAACATCCCTTTGACCGGTCACCACCATTTTATAACACGACTTAGAACTACACGTTGTCAATATGTATGTTAAGTTTGGTCAATAGCGGTTAAGAAATACAAAAGATTTGGGGTCCAAACCATTTTTATATAACTTACGTAGCCCCCTTGACCGATTCGTCCCATTTACGAAGTTAGCCGAGATATTGGCGGGATAAACGTATAGGCGAAGTTTGATCAAAATCAATTGAGAAATACGGCTTCTATCGTGTTCACAATAAATTTTATTTCCAAAGTCTACGACCTCTAAAATGAGTTTTGGCATCATTCAATTTTCATCAGATACGCTGCAATAGGTAGTATTTTATATGAAATCTACCTAAAATGCAGCAGCTGCCTAGATATTACAAGGGTGTAATATTCAAAAGCTAGAGACATTCCCTATTGTTAATTTTTAATCCAATATAATATTTGTCACGTGCATTTTATTGTTTCACTTAGTATTTAAACACAATATAGAAAATTTTTCCGTTAAACCTAAACTTCTAAACGTTGATATTTTTGAAGTTTACAACTAAAATTATAGTGAAATTCAATCGATTCAATTTTATCGTATTCTACTCGTCGAACCTTTTCATTTGATGCCCATGTCAAGGAAATTGTAAAAAAAAAAAGGTAATCCGCCATCTTGGCGTGCCCACCATATTGGATTTAGAATTACGTCACGTAGCTTATAGTTTCCTACTCATCGAACCCTTTCATTTGATACCCATGTCAAGGGGTTGTGAAGAAGAAGGTAAGCCATAATTTGGGACGTTCGCCATATTGGGTTTAGAACGTTATTAAATATGCTATATTGCATTGTCATCGGGTTTATATAAGTGTACTAAAATTCATCTTTTTCCGATAACGGGAACTGATTTAAAATTATGTTGCAAGATTTGACCTATGCAACCCAAGTTAAATAAAAGCTTATACTCGTAAAAAAGAAAATTGTTATTAAGCAAGTAAAGGGTCACCTTTACACCTACAATCAAGACTACAGTGGTTTTACCCTATACTGTATTAAAAAAAAATTGTTTTCAGCAACAAACGTAATTAATATATCTTTAATTTGTACAAAGGAAATAAACACATAAACATTTTTGACAGGATTATGCCACATGATCTGCATATTGCCAGCATATTTCTTTTCCAACCCTTCGTTTTACTGGCAATCAACTTGAAGAAAAGTTTGAGGTTAAAGGTGAAGCCACATAGCGTGCCGGTCGAACCGGCCACCTTGCGATTAAGCGTACAGGAACCAGGAAATTGTAAATAATCAGGACGTAATAGCGTATCTCATTTCCATTTCATATTCTACCTGGTGGGCAGGTGCCTGAAAAGCAGTCTCGTGAATTAAGTAACATTCAGCGATAAGCACGAAACGTCTTAAGACGTGAAGAGTTCGTGAAAGCCGGGTTAATTGCCCCACCGGGGCAACTGAATTCATTCCGCGATAAAAATAGACGGGTGCCCCAAAGGGCTCTTTGAAATTACTTCCCTGATGTTTGGTACCTTCATAAATAAGTAAAATTCTATTAGCGTGCTAATTGAGAGGTTTTAAAGGCAGTAAAACAATATTTTTAGCACTGAAGACAGCGAATTCAATCGAAGGAATAGGCTATTTTCAATATTGGGCTCCGGCACACTATTTTCCCTATTATCATATTTCCCCCGCAAAAGACCAACCCCAAGGATCTCAAGGAATGATAAATAGCACCAGGCCTGAGAGTGCGTGGAATCATTTGCTTTACTTTGACCGCACTGATTTAGCATAGCGAGACTGCTCATGCGACATGCTTAGGATAAATTAAATCAGACTGGATGCGGAGAAAACGTTTTATGGTTGGATAACATAAGATTCATTCATAATTCATGCTCCGCACATGGTACAGAATCTTGGCTGCCTTGGAACCTTAAGGAATGCTGAATGGTGCATGATTGCTCTTTAAGTGGTGAGAAGAGAATTACACTTTCCTTGATCAAAAAGGAAGAATTTTTATTCGCAAGTAGGATTGTTATTTTTATCCGAAACGTCCAGATTTTATAGTTATCCACTTACAATTTGAGGCATTGTTGATAGTTTTTTAGCTACCTAGTATTATGAATCCGAATTTTGAATTTTGAAACTTAAAATGATGAAATAAATTGGAGGTGACTATTTTCACCTTAAAACGTGAAACCAGAAACCAGAAACCAGAAAAAATAAATTCACAGTAAAAGGAAAATCTTTATTTAGTAGGCATTTTGTAAAAGGAAAATCTTTAGTTAGTAGGCATTTTGTAAAAGGAAAATCTTTAGTTAATAGGCATTTTGTAATTTGAATGAATTTATTTTTTCTGGTTTCTGGTTTCTGGTTTCACGTTTTAAGGTGAAAATAGTCACTCTCAAATAAATTAGACCCAACAAACCCTATAGGTACATTAATTTTAAAAAAATTTTCAAAGGAAAAATGTGTCATCATTAACCCTTTAATCAAGCTATAGAGAAAAAAAAAAAATTGGTCCTAGGTTGGCTTTCGAAATGTGGAAAATATTTTTTATTTGCAGCGTGCACTTTGTTCGCATTTTAATTTTTTGATAATTATTTATATTTTTTATTTAATTTCTTATGTATATTTGTTTTATGTATACGGAAAAAAAATATTGGTAACTTTAACAAAACAGTCATTTTTCACTTTTCTACCAAAACGACTAGAATTATCTTGAACTAATTTTAACTACTTGTAATTTTCAGTATTATGTATATTTAAACAAATTAACAGTCGCATAAGCTAGAATTGTAAAGTGTAAAATGTGCAAAACAGCAAATGAAGCTAGTAATTCGTTCCAATTAAAAATTATCATACTCTGCTTTAAAATTGAAGTGCAATTAATATAAAAACCTTTGCTTGCCGAAAATTTAACGAAGATATTTAGAAATTCAATGACAAGTAATTTTAAAAATTGAGTATGCACAAAATAGCAAATTGTTTTTAAGAATCTAGAGTATAATTACTAAATTGAGTTTTCGATATTTTAAGTAGGTATGTATAAAAACATATTTACATATTATACAAAAGAAATACAACAGGAAGAAATGGTTTAAATTAAATATAAAATTACGATTAATGAACGAATCTGTAATAATAATATAATACTTTATTGTTTAATTCAAATACACAAAAATTGTAGATCTAAAGTTAGGTTAGTTAGGTTTCATTATACTTATTCAAAACATATTTTACATAGTTACTAAATATGTTTAAACAAATTGACTTCGGGTTTTCGAATATACATATGTAGTACATCACATATATTTAGATTTTGATGAATGAATCCCCATGGACTAAAGTAACCCAAAATTAAATATGAATTTGGTTTAATATTCGAACGAACTGAGGTTGAACATTTACCTGAAACTGGAATATTGTATAATAAATCATTGTTTAGGTCAGAACCTGGTAATATTGATTGAAAGGTACTCTAATTTTGATTAAACTTGGTTGAGTTTAAATTAATAAAATTAATTTGTTTACTACATACATATAACTAAAACCACGGTAGGCTAAAATATTTAGAATCATGATTTTTGGTTTTTTCAATGTAAATAACTCTGTATATTGTTTACAAAACTAGGAATTTTTCCTCAAAATATTACAGATAGTAAAGGACGCATATTAAGGTGGAATCTTTATTCCACCCCAAACTTCATGAATTCTATAGACGGATTCTTCGGTATGCTCCGTCAGCACATACTTCAAAGGTGTTCAAACAATGTTAATTGGGAATACGAAATAGGTCAAATTCCAAAGTCTTAAATCGCTGTTTTAATGATTACAAAATTTTTCACGGTCAATAGCCTCAGGGTATGTCAATAAACTTTCGTAGTATAAAAGATAACTACGGGTACAACTATTGTGTGAAAAGTGTAATTGTAAAGAAAATATTGAATGGTTAGTAAATAAAAAAATCAGGTATACTTTATCGGTATTTTGTGATAAGATAGGAAGATCGAATTTAATGTCTCATACCAGCCAGGCAGTGCTAAGATGTAATGTTGCTGATTAAGAAAACTTTAGAGTGGAATATTTTTCAATGTAAATAAATTACTTCAGCATTTTTTCGATGGTCATTGAGTCGCCAGAGAGTATTAAATAAGTTTAAAGTGAATTTTTTTAAACTGCTATCATGGATTTTTCAGTAGCTTTACATAATTATTCGAATTGTGGTTGGGATCATGGAACTTTGTACTTTTCTCTGCTCGTTTTCGACTCCATCGCCCGCAGCATGTGGGGGCATTGCAGAGTCCTCAGGAAACGAACATCCACGTCGTGCTCCTGGACAAAGTGCTTACATAGTGGAAAATATAAAATATAATAATAGAGAGTGCGCTCGTTTCGTTGGTTCCTTACTCCAGAGTCGCCCTAAAATGAATGGGATCCTGCAGGCGCCAGCTTGACGAATTAATCCTAACAAAACAGAGCCAACTGGGCGCCGTTCAACATCATGACTACTCCTGCACAATGGCAAAAGGACGTTTGTCTCCCTAAACTTTGCCGCTGTGTTGATGCCGATGTGGGAACATGGCGTCTGGAAGGCACTGGGATTTGGGGCCAGCGCCACAGTGTTGCTGAGTGTAGGTGCTTCAGAGTGTTTGGAGCAGTCTGGAGGGACCGATTTCCTCCCTGGAAACCTAGGGGAGGAGGGTCGATCTTAGCGAAATGATACTGGGCTGAATACCAAAATGTTGGCCTACTGCCAGCCCGACATTTGTATCAGGTAGGGATTTACGTTCTCGTTTCACTTTCATCAGGAGAAAGTTCACTATATACAAAATTCTCACTTTGGCCTGAAGGCGGTTCAAGGGCATCGGAGATCAATGAATTTTCACAGATTAGTTCCTATGGAGCCTTTTGTTGGCCACCAGCATATTCTATTCTATAGGAACAGTACCCCCCACCCAGACGAATAGACGCTTCGAAGGTCATTTGTCATAGACAGTGGGAGCTTCCATTTGGGGCATGAAACTATCAAAAAACATTTCTTGGCGACCACTATATGAAGTCAATGTATCGGGGTTGTGGGCAGATGTGAGATTATAAAGACATTTTCAATAGAAACATAATTGTTATCTACATGATGTGGTCATTAACAAAGACCAAAAATAGCTCCTTTTATCTTACTGTGTACGGAAAAATATGTTTTTCAAATATAAACTTATTTTTTAAATAGGTCAACATGCCAATGGAAAATTTTAATGTAGGCGGAGATTGTTAGCAATATCGATATCGAATTATTAAAGAAGTAATACACGAGATTAGTTACTTACTTTAAGTATTAACACATTATTGGAACCACTAGTAAAAATCGAGGTTTTTTTAAAGTCGATCAAATATCTATTTCTATTTAGTACAATATTTAAAAGTTTTAAAATTTCCATAAAAATCATCGTTTCCGAACTATAGAGATGAAAAAATATAGCATATTTCTTTAAAAAAATTAATGTCTAGAATATATCTAAAATCTACGAAATATAATAAAGGTTTGAGGATTTCGAAAGTAAGGGACGAAATATTAAGTTCAAAACATTTACATTTTAAAAAAAATATTAATGTAAAGAATAAGTGCTATAAGATTCAGAATCTATATCGCTTTATTCATTCAATATCTGATTGACTTGAAAGAACGTGTGAAATATAATTTGGATCAACATCCTTTTTAATCCATTGTTTTAAAAGAAAGGAACCACCAAAAGTTAGTATAAAATCCTAAATAGTATACAAAATAATTAGGTATATTTTAAAAAGGAACACCGCTGGAATATACTGAACAAATACAAATTTTTATATTTTTATATCAATTTGTTGTTTATTGTACCTAAGTTAGTCGTTTTTGGGGCCGTAACAAAACAAGGAACCCTTATAGTTTCCCCATGTCCTTCCGTCCGTCCGTATGTCGCAGTCATTTTATTCAGAGACTATTAGGACTACATATAGCGCTGAAATTAAGGCTATTTCCCCTACTTGAAAAGTGGTGATGAAAACAAAACTGTTTACTTACCCCATCGAGTGTGGTATCGTTAAAAAGAGAATTTAAAATGATTATGAGGTTTCTTAAACCGTTTTTCAAATTTAAGCCCTGTTTTTGAAATATTCAAATCCAAAGTGGCCATTTTCGATTAGGTTTGTGACGGTCAAGATATCACTCTGAACCTCAGATCTAACAGAACAAAATACGACATTAGGAAATTTAGGTGAAACAATTTCCGTGGTAACTTTCCGTTTTGTGGCTGTGCTCAGTGGCGCCCAAATTATTAGAAAGGGGGAAAAAGGGGGCACTAAGCCAACATGTATCGCAGCCCCTTTTTAGGGTTCCGTACCTCGAAAGGAAAAAACGGAACCCTTATAGGATCACTTTGTTGTCCGTCCGTCCGTCCGTCCGTCCGTCCGTCCGTCCGTCCGTCTGTCTGTCTGTCAAGACCCTTTTTCTCAGGAACGCGTGGAGGTATCAAGCTGGAATTTATATCAAATACTCAGGTCTACTGTCCCTTGGAGCTGTGAAAAATTCAAACTTCTAAGCCAACGCAATCAAAAGATACAGCCGTTTATGCCGCAAATTTTCGACACTCGCAAAGGAATCAAAACCTACAGGGTACTTCCCGTGAACTCAGAATCTTGAAATTTGGTACGAAGTAACGTCTTATAGCACAGATAAAGGAAAAATTGCGAAAACCGTAAATTTTTAATTACATCATATAATAAAAATATTTTTAATAATTTTAAACTTACTACCCCTTTCCTCATGAACGAGTAGAGGTATTAAATTGAAATTCATATCAAATACTCAGGTCTATAATACCTTTAAGCTGTAATAAAATCAAACTTCTATGTCAACGCAATCAAAAGAAACAGCAATTTAAGCCGCATATTTTCAAACTCGCAACTACTCGCAAGGGAATCAAAACCTAAAGGGTACTTCCAGTCGACCTAGAATCTTGAAATTTGGCATGAAGCAATGTTTTATAGCACATATAAAGGAAAAATTCCGAAAACCTTAAATTTTTAGTTACATCACATATTTTTTTATAATTCAAATTTAATAGATAATTATAAAGTATAACGATACGGAACCTTCAAGGCGTGAGTTCTACTCGCACTTGTCCGTCTTTTTTTATATACGCCGACCCTACGATAGCTCCGGCGAAAGTTGAGAGTTTTCTAAAAAATTTTAGGGAAGGGGATTTATTTGCTAAAATAATAAATTTTGGCTATTTCTGTACTAAATCACAAAAATTGTTTATTTTACACAATTATTAATG
Source organism: Eutolmus rufibarbis (assembly GCA_963920795.1). NCBI lineage: Eukaryota > Metazoa > Arthropoda > Insecta > Diptera > Asilidae > Eutolmus > Eutolmus rufibarbis. Next base: position 13,553,854 of record OY987207.1, on the reverse strand, counting down.
ATTTACTTTCCAAATATGGTAAATTGTTGCGGCAGTTCTTCCCCGAGCACTTCATCACTGCAAATATGTACTTGGTTTTCTGAAACAAACACTTAACTAGATACACAAAAATAACTAAACACACAATAATGCACTTTTCTAATTAGTTTTGAAAAAAAAATGGTTACAAATAATTCGTAAAATATTCCGCTAAATCGCATTTGACAAGAAAGCCCTTATTTTCATTCTATCTCTTTCACTCTTATGAGAAAAAAAAGGGAAAATTGCTTCACTCGTGTACACGGATTTATTCTATACCCTTTGAACTAAGTCCTGAATGAAATTTCAAAAAAATCTGAACAAATCTAGATTACTAGAACATAGACTGAAATTACTTTTAAAAATAACACGACTTACTAGAGTCAAATAGTTTATGTGATATAGCCGACCAAGCAAAGCACTTTTTTTGTTGACAATTTTTGTTTATTCCAAAAACCTGAACATATAGTAATTATCAAAATTTTTACGATTTTACAGCTAAAGAACCATAGTATAAAAAGCCAATGGCTAAAAAAGTGGAAGTGTATGTAGACCATTTTATTCAATTTTCCAGTTTACTCAGTTCAAGAAATGGATGAAATATGTTCAGTAGGGTTCAGGGAAGGTATTTTAGTTCAAATTCAAATTAGAATGATTGAAAAATAAAATATAGATTATAAAAAAGAATAATCATTAATGCTGGTCATAAGGTTTAGATAAAGCCAAAATTTCAAAGTGTCCCGCTCTCATTTTTACCTTCCAATAATGTGAAGTATTAAATCTGGAAAACTAGCCTACCTTCTTGGTCGTATATCGGTACAAAATCTAACTTTTCCTCGTCGAAAATAGTGCGCCAAACTCCCATACCGCTGTTGGAAGTATAGCTAGACATTCCATTCTTTAGGACTTAGGTAGATTCAAAGTCTGAATAGTGGAATTTGGTGAATTTCCGCAAAATTCCGTGCCTATCTTCCATATCCATGATTAGTGGCAATATTTCACCAGAATTTTCGTGAGGAATCTTATTAACCCGCCCCGCAAACTGGCAATTCTGTCGCAAATTAAAGAAAAGCCTGTCCCAGTGGTCTGGCCTAGTGGCAAAGTCCACCAAGATTTACCTTTTGTCCACACATGGCCAAAAGGGACCAGGTGAATGCCATAAATAACGAGTGGACGCCATTAAGGAAGACGTTAAGGCACGCAAAATATGAAGTCATTGCGGGAAGGTTTTGTGACTTCATGCCTGAAAACTTCCACTGGTCGGAATTTTGGGGGAAAGGAGAAAGGTTTGCCACGAAAGATTTATGCTCGCCCGGGTGGACGTTGACTTAAAAGGAGGTTGTGTCCAAAGTCCAAAGCAATGGGCTTATCGATTAGCAGTTAAAAGAGGTGGAAACTGATCCTCCTTTAGGAGTCTGGGGTTCGTGTTCTAGTGACGTTGTAGAAAAGAAGCCATTTCGGGCGCAAACAGCACTTTGTCGGATTACGACGACGATAAGATCGGAGTGCTAATTTATTTTGTTGTGCTCTTAAGCAAGGTTGAATATTGCTGTGCTTTTCAGGATTTTGCACATTTCCTTCATCATTTTGCAAGAGTTGGCGTTTTAAAATTGCCACAATTGCTATATAAAATCACAGGGGAATTTCTTTTACTTTGGACTTTTGGAAATAAATTTAAAGAAAAGATTAAAATAAACTACCTACTGGGTAGCGATTACGATATATTGTTACTATGTATGTGTACATTGCAAAATACACATATCATGCACTAATATACCTACCTAAGGAATAATCGGTTGTAAATCGTCAAATAAATAAATTAAAGTAAAATGGCTTAAGAAAGAAAGAAGGAAAATATGTGGGGTTATTTTAGGAAAAAGTCGTTCTTATTAACCCCAATGTTTTGTTTTCGTATCACCACAGGATAGGTCTTGAAATGCTTGGAAAATATTAGACTTGCATTACAAGAATCGCTGAGACCAAAAGTATTGATTATTTGAAATTCCCAGTCTTGTATCGACACTAATCAAGGTAAGTATTTTGCTATGAAATTCCTGAATACATACATACATACATATGTATAATTATACTATATGTATTAACATTTTTTATTAAAAACACTTCTTTGCCATAAAGTCGAGGTTATAAACAAAATAGTTGAAATTATTCAAAAATTAGTTAGGTTACATATATAGTGAAAACGCGAACCAACAGATTTTCGCTTTAATTTAACCGATTCTCAAACCTTTATATAGAATGGGTACAACTCCAAACAATTGTAGAGAAAAAGCTGTTCAAATGCACACAATTTTTAAAAATCCAAATGGAATTTTTGAACTTATTCTATTCAATATAACCTTAAGGGGTCAGTACACTTTGACACCCAAAAAAAAAGAGCCTTTTTTGAGAATTCTATGAAAAATATTGATATAAATCTTTTCAGGTTCAATAAATACCATATATACTTGAAATATATGAAAACAATTTTTTTATTTATTATATATTACATGTCATATATTTTCAAAATGGCGGCACTTCCACAGAAGTCCAAAAAAAAATATGATAAGGGTGCCAACGATTCAGGAAAAATTAAGTATCTAAAATACACAAACCAAAAATATTTAGTTTTTTTATGCCAAGGGCTATCGGGTAAACCAAAGAAAACGAATTATTTTAGCATTAAAAAAAATGGCGGACGTTTGAAAAAAAGTGTTCGAAAAATTCGTTTTTTTCGGATAATTTTCCGGTTGAAAAAAATATTAAAACTGGAAATTTTTTTAACATGTTAGAGGTTTACACGATACCTATACATGTCACGAATATGTGGTAAAATTTTCAGATGGATCAGTTGAGTAGTTTGGCACAAATCGTTGGCAAGGCATGAAAAAAAGTGGTTTTGAGATAAACACGTTTAAACATTTTTATCGCGAGAATCACGCGAGATATAGTACTTCTACTTTGAATTTCAATACAAGACTGAAATAGCAGCCACGAAAGATTTTAGAACGAAGTTTCTCTTTTAAAATTTGACAATAGAGCCTTACATAACTACTTTTATAAACAGAAAGAACATCTGCTGTTACAATCGAGGGGAATAGCCGTATAGAGGGGCAGAGCGGCTAAGCATGCTTATACGCCGCATTTTTTTTTATGAAATTTTAACACGATGTTATTGCAGAGGTGTACTTTCGATATCCGTAAAAAAGATTGATTTTTTGAAGTTGACAAAGTGTACTGACCCCTTAAATTGTATTATATTAAAAAGTTTAGTATACACTTTTATTATACTTAATATAAACACAGGTCTGCATGGTCTGAAATTTAACCACCATTTCTTATAGATTTCGAGGTAGTAATATGAATGAAAAAAATTAAAAAATTCCATCACATAAGATTTTTTCGATATCCTAATAAATTAAGTAATATTTACCGATTAATTAAGCTACAAATTCTCATTATCAGTAATCACTAAAGTTTTTGTTCACTCGCAGAATCGAATAGAAGGTTAATCATTGTTATTAGTAATATCACTCAACATTTCAACGTAATAAAATCGTCACTATTTCTTTTCTGTGAGAAATTAGTTTGCTTTTTTAAATTGGAAATTGGTTTCAAGTACAAAATATTGTAATATCTCACCCGATGAGTTTTGTTATATGTATTTGTGAATAATTTACCGTGAAGGAACAACGAAGGAATATAATAAATCTTGTTGAAGATGTTTACCATGCTTATTTTGAGACTAATATTATAAATCAGGACAAATCATGGGTACCCCATTAATCCTACTATAATATGTAATTACTATATCAAGAATCTTACATGGTAGAAAAATATGATTACCAATTTTTAAAAAGGCAAATTTTGGAATTTTTTTGTAATTAATTAATTATATGATTATTCAGAAACTTATAATGTATTCTGAGTGCTCAGTCAAAAATCAACAATTTCAAAGCTTTTAAGCATTCATCCACCATTATCTACTATTTCAAATATCATCATTCTTTCAAGGATTCTAATATACATTGGCTTTTATTTTCATCTATAATATAAATGGGAAAAAAGTTTGCAACTTTACAAAAGGGGTTTGGCAGTCATTATAAAGGATTTGGTGAGTAGGTACATGCTAACAATGCAAATATTCTACAAATTTAAATTTTAAAAAGGCGTTAAAAATTCTAAACAAATGTTTTGTTTTCGATTCTAAACCGAACTTTTAAAATTGTGTCTTTACCTACCGACTCAAAAAGAATATGGTAATGTTATTATTTTTATAATTTAGCAAACAGCGCAATTGTTAATTAGATCTCTTATTGCTTAGCAGTTCTTATATGTAAAATACTATATTTATTAAATAACTTAAATACAGTTTTAAGGTTCAATTGTTAAGTAGTTTACTTCCAGGACGTCTTATCCTTATATACCTCCTCGTACTTTATAACCTAATAGTCCCTGCATAAATTTCTTTTCGAAAAGACAATCACAGCACGCTCCACTTCAAGTTGTGCCATCTGAAGGAGCATTCAATTCAAAACTGCCATCCCACGGTTTGCAGTAGCAAACAAGTAAAATAAAAAGCGCAGAATATTCATGGAAATCCGGGAAAATTTATCTAGTTCGTTTTATTGCGGCAGAGATATGCACAACAGACAATAAGTGCTGAATGGGACTTTTTAGATGTGAGCAGCCACAAACATTGACGTCACCACCAACGCCCGCATCCCTAAGAAGAGTTTGACCTCGTTCTTATTTTTCGGATGCCCTGCATTACATAATATCCCCCAAAAAGTTTAAGTATTTCGTTAAACTTTTTACGTCCTTCAATTGTTCCTTCCTCAGAGGTAAAACCTTCGTGCGTTTCCGGCTTTGCGGTCTGTTTTTGAAGCTCCTTAAATGAAGGCACTCATTAAACAAATAAAAGGTTTTATTATAAATTAGAAACATCTAATTAACAAACTAAGAAAAACAACAACTACTATTGAGACTAAACTAAACCGCCTGATTCCGGGTGGGGCTGAGTTGCATCCGTCCGAAAAGCAGGTGCAAATGTTCTCAAGGTAGCCTTCGTTGTCGGCGTTCAGGCATCTGTCGATGGCGCGCTTGGCCGTGTTGACCCAGCCGCAGGACCGCACTATCCGGGTCTCTTCGGTGTGCTCAAAAGTTACCACTGTTTTCCGGCAGAAGGGCATAGATCCGTCGTAAAGTCCATCACAATCTTTCAGGTACTCGTCCTGTTTAACTGCCTTTGGCATATTGAGGGCGGCGCAATTTGGCTCTTTATGTGAATTGCATTGATGACACTTAATAGCATCCACTACGAAGAAAAATAAATAAATTATATTATACACCAAAACAATTTAATTTCTTTAATATGAGGTCTACACCAATATTTGAGCCGTTGTTTTTGAAAATGGTATAAGTCAACTTTTTAATATACATATGTATGTATGTATTATTTCAACAACTTCTCCAGTTTAATCTTAACCTGTGGACTTATGTATACCACTTTAAAAAACAACAACGCTTTTGTTTGTCCGCTGAAGTTAATAACATTAAAAAATGTTACTTATTAAAATTATCATCATTTTGGGGTGGTTGGCGCGACAAACGTTAATCGTTTTATATTTATAACTTCCCAACAAATTAACACGTTTTCTCGGAAAACACTAAACTTGTAATGATTAAAATCACCAATAGTTTTGCAAAAATATCAAACTCAAAACCAAGACCAATACTGGATCTGCATGACCTAATGCTCATTCGGTCTTGAAATTTGAATATAATTTGAATATGTAATTTTAACTTTCATGTAGCTAGGTACATATAGATTTCAAGTGATGAGAGCAATGAAATTACTTGTAAAATGATTAAGCATTTCGTCGAGTTCTACTTACATCAACTCTAAGTATTCAACAATTTAGTGAATGATAAGAAATTATCATTAAAAAATATAAAATAAAAAATGTCAATAAAAAATAGAACCATCTTAAAAACCCAAGGTGTCAAACAATATGAAATAAATTTAACTCAAGGCTTCTCTATTGGTATCAACGATTATTAATATATTATAGTTCTTACTAAATGCTTGACGCTTTATTTAAAAATGAATTGATAAAGTAAGTGTGCATCTCATCTAAAGACTCAAGAAAACAAATTATGATAATTAGAAGTTAGAAAGCTCATCAATTCTTAATAAACATAACCTCACTTTACAAAAAAGTACAGTACAGAAAGTTCTTATCAAGTTAAGAAAGCGTACATCGAACAAACACTGATAACATATAAATATAATATAAAACATGTGGCACATACAAATAGTATGACTCAGAGCGCGTCGTATCGTAATACTGTAGATAATTACAAAAAAAAACACATTAAAATTAAATAAATTGATATTAAATGACTGTTTATTTAATTTTAGAAAAAATTAATAAGTAGAAATACTTTCTCACTCTCCTAAAATATTTAAAAGATATAAAAAATTAATGATCGGATTTTTGTTCGAATTAGTCACTCGTACTGCTATTATCTGCTGTGTAGACAAAATATTTAACTTCATTACTTATTTCCGGGCGGCATGTTCAAAGTTCAAATTGTTTTTGATTTTAAAAAATCAATCTGCGAAATATTAACCAACATAAATATTGTACATTACATATAAAAAAATATAAAATGTAAATGACCTAAGATTCAATGAAAGCTATAAAGTTCAGAGATTCGTCCATAAGTCAGTGATAAGATATTTTTTTTAATTATTTATTCAACGGAAAAATACATACATATTTGCTATCCGTGTTATCATAAGCAAAAAGATTCGAAATTGATTTATGACGCCTTTTATAACCACTGAGATTGCGGCAGCAGAAAAGAATTGTCAAACTTTCCCCAGTCGATAAAGTAAGCAATAAAATTTTGTGTAGGGTGGTAGGCTCTAGGGCCCCAATAAAATTTTGATTTAGTATAATTTAAATAAGTTGCTCAATTTTGTTGATACATTAATAATGGTACGAGGGGATTTAACCATTCAAAAAAGGGATTTCCCTATTTAGGTACCTCAAAATTTTTGTGCTTTCGAAATAGTGCAATTCAAGTAGATATTTCAGCTATCGTGTACTCACATTCTCTTCAGTTTTTTGAATTATTTGATGTTACATCAAGGGTTAGTTATTTAATCAGTTACAATGCTTATCACATAACATAAGTGTTTGCACAGCAGTCCTTTCCTGGAAACGTTGCAATAAAAGGTAATACCATAATGCATTCCGACAATCGAATTTAATAGTTCCAAATAATTGCAGACTATTACGGATGCCCTATTTGCGCAATTTTAATGAAATGGTTTTTAAGTGTTCTTATCAAAAATCCAACAAAGGTCAAGTGAGTTAGTCGGAAAGGACCAAGGTGATAAATATGAAATGTAGGCTCAAGTTTGAAGTAACTGCAAATGCCATGCCTCTACTAGTAGTTAAATGTGTAGCACAATCATTAAAATTACCTGCAGTTGGATTTTATGGGGAATTTGATTTGATCATAATTTCCACTGGTCACTCAGTTGATCTGAAAAGCTTATCCTCAGTATTTTTGAAATCCACAATTCCTTTCATTTAGTAATACACTATGAAGTGGATTTTAAAGATCTTTATTTATCTTTAAGTAAAATCAATGTGGCAAGAAACTATCATTTTAATACATTTTTTAATTCCTACTAAACTATGACCAAGACTAAACTGAAATGTGAAGATCGTTTTCTTGTGAACAGTTTTCAAATTTCAATTCTGCTAAAAGAAATATTATTCCAGAGCAAACAGACTGTATGCATTGATTGTGGTACAAAGCATTTGTGCACCAGACACCAGCTTTCACAAATTCCTGCTAGTCATGTTTCACAGTTTTTCGTATAATCTAGAATTAATATAAATTGTATAAAATAAACTGGACAAGTGCGAGTTAAACTGACATATCGAGAGTTTCATACTCTGTCCAAGATAACAGAAAATTACATAAATACGCAGTTTTAGGGTAGAATCTTGTATATGTAATATAGGTAACTTTTAATACGAAAAAAACAAACAACAAACAGCAAAATTAAAGAAAGCAATTCATTTTCAAAACATTTATATTATTATAAATCTAAACCTTTAAAGAAATCTTCCTTATGAGTATAATTTTCATACCTTTGTCTTCTACAAAGTTAATAAACAAACATTTACATTATTAAGGATATTTTGCTTAAATATACAATTTCAATTAACTGAATATAATTTGCAATATGGTGAATTGATAACTGAATGTCAAGTTCATACAGCATTATAATTATCCGCAATACATTACATTACAATAAAATATCTGGAATTAATAGAATATTTTTCTATCGTAAAAATCGAATGTCGTAATATTAAATTTAAAAACATCACTGTGCCAACAAACCATTGATCTAATCATAAAATCTGATAACCGATAAAATCACCTTGAGCAGGTTTAGTCGTTTTTGAGGAAACTTTCATAATTTCACTGTTGAAAATATTTGTAAGCCGTAAAACTGTTATCGGCAGAAATTTATTTCAGTAAAACGCAAAAGTTTTATGCAATTAACGACATGAATGAAACATATATTGAATTCAATATTAAATGAACTATAAAGTTTTTTTATTATTATATAAAGATAAGTCAATAGATATTACTTTTTTAAATGCTCACAATCGTTTGCTTAATAAATTAGATCTAAATATCTTGTGATTTTTTCTTAAGTTTTTTAAGATATGCTGTAATTAGCTGTAATTTGTGCAAAAACTACGAACGCTTTTATAAAAATTATTGAATTTTATTAATTTAACCTACAACATACGTAAATGTAAAGATGTTTTAGCTCTTAAGAAAAAGCCTGCAAAGTCTTGAGAAAAACTGTAGAATAGTGAAAGTTTATTTTAATTTTCAGCCTTTTTCGAAAGAGCTAGTAAGTAGGTATGCAATTTTTCGTAACGTTTAAAAGAGACTGGCCTCGATGAATCATAGCTTAAACATTTTAGCAAGTTCAAGAAAACTGTCTAAAAATTAGACATTATCCACAGTAGTTTTATCCGCAAAATATGCTGCTAAAGACTTGATAAACAATTCATTTATGAATTTTGAATTTCATAATTTATAAATATAAATTCAGAAACTGGTTAAAGTGATAAAAATTTCGCTAAATTTGTTTGGAAAATGTATTAAAACTCTCGAAATGCAAAAAAAGAAAAGGTATAATATTTAATATGTGGGCAAGGATTTATTCACACTACGCAATTTATAGACCGGGGTGTTGTAGAGGTTGTCTACAAGGCAATTAGCAAGTGCATCTCAATAAAATTAATTCACACTTAACTGGATGTCTCTGTGACCTTAATTATTCAATGATATTACTTAGCATTTAAATAATTACAAAATCAAACGCATTAAAAACTGAAATTCGAGATTTATAGAAATTTGGGTTGAATAAAGTGTTTTTCTGATAGTAGAGAACCCCAGTATAAATTATTACAAGGAAATATTTAATTCAAAAGTACAAAATATGTAAAAAGAAAGACTGAAGCTATGCATCGAAGTTAATAAACCACAGTCGCGGTTAAGATGAATTGCATGAAGCGCATCCTACGCGACTTGAACTTATTTAGAAGTGCATACAAAGTAAATTCCGTAGAATCGCGCGCTTTACTTCGAGAATCATATGAGATCGACACGTGCATGCATGCCTTCGGTAGAATTTAATCGCATACAGTTTATGCACCACAATATATGTGATGATTCTAAATTTAATTGCCTGAGCTTCGTCTCATAAATTTGATAAACCGGCTAAACTACAGCAGTCGTGTGGGTAGAAGAGGGAATCGTCTTAATTATGACGGTTTTCCCAGGAATTTTAAAATTTAAGAAAAATAAATAAACAGATTCGAATAAGATGAACTTTGTCTTTGTCGTATTTAGTCAAGGGTCAAAACACGACGTAGTGCTATGAATCATGACTGAAAATGTTTTGAAAAGTCTTTATCAAATGGTTCCATGGCAAAAGATAGATCTAAGGAGACGAAAGTATTCTGAGGAATAGTGCACACTATTCATTTGCGCATGTCTAGATAAAAGCATCTTCACCTGACAAACAAATCATAAATAGATTCAGTTGAGTACACTAACCTGATAAGATAAAGCTGCCTATCAAAATGCACAGGATTAGCATATTGTTGGAGACTCCAGAACTGGTTGCAATCGGTCTCCTTGTGCCCAATGCACTTTTAGATAATACCTTTGGTGTCATTATTATGTTGATGATTTATCGTTTGTTGAAATATAAAAAAGTAAAATGACTAGATATATCTAGTTCGATTATCTAATTTTAACACAGTGTAATCAACCGAATAGTTTTCCACCGATCACACAAAAACGATTTGTCTTAGAAAAGTTTTTCGAAAAACCTGAAGACTGTGTATCACTTGAAGATCGGTGGGTTAGCACGTGCTTGATATAGCTATAGTTGCTTGACACTTTTCCTATCACTCCTTTACATTCTCGAGCTCCGTACAAATTCCACAAATAATTTATTATTATGTTATTCAGTCTGTTTTGTGGCTGATCTTCACAACTTTTTGAATACGTCAAGTTTCTTTCTCTGATTTTTCTAACTAAATTATGACCACTTAATCAAGAATAAAACTACTTTTTAACTATGCGAATCTTATTTACATTTTTGTAAACCTCACTTTATAAAATAAAATTAAAAACTTAAGAAAATTCGACTTTGAACGTGATCCTATAAAGCTGTCTTCAGTGTGCGTTGATATCTTAAAAACTGATCACTTTTCTTAGGTAAATGAATCTTTCACCGATCACAGATCGATTTTAAATTTCTTGATCTTGAAACAAGAACTCACATCGGATGATGATGATCGAGCCAAGTCTGGCCACTAAACCGAACAGATTGACACAGACGCAAACGAAGAACTTCAGCTTCACAGCTTCACAGTCTAGTAGGCAGTAGCTCGATCCGCGAGCAGTAAACTATACCAGAGAGTCTAAACTTTCCGGGTTAAGGTGGTTTAAACCGGTATGTGGCTTGCTATCGGATTTTTCAATTCTGACTAGGCCGTTAATTTTGATTTCTTCCACTTTTTTCCGAATCAAACCAAATCGAGCCCAATAAATCCAATAATTTTAATTTTCTATTAGTTCAGAAAGAAAAATAATCCTAAGCCTAATTGAAATAACGAAAATTTTTAAGACCTCAGTGATATGCCGTCTATCTTTTGCGCCGTACTAGCTAAGAGGTATAGAAGCAGTGACAGTTGGTGAGACTACTTCATTTGTACATTTGCCTGTCTTTACAAAAGACATTTTCCTCCGTCTAGTAGCCCAGCACACGTCGTCAAATCTCTCAAAAATTTTCACAGGGGCGAATGTCGAGTGATAAAAGCAAAAATCGAATATTTGCTGAGATTATATGCTTTATTTGAGAGCAACTACATATATGAGATTTTTCGCTTTCTCTTAAAGATCATCGGATTTTATTACTTTACGTACCCAAGTAGCCAGTGCTACTACAAAACAGATACCAAATACATGCCAGTTAATGTTACAGACGATGATAAGATTTGTTGCCTCCGACATGAGCGTCTCGAGGCCTCTTTGACGTCTACATCGCCTATCTAAATTCGTGGATAAGAAAATTTCTGATAAACGATCACGCGGGACTCTTTTGTTTATTTTTTCTCATTTGTTCTGTTTTTATGCAGAAAACGTGGAATTTGCATTTTAATGTAATTATAGCGTCCATGGGTGACGATCACACATTTATGTGAGATAATGGTGCTTTACATAATATTTGCATGGGGTACTTGATAGAGCTAACCACAGGATTTTATTGCTCTACCGAACGTATCAAATTTGACGCGAATTTTAATTTTTCAGTTGCTGACAAAGACATTTAGTATACAACTGAATAAACACTTGTGTAGTTTGCTAGCTTAAGAGAGTAGGTAAACCAATCGCTACTTGTATTAAGTTACTTTTTTACAGAATATGCATTAAGATTTCAATCGTTTTTAAGAAATAATATGATTCTTAAAAATTAAATACCAATTCAAGAATTTCACAGGAATTCTTACAGATTATTGATATGTCTGGTACTCTCAATAAAATTATTTGTCTCTTAGGGATGCTGGCTGAATGACTACCAATATTTTCTAATAATTTTTCGAATAAGAAATACTTTTGGACGATTTATAAAGGTACATAAATGTAAAAAATATTATTTTATTTCTACACAAGTCCTTACCGACTACATGAAAATTAGTACAAGACCGCGCACCATTCACATGGACAATCGTCTTCTTTCTATTTAAATCCCATGGACTTAAGTTTGATCGATTTTCAGAATAAGATATGCTCAAGAAAGGAAAATTCAGACAAAATGTGTACGAATATTATAAAACAATTGAGTTTATAGCGATTTTAATTTATTGTATTAAAAAATAATTCTTTGGTGAAGCAGGAAAATATCAGATTTGGTTAAGCTGAAATATAAAACAAAAATAATTACTTAATCTAGAAAAACATGATTCCCATAAAGTTTTACGCTACCAACTAAAGTATATTATTACTACAAATCAAAAATTTCTCCTCGAAGTGAGTGTAAGGTGATTAGTAAATAATTTATCACTATCGGTTTTGCAGACTTAAAATAAAATAATTTCACGGTAAATGTAATCACGAATTTATCTGGCAGCTAGAGAAAGTCAGAAGAATTCCAATTGAATTTTTAATGAAGATTAATAAAAACGGAATATGTAACTACATATGGTACCTATAATTAAATTGCCAGCCAACTGATAATAAAATAAATATTATGAGTTATTTTTCTATGTCCGATAAAAATATAAACTTTCGTTGCAAGCTGCATATTCATTTGGTTAATTGAAAATCGCTCAGCGGAAAATTAATTTTATTACTATAATTATTAATGAATTTAAAGGTGATTTAACAATTCTTTAATAAATTTATCACACCAAAACTAATTAAAGAGGTTAAAGAAATTTTTAAAAAAATTAAACATAAATGGACTTTTGTAATAGAATATACATAACTTGTGAAAAGATCAAAAATTTCTTTATATTATTAATCTTGTATACCCTATCAAAATATATTTTTAATTTTTGGCACATAAAAGTGTAAAAATTAATATTTAATAAATACTCAACTTTAATACATATTATAAGCCATTCACAAGTAGAAAGATAATCTAATGTTGGCCTACAATGACGACTAATAAAATATATTATCACCCTATTCGCCTTGGACGCTCAGAGATAGGACATCCTGAATATTTTATAGACTAAATCAATTATCGTTTTAAACATGCGTAACACATTTAATCAATTTTGAAAATGTTTTTCAGTTCCCGCAGGTATTATCTAGATTTCTGCAGATTATCCCCTGTTTTTTCATCATCGTAAACTTAACAACAACTTGAGCCTATCTGAATGCAGAATACGTCGGCTTTGATCTCGCATTCATCCACCGAAACCAGTTTAAATCTTATCTGTTGTAAAATTAGCGGCTTAAAGCTTTCAAGCCTGAGGTTTTACGCGATCAGTGGATAATTTAGTTTGCGCGTTGTGTTACTAAATGTTTCCAGCATTTGTAATCGATAGCATGTCCTTTTCTATACTCAATTTATTTACATATTTTTATAAAAGGAGAGAGTTTCGTATGTGGTATTTTTTATTCTCAATGAAAGCAGTTTTTTATTAAATTTGTATAAATACACTATTTTATCCGGCCGGCTTATATAAATTTTAAATTTGAATTAAAACATTGTTCTCTTCCAAGATTTGCTTTGATCTGCTTTTACTGATGCGATAATAAATATAATACATATAACATTCAGTTGCGAATGACGAACATTCGTCCTACTTCCAATCGCTAGTCAGGACAGGTAAAATCTAGAATCGAGCAGAAAATCCCTTGTTAACTTGTTGAATTGACTGCCCCGATTATTCTCGTCCTATCGAAAGCAGCTGATCATCTCGTGCGAATTAAACCGGCTTCGTCTTTACATTGCCTATATGCAGCAAATCTGGTTTTTGAATAATAGCAAAATAAATAAATAAAATCAGAAACGTGTCACGAGGTAATTTCCATGGAAAGTGATAAAAATGCAAATAGCGACAAGCGATACAAATAAGTTAAAATGCTACTTAAAAGCTCTGCAAACTATTTACAAATTGGCATATAAGCGAAAATGAGCTAACAGAAGTCTGTTAATAAAATAAAATCAGCGCCGAATTAGTTTCGAGTCCAGAAAATGCTTACAGTCGCTTATCAAAAAAAAATCTGAGTCTTATTTGAAGAGGGTATCACAAAGTAATTATGTGATTATTTCAATTGCTTAATCATTAAAAAAACGTGTTTCACAATGCAATATAATAATGTGCTAAAACGCAGGGTAAAAGATGATTGATAAGATTAATGATTAATAATGGGAGATAGAAGTTGAGCCGAATGAATGGAGTGGAGTGTTTAACAAATTTTATGAATGAGGTGAATACTGGCAATGAAAACATACTTGAAACTAAGTTTTATCACGGAGCGTCACTCATTCGGATGTTTATTACAAAACAGGTGCTAACCTTTATGACATCACTTCTCATTGACAAAAATCTTATAAAATTCCATTGATAAAAAACCAATAAGGCGAAATATCGTTTAGAAAAATATTTCTAGAAGAAATAAATAACCATAAACAGCACCAACGATCATTTCGAAGTCAATCTAGCGTAGGTGAATAGCCCTGGAGATAAGTAAATTAGATTAAAAACAAATCCACATTTTAAAATACAATTCTTTTAAGTAAAATGAAAAAATTATTTCGAAAACGTTAAAAATTTGGTGGGTAGCTACGACTTTGGTACAGATAATATACTTTAAAGATAAATTAAATAGTACCTTTCGTATCATATACCATTTAACACCACGTAAATGGAAGTCAAACATATTTGTCATATCGTTTAAAAAGTAAGTTGATATAAATCGTTTTATCTGATAGTTTCAGACTTTGCAAATCAACAACTGGTCTGATTTTTACGAACGACATTTTGCATTGTTTTCGATTCAAGACTATGATTATGTAAATCCCATAGACTTGGCGACTATACCTTTGAAATATTAAACCATTTTACATATATATATATGTAGTGCCTACTTTGCCCCAAAGGCGTAAGAATCGATTTAATCAATCAGCGAAACGATACTAATAACTGCTTTAGTATGTATATTCATTAATGCTGAAATGCACTAAAGTAATAAAAAGATTTTATAAAAATTCTAATATAGTTTATTAATTTTATAAGAATTGAAAATTATTACATATCATGAATAGTAATTGAGATACCAAATGAAATGGAATTAAAATTATATTAATATTATGCCAATTAATAAAATTTGTATTAAAACAACTCATACCTTTATAGAAATCTCACGTTGAAACCTGTAAATGTCTGATATTTCAACTCTCAGGACTAACTCATATTTTAGAATTTTTAATTTAATGTATCTACCTAATCAGTTTATGATTTTATTTCCAATTCGATGCCGTTTCTCAAGAGAACCTCTTTATTGCAGTTGTGTTGTTTTGTTTGACATGTGGGTATATGTATGCTTCATTATTTACCTATTAAGTTGCACTTAATCAAAATGTTCAAAATATCATTCATATTTAATTATTATTATATTTGCATAATACTTTCAAAATTTTTATGAAAAATTCGCCGTCTATGCTTATGATAAGATAAGTTCATAAAAAGCTATAAAGCTAAATTTTTTGCTAAGCTTTCCTTACTTGCTGAGATTTAGTCACAGCCTGAACTAATAAGCTTTTAAAACCAAGCTCATATAAAAAAATATCGGGAACACTCAAATTCGCAGGGTTGGGAGTATGGCCAATATAAGAAAATATTTTTTTAAGTTAACTACGAGTACAATATAAATTCAAAAAAAATAAAAACAATGTTAAACCCTTTATAATAATTAGTTATTCAAATACTTAAATATGAAAAAGGTTGTTAAAAAAAATGCATAAAAATCAAAGATTGAACTATTTGTGGCTTCCTTAAACAAACACAATAAATTAAGGACTTTTTGTACACTATTTATTTTTAGTTACTAGTGATTTTAATTTAAAAAGTCCTTATTTTTGAAAATTCTATAGTCTTCAAAATATCGATATTTTAAATTTTACTTCAATCTATAAAAAGTATTGCATATGCCTAAAGTAAGTAATAGTTTTAATCTTTAATATTAGTGTGTAATAGCCATTTTTCATTTATTCTATTTTAAAGCATCAGAATTAAATTATTTCGCTTTTTAAGAATAATCGACTCATTTTTTAAATATGTATCCTTAATGTATTTGAAGAAGAGAATATTTAGATTTGTATTCTTGAATTTATCTAATCAGAAAATTGGAAAACAAGTCAAAATGTTCGAAAATTAAAATTTGTTAAATAAACTCCAAATTACCCAATATATTAATATTTTACCTTTTTTTATATATATGTAGTACGCAAGCTAAATTTTATTCTATTAGCGTACAACCAAAAGTAGATTCGCAAGATTCGCAATTGCTGTAATTTATTTTTATTATTAATATTTATTTCATTTTAAAAATGATTGTATTTGTTTGTTATTGTTACAGTCTCGTTCTACGCTCCGAAAAACACTACTTAATTAGTTGAAGTCATTTTACTATTGACCCGCTTCGACTCATTTATTATCCCAAAAAATTAGTAATTTATTTGCTGTTTTTAATGTATAACAAAACAAACCGAGTAAAAACCCCTGACCTCCCGAACTGGACATTAAAAAAAATTAAAACGTTTCACGAACTTTTTACTACCTAAAGCGATTAAGACTTATCAAGTAATAACTTGTTATCAACATATAGAATTTTATGTTAAATACTTTTTTCCGTCGACGTCTGAAACGCCTTATTAACTAATTATCTATGTATGTACTGTCGTTTTAAATACCCCATTTTTGCTGATAGCTAAGTCTTGAGTCTCAACCAATTACTTATTTCATTTTTGACGCGTTTTAAAAATTAACTGAACTTTAAACCTTAAAGCCCTTGAGTACCTACTATGATCCAATTTTAAGGGCAAAGTAAACTAAATATTTACTTAAGATTACAAATAAATACAATCGATCTCGAAGGCTTGAGGAATGTGAGCAACTTTATACAATAAACGTAATGCAATTGATATTAAGATTGCATACTTGAATGCATGCAGGAGGGTAAAGTGATAATGATCTACTTAATTATGATGAGATATTCCACAGAATGAGCAAATCTAATCATATCAATTTGCAAGCATCTAACAGAGTGAATCTTCCTTCTGTCGTGCAAAATGTGCCGCACAAATGAAGCAAATCACATTTTCCTGACACATTCTAGCCATTCGCTTCAGTTTCTAACACACGCAATCGTCCAAGCTTGAGGAAATTAATGAATGTAAAAAGAAACTAAAAAATAATAATGCAATCAACCTGCCATTTAATTTTGCTATCTACTGTCGCGAAGAACAGAGTTACAGCCAGTCGCGGTCGCCAATCGCGGCAACAGAAAATCCCCTAAATTGGCTGTTAAGACTGCGCGGGCTGGACCCTCGAAATAAGGAAATCTCTCGTTAGATTTTATTTGAGGTCAACGAAAACAAAAACAAAAAAGCGCACCGTGTGCTCTAAATGACCCCAATCAGAACACGCATATCACACCGCAATTAGACGGCTTTTCAGCGAAGGTGAGAAGAGTCTATAAAAATTTTTCTATGGGACGGGACGGCGACAACATGCGACTGTTGTTTGATCGAACGGAAAGGTCTAAAGGTTACCGCCGAGAAAGTAAAGAGTTTTTTTGGGTTAGCAGACATAGTACAACTTTTATCTCGATCAATGCATTTGCCAAAATGCTATTGACCTGATAGAAAAACATGGGGGCTGCTAAAAATAATTTCATCAATTGTTATTTTCCCTCGGAAGCAATGAAATGTAGTGTACAAATTAAAATATATCCAATATGCTGGGTATATGGAGGAGATTGACGGTTCTCCCATGAAATATGATTTCCTAAAATAATTCAATCGATGTACAAAATCCATTAAGTTCTTAAAATACAGACGAATCAATAAATTAAATTTTCATCAAGACAATTCCCAGCCACACACATTTTGAATGTGAGAACAAAAGATACATGAAATGGCTGCTGTATTTAATTCAAATGCGGGCCAAACAAACAGTGGCGAACAAAGGTTAACTAAGGTCTGGTCTTACAATATTTTCTTTTTTTCAATATAAATATCTTATAAATATTTGAATATATTTTTGTAAAACATCACAGTAAAACAAACTCTTTATGCAATTAAAGTA
Organism: Eutolmus rufibarbis; assembly: GCA_963920795.1. Lineage (NCBI taxonomy): Eukaryota > Metazoa > Arthropoda > Insecta > Diptera > Asilidae > Eutolmus > Eutolmus rufibarbis. The sequence continues at coordinate 13,535,390 of OY987207.1, read as the reverse complement.
AATAAAATTCATGAAAGATTTAGTCAAATTAACTTAAAGAGTTTAGTTTTAGAAGAGGTTTAGTATAAAAGTGTATTCAACTGTGAAATTATTCAAAAATTTATTTTTTTATTTAAAGTTTGTACAATTAAGAAAATTTAGTCAAAAATGTATTCATATTTCCAAGTACTTTTTAATATTACATATAGTAAGAGAGGAGCTTACGACGCTTACTTAAAACTTTAAACGCTTTTTTTAAAACTACTTTTATTTCGTTGACATTGACAATGAAAACGAAGGTACTACACACACACCAACTATAATTGTTTAATAATAATTTCTTATTTTTTTAATAACCATGCAAAAAAAAACCCGTGACATCTCAATTTTTTTTTTCCATTCTAGTAAAACATATGTATCTATTCATCATTTTAAACGAATAAATCTGCTACTGCCATTGTGACGTATTTACTAATACTTAATTCATTTAAAGTGGTATCAGCACCACAAATTTGAAGAGTCTCCTATTGAATGCAATCTGATTATTTATTATCTTTCGAAAATTTTTAAATTTAAATATATGCACAATGCACATCCATTTTTTCTGTACTGAACCGCCGCCTAATTATTGGTTTTTTTTTAGTGGAACACATTAATTTATTGATGCAAATAGCTTACTTCATAAATAAAAAACCAAATATATTAATAATTAAAACACCTATTGTATCTTTCAGAAAAAGTAACTTTAAGAAATTGACCTATGTATGTACAACATACATATACTACTACCTACATTAAGTGTATACAAATTTTGAATCATTTCGCTTAGAGACTGAAAAACCTGAATTAAATTGGATCCTTTCCATAAACATTTCTGTCTACACCTCTGGATGTATTTATGGACTATGGGGAATTCCAAGAAGCTTTACTCGAATTAATATTTAAGTAAAAATATACCTTAAGAAAACGGCTAAATTGAACGATTCAATCTGTGTACAATATCCATTAAGATCGTATAGTGCAGAATCCAGATTAAAAAATCGACATTCGTTACTTTGGTCTACTGAATTTTCATAAAAATAAATCTCAACCACACGCATTCATTTTATATGTGTAACTTTAAGAGATTATCTTTATCTTCGATGCTACATCAGTTGTATTTAATTGAAATGCGGATGAGACAGGCAATCGACCTTTAGGGCAAGATTAGACTTAAACATTTTGTAAGTCACTGCGGAAAGTTTTATTTAATCTCTCAATTGGTAGACCGACGCTTTATACAACATAACAAAAAATATGCAAGTACAAATACATATAAAACGAAGATGTATGTTGCACCCCTACTATTCGCTACAAATCTAAACTTCTTACGTCACTGGACGAACTTAGTGGATGATTTTTTTGAGATTTTGAGCAGCTGTGCAACTCAGCAACAGAGACAGTAGTTAAGGAACAGTCGAGGACGGCAATAACGAGCAATCCTCGTGTATTACATAAGCCTGCGTAGATAAGGGCGAAAAAAAAAGAAATTTATATAATTATTCGTTGCGTGAATTTAATTAACCGATTTAACCGCTCGAAGCTTACCGCAGTAAAGTCGTTTTTCACTTAAAGATCCAATCACAGTCGACTTCCGGTTGCTTCTAAACTTGAAAGCTGCTGTAGAATCTTTCAGTGAAGCGCTGTATCCACAATTCGGGGGAGGGTTTTCTGTGCTGCGACAGTAATTCTTAGAACAAGCATAGTGTGGCCAGTAATCGGTCGTGCTGTCACTCTTCCGGTCTTGTTCTCGCCTTTAGTCGAAAGTCGATTTTTTTATTATATTAACTTTTGTGGTAGCTTGAAATTAGTCGATATATGTGAATAATAAATATTATTATACGGTCGCTAATAATTTACCGGTAAAACAAAATATATACCTATACAAATTGTGACATTTTTGGAGTGATACCATTAAAGTTTTTTGATTTTCTTTAAAATTCGGTAAAAAAAATATAAGAAACGATTTACTAATAATGCAGTCATTTGCCTTAGCAAGTGCTTTCCTCTTAGTTTTTGCTGTCCAGCAAGGTGAGAAAAATAGTACAATTTATTAAAAAAAAAAAAAAAAACTTGATTACATAAGAGCCTTTAACACTGATAGTGGACGCAATTTTCTGTTAAGATTATAGTGATTAAGAATAGTAGAGAAACCTTTTCTGATAATAAAACAACATTTACATAGCATAATATGGATTATAAAATTATAATGGGGAAACATTGTTACATTCCTATAAAAATAAGTGAAAGGATAAATTCTTTACATTATTGATTGCGCCATCCTTCTTATTCCTTTCTTGAGGAAGCATGCGCACTTCGGCCACAATCCTGGAAGCTTTAAAGTTTTAAAGAGCAATCCTTCAGCACGAACCGTTGTAAAAGTTGTGTGAAAGCTTTATGAAATTGTATGTGATGTTCCTGACGAGAACATATAATTTGCATTTTTAATGTGGACACGTACCAATGAATGTATCTAACTTCTTCACCCGCATCCGCACCACAATGCCAATCACTAGTGAATTGATGCCCCTAATTGAGAAAGGCTTATTCTAATTGTTGAACCACAATATAAAGTCATTGCCATTGAAAGTTTGCAATCAGTTCCAATTAACTTATCAAGCAATGTTTATGTTGGTCGCTGCAAATCGATTGAACATTAAATGTTTTAAACGGCACTAACAACTTAAATTCACCCTCAAATTAGATAGTTTTTATACCTTATAGGAAGGAAATTATTATTATTATTACCTATAGTGAATAATCCAGCTATTGTTGGATATAATAAAACATTTTATATTTTTTCCATCTTTGTTGAAGCTTTGGGTCAGCAGTTATGTAATTCTGAAGAATATCCCGCAAAAAGATTAAAATCTTGAGATTTTCCAATTTTACAGTCCAGCTTTATTACTGAAGGAAAAAATAATGACTTTTGATATAATATAATCCACACTACTTTTTAAAAATGCAATTTCTGACTATTTCTCTGCTCACTTAATGAGCACCGCGAAATTGCATTAACAAGTAAGCAATAAACACTTAAAATTGAAATGTTAAATATCTGTAATAATGTTTTGAAATAAAAGTTGTATTGATCGGGCCTTCTATTCCTTAAATAATTTAAAACTATTATTAGATAGTGAAATTGCATCATGTTTTGTTGAGGTCATTAATTTTTATTGCCGATTATCTCGAAAATAGTAAAAATGCATGTAAGCATAAAATTAACATTAGTTATGAGTGCACTGTAATGTAAACAAACTCTTTAATTGTATTCTTATTACTGCCACTCTAACTTAACATAGTCTTAGCATTACATAGTTCACTCTATAAATCTTTTATTGTTAAAAAATACACTTTATTATTTTGCATTCTTTTACCCACCGTAAGAATTAAAAATAAATTATAGTTTCTCCCAAAATATAAAAATCTTTTCAGTTTTTTAACAATTAACAACCGCTCAAGATCATGTTCCGTACTTGCTTTCGAAAAATAGTTTTTTTGAAATGTTTCATAAACTATTTTTATGACACTGTTCGTTATAGTTTTCATTGTAAATACTAACTAAAAGATCCACGAATTTTTTCAAATATATTACATCAATAGTTTAGAAGTTCGAGGAGAATGCAATAATAATAAATATCTCGTGGCTAAAAGGTTAAAATTAAAAGGATTTAAAACAAATTTTGTTGTATTTAAGGATACCTTTCTAAAAACATTCCACTCATCCCTAAAAATGAATTTTATTTTTTGTCTGAGTGTAACTTTGCGGGACAAAACTCTCATTTTAAAAAATCTAACCGAACGAAAAAAATAAAACTTCAAATATGATTTTATTTCCCAGTGAAGAAAACCATTTATTTTTTTAAATATTTGAGCAATAAAAACAACATTTTATTGTACACCAAATGGTCATGCGCCCATTTTTAGGATCACTTGGTTTCAAATTTGGTGCCCAATTTTGAGATTTTAAGTGAAGGTTATTAACACTAAATTAAATACGTGGGTTTTTATGTCCATGATTTTAAATTAAATATCCAGTTTTAAAAGTATATATACAATAATAAATTTTACTAAAATCTCAGAAAGATAATACTGTAAAATGTGAAATAAATAATTTTTAAATAAAATATGTAGAACCGCCTTAAAAAAATCTTAAGCTCTAAAATGTACAAAATAATTTTGAGTTTGACATTATTCGTTACCACTTAAAATCTTAAAATATATAATAACATCGAAAGATTTTACTAGATATTTATCGGCAAAAATTATATATATTAACTAACTATACAAAATTATCGATAGTTGTGAATGAAATTTAATTTAAAGATAGTGTGCTATTTCGAATACTTCAACCGATGGTTTCTAGTCATAACATTCAAGAAAACTCTAATACTTAAAAAAAAGTGATATTGCTTCATTAATGTTTTAGTCTTTAATAGTTTTTATAGTCTTATAAATTTATGCAACTGAATAATAAATTTCTTCACAGCCGTATTTTACTCAAAATTATTTATTTTTCCACAACCGAAAGCCCTCGCTTATCTATCGCTTTTGAGACGAATTAAACTATAATTAAATTTTTTAATCAATGATTCAAAGACGAACAGATATTGATTTTGAATGAATTGAAAAATTTGTCCGAATTTTGTACAAATGGTACTAAAAGTCTATTTTGGTTCTAAAACAAAATTTCCCAACTTTATAGCATATGTTTTGCATGCAGTCGCTGCCTGTGTTTATATGATAATTATTCAAAACGCAAAAGTGCAATGTATCTAAATGATACGTCCCATTTGCTTAGTTATGCTAACTTTAACAAGACATTCACAACAAAAGCACAGCTTCTATTAAACCCACCATCAGACAATTTAAAATAAACAATTCAATTATCATGAAACTAAAAGATGACGTGACCACCGTTCAACACTTGCACTCTCACCAGTCAATTGCAATTCCGACTGCAACCGCATGAGGAACGAGGAAGGGGCCGCAACGCAAGTTTTTATTACTATTTTTTTTCACTTGACTGAGATATAAAAACATATTTGAAATATATGAAAAGGTGCTTATATAATGGGTGCAATAAAAGTCTATTAATGTCTCGAGTGCACTGTTGTTTCATATTTCTTCTGTTTTTAGATTAAATCGTTTAATCGCTGATATTTTATGGGAACATTTTTAAATGCCTATTATTTCTATTAATTTTCCAGGTGATGCTATAAAATGTTACGTATGCAACAGTCACACCGATTCGAATTGCGCCATGGACATTCCACCGCCGGAAATGCTAGTCGATTGCAGAAATTTCCCTATTAGAGATAAGTCACTGCCTTATACCTACTGTCGGAAAATCACACAAGTTATTGAATTTTCCGTAAACAAGTGTAAGTATCAAAAACTATGAAAATATTTAACTAAAACTTGCAAAATAGTGTTTTTAATATACATATGTAAACCCACCTGCTCTAATAGTAACTAACTTCAAGAAGATGTGCTTACAATTTCGATATTTAATACACTGATGAAATTTTTCATAAGGACACAGGGCTATAAATTGCCAGATTTGCGCAACAGATTTTTGATATTTAGATTTTCTCAAGATATATTTGATTCAGATATTTTATCTTAATGTGTGCATTGTGTTCAATATTAATACAGAAAATATTCTTTGTAACGCCATCGACATAAACAGATTTTTAAAATTCTGTCTTGTATCCATCATATGCAAATACTGCAAATCTGACTTCAAAGAGATGATAAAAGTTCAATGTAAAAAGATTTGATGTCATGGTGAAGGTCGACGAGGTCGAATAACCAAATCTATAATAATACGATTTGATTTATTAAAGAGTCCAAGCAGAATTGTAAACAGATAACATATAGAAATTTATATGGGTCAAACATATCACTCTTTTTCTTTTAATGAGAATTTTGGAAAGTTAACGAAGTTAAAGTGTATATAAATCCAGATTTATCAGAGGGCTTCCACAAACCCCGAATAAAAAAATTTTATAAATATATAAAATGCATTGATTTTTAATTTTTTACAATTAAAGTAATAAAATATATTGATTCAAAGGTTATTTTCAACCTATATCAAATCTCATCTTTAATTTATATCGATTCATTTATCGCACTTGCAAAATAAGCCTCGAAAGAGTAAAACCCAATTTCAATATTTTAAGACATTGTATTCTATTAGTTAGAATTTTTTGAAGTATTAATAACAGTCTTTTTTTTTTGTTTTGACATTCGTTTCGAAGAGGTCAAATTTAGTTGTTAATAAACTGCATAAAAATAGAAACGATGGCGGATTTCGTACCAAAAACTAATATGTAGTCCTGATAAATTATATTTTAAATTTTAGAATTACGATTCATCTCAATTATCTTTTTAAGGTTACGCTCATTTTACCAGCATTAGGTACAATTTTCTCCAAACAACAACTTAATACAAGAGGTTTTAATAAGATATTAAGATATAAAATTAAAGTTTAAAGAATAGTTAAGTAAAACTATTTTTTTTTTCCATAAAAGTTCCTAAAAGCTAGTTTTATTAATTCTATTTACAGATAATAAAGCAGGTATAATATTATTATACCTAAGTAAAATAATTTGTTGTTAATTTTATTAAACTTTTATATGTTCTTATAAAAATAATATCGCTCTTAAGGATTACAATTCGAGATTTAGGTTTATCAACAAGACCGATTTGTGATTTAAAGATCGATCTTATTTTCATATTCATAAAGTTTGGATTTTATATTTTGACTCAGTCTCAACAGTCTCCCAGACAATTTTTAAATTCATGAAAATCAGTCTCGTTTTGATTGCTTTCGATTTTAAAAATTATCGATAAATTTAAAGATTAATTTTAGTTAATTGAATTTAAACTAAATTTATGAATACTAAATTGAGTTCTAACTTTATGAATATGACTTTGTAATTTTAGACCATGGAATATGTTTACTATGATACAAAAATTCATATCTATTATATTATAAAATAAGATAGTTTGGACGGATTCAAATGGCGAAGTTCACACTCTAATGATTTTTAATGCAATTGGGCTAAGGGGTAAAGGTTTTAAGGGTCGCTGATTTCATTGATACTATTGAAGTCTTATGAAAAGGGATACCTAAAAATAATATGGTTCATTGATTTCGAATTTATAAACTTAGCAGTTAAAAATATAGGACATCGTTATTCATTGATCTTTTTAAATTTCAGTACCACCGGACAGCCGAGTGATCCGAACCTGTGGCTTTGAGAATCAGACTAGTACGAACTACTGCTACCAGAGGGCAGGATTCGGAGGTCGCCAAATAGTCTGCTCGTGCGACAAAGACGAATGCAATGGAGCAGGATCTCTGAACCTTTCTATCTCCGCCGTTCTAGCAGCAGTCCTCACAATTGCATTTGTCCTTTTGATACAACAAGGATTTTAAGTTTTTTACAAGCAGCAGATTTGAGACCTAAACAAATTATATTTTCTCGAGAAAATTTTGTATGACTTTTTTTATTGCTAATTTTTCGATCAACAAGACACTGTTTAGTTTCCATCAATAGGCCTTCCAAAGCAGGCAATTTTTGTACAATAAAATGTGTACTAACTAAATGGACGGAAGGGGATTGATTTAATCGTTCAAGTTTAGTTTTTAAACTTTGTAGTTAAAAGATGCTAAACGTGTTAACTTTAAACATACGAGAGGTATATAGCACGCAGTACAGTGTTTATGTTAAAATTTATTTTAAACCTTGCAAGTTTATACAAGAAAACCCCGTGCAAATTGAGGATGTATTTAAACCAGCAAAGGTACATAGTAAAATAAAATAAAGTGAATATCCCACTCTACTCTAGAAAATAGTATTAATGAAAACAAAACTAGATTAAAGTAAAAGGAAAAATATATAGGTATAATAAAATGAAAATTTGTTAGAATTCTTGTTCGACACTTCTGTACATAAATTTTAAGCAGAGTAAACCAAAGATTAAGTAAATCGTGAAAGTGAGTACACCGCAAAGTTGAGACTTTAAACATTTTTATTGTTGCAGCGAGAAGAAGAGTAATGCAGGATTAGTTAATATATTTAAGTCCACTGTAAGTTTAGTAGGTAATATTTTTCTTGTATTTTTGGTTAATAGATAATCCAGGTATAAACATGAATAAGAGGACTTGGAGCTCTATAGTAGATGAATCACTTCTTGTTTGTTTTAGAGACATGTACGATATTTTGTGCTCTTTGTCATAAAAATGCTTTTTTGAAATAAAAAAAAAAACACAGAAAACAAGTTACCAACTAAAAAGTAATAAATTTATTAAATGATACAGAAATATTTTATACATAAAACTGCCAATTGTTATCGTCTTAATTCCGTTGCTGAAATACTTCAATTTAAGGATAGCAAAATAAATTTCGGTTGAAGCTCTTTGTTTTATTTCAGCTATTTTTATGATATATTATGATAGGTTAGCACAATTTATTCCCTGACTGCTATATTCCAAAGTGTATGAACAAATCTGCGTTTGTAGATAAAACGTCCATATACTTAGATAAAGCAAAGGCTTAAATCACTTTTTTAGTAGACATCTACATGCATAGGCACAAGTAAAAATGTAATATTGATTTTGTGGAAAAGCCTTCAAATTAATCCATGCGAAATTCCGGGGGAATACCATTCAGAATTTTATGTAGAATTTCTTTCGAAATTCCAGCGTCTTCCAGAATTCAACCAGAGGTATACAGGCATCGATTGATTTACCCCATCCTAGGTAATATGTATTACTATGTATTATGCATACATATGTATATGTATATATATATATTGCATTATTTACGAGAGTCGGATCACCCTTATACCAATAAAACTCGGTAAGAATGTTCGTTTTGATGCCAAAGAAGAATATTCTTTTTAAATTGATGACAACTTACTTAAATCTGGTTACAAACATTTTATGCTAACTAACTTATACCTGCGATGTCTAAAATATATTTTTTTTTCAGGCATTTCGGAATTTAACAAAAATATAGGTGATGATTAGAAAGTTTCATTTTTTAATTATCGTTCTTTTCGTTCAGTAATTTTATTAATATGGGCTTACAGGTAAAGGAAACCAATGTAAAAAATTGAAATGATTACATTTTCTTTTCGAAAAGTCTAGATTGCCTCCATTTTACCTCGATTATTCTTTCGTCCTTCATCTTTTGTACAATCAGACATATTTTTAACAATGTTAGCCAAATTCCTTTTATTGCAGCTACCATCCATCCGCCTAAAGTCATAAACGATTTATTAATTAATCAACTAAATAAAAAAAGTCGAAAAAGTTTTTGAAATACTAAAGTATTATTCTTTCGTGGAAGGAAAAATATTATGATGGTGAAGTTAAAATTTCATTCTGATTGAATAAATTGTAGCTGATAACAGTATATGTATAACTTTGGTAATTTTTCGAACTCTACCTACCCATTTTAAAAAAATATTGGAAAAACCATCCATTTTGTGGAAATTAAACAGTGGAATTCCTCCTTAATATAGGTATAGTATTTATACACTCTTCAGGGAGGATTAGGTTTTTATTGTATGCTAGCTTTTTCCACAATGTTATTAAAAAACTCTAAAAAAAATATTCTTTCTTGCCTTTTTTTCGTTCTTCAGCTATGGATGATATAATAAATATATACGATATCATCCATCTAAAGAAGGTTTTAGATTCTCATTTCTTCCTTTTCTATGGACGGTATTGATAAGTTCGATAGCCTTTGTTGTCCCACAAAAGTTTTAAGACAATTTTTTATAAGAATAATAAGAACCATTGGATTTAACGAGTTCATTCTAAGTTTCTTCAATTTATAAAGATAAAACTCATCACGATTTTAAAATAAATATTAATTATAAGAAATGAAAATTTAACTCGTCATTCTCTCTTCTTTAGCTAGGTTTTTTATCATTATGACTTAAAAGTATGAGCAATTATTTATTTATAAACTTAAACTTATAAATTTAAATCAAGTACGCATATTGGGGGCCTGCATTATTCCTACACCTGCTACAGCACCTCTGCTGTGTATAGGCGTATCTTCACAGATTAAGTTATTAAATACTTAATTTGTTTATGAAATTTATTTTCATTTTAATATATTAATTATTTTAGATCGATAAAACCTATAATTCAATATATTGAATAAATACATCTAGAAAAATTACGAAGTTCGCAAATGTAATAATTTTTATCGAATTTTCTACTAAACTAAAAATAGATTTCAAAGAAAAATAATGCCTGCATAAAATTGAAAATTTACTATCCGGAAGACAGAGTAAAGTACGTATTTTCAATAATTTGCTTTTAGATAACAATTATTTTTATTTACAGAAATTGCTTCTCAACGATTCCTGTTTTTAGTTTACAGAAAAGCAGTAATATTTTCGAATTTCATTTTTTTCAGTACAGATCTGTAGAGATAGGTCAAAATTTGGATCTTAGTATATGTAGATGTAATTGTTCATATCTCATCATATCTGCTTATATATAATAATTTTTTACTGGGTTCAGTTGAAATTAAATTATCTTTTTTATTATCTTGGTCCCTATTTTAAAAGTTAGCCCAATTTTTTGCCAAAACTCTTTTCTGGCTTCGATATTTGACCCTAGACATTAATTTCAAAGCTCAAATATACGAAATTTTAAATTTTTAAATTTAAATTTTAAGTTAATTTTTTTTTCACACAATAAGATGTTCGAACGAGCTAATTGAACATCATAAAAAAAAGGAAACTAATGAGAAATTGGTAACCACCGGAATAATTCAAAACAAAAATTTAATTTTCTGATGAATGAGGCCAAAACTTTATGTCATCGAACAGCCGTGGTGAATTACAAAGGTGTGGAAAACTCCGTGGTGAATATTTAAACGTCAAAGGAGCTTCAGCCAGCTGTCGAGAGTGTTTTTCTTTGGGGACAAATAAGTGAAATTTTGCGATGAGTGATGTGCTGAAAAGTTCAAAGGAGAGATCGAGGAAGCGGAAGAAGCTGCTGGCTCAAACAGTAAGTAGAAAATCCGTAAAATACCGACGATATCACTGCGACCATTCAATTTCAGTTGGGGCTCTCCAGCGTCGATGAGTTGAAACATGTTTTGGGAACTGCCGAGGAAACCTGCGCCCAGAAGAGCAGCAAAGACGATGATGACGACAGCCAGACGATGAGCTCAAAGAAGCTCCAATCCGAGAATCTCTTTTACAGGGACTCTTCTACTTTTTTGAAGGTGAGAACTCTTTAGCACTCGTTTGGTCCTCCGGTGCATTTTTCCATTTTAGGGGACACAATCCTCGAACCCCCACAACGATTACTGCCAGCATTTCGTGGACACAGGCCAACGGCCGCAGAATTTTATCCGAGACGTCGGTCTAGCCGACAGGTTCGAGGAGTACCCAAAGCTTAGGGAGCTGATTAGACTCAAGGATGAGCTCATCGCGGAAACTGCAACTCCGCCGATGTACCTGCAAGCGGACATCAAGACACTGGATCTTAAAACACTCGGCACAAAGTTCGATGTCATTCTGATCGAACCTCCACTGGAGGAGTACGCCCGAGGGGGAGCCACCGTTTCAGGGGCTGGGGGTGTTCCAAGGACCTTTTGGTCGTGGGACGAAATTTTAAGTAAGTCACTTCCAAATTCTAATCAATATATTTATAAAGAGCTCATTTTCTCATAGATTTGGACATTGGGGAAGCAGCCGCTCACAGAAGCTTCGTGTTCCTCTGGTGCGGTAGCTCCGAGGGCTTAGACATGGGGCGAAACTGTTTGAAGAAATGGGGATTTCGTCGCTGTGAAGATATTTGCTGGATAAGAACTAACATTAACAATCCGGGGCATTCCAAAATTCTCGAGCCGAAGGCTGTTTTCCAACGTACGAAAGAGCACTGCCTGATGGGGATCAAGGGAACGGTGAGGCGGTCCACCGACGGGGATTTTATTCACGCAAATGTGGACATCGATCTCATCATCTCCGAGGAGGAGGAATTTGGGAGCTTCGAGAAACCAATCGAAATATTCCACATAATAGAGCACTTCTGCCTTGGCCGGCGCCGACTTCACCTCTTTGGAAGGGATTCAAGCATCCGCCCCGGGTGGCTGACTGTCGGCCCAGAGCTGACCAATTCGAACTTCAACAGCGAGCTCTACGCCAGCTATTTCGCTGAGACCACTGCGACGGGGTGCACGAGCCGCATTGAGGCACTGCGACCCAAGAGTCCACCCACCAACGGGAAGGTCATTCGAGGGCGCGGACGGGGATTCTCCCGAGGACGTGGTAGACCAAGATAAATCAGTGCGATTTAAAATTTGACTAACAATAGGCCCTAAGTTAGCCTTTAGGTTAATTCATTTCTTTTTTGTGACTCCGGGACGGTGTACTTCATCGGCCTGTGTAAGTTTTGGGACAAATATATTTTTTTAAGTCTCGGTATTTTCTATTTTCTATATAAACCCATCAACTTCATCACCAGATCTAAATTTCCTAAATTATTACAATGAGAATCAATTAAATTTATCTCACTTTTATAAACTATTCTTACGTTTTGTTTTTTAACTTTTACCTTCTATTGAGTATTGTAGTAACTTCTAATAAAATAAAAGAAACGCGTACGCTCAACGTTGACCATTGTGATACAAAAACTTTCGTTATTTATCGAAGAATCGCAGCTAGAATTATGAATCCCGAAAGTTTGAAAAATTTATGTGCTTTTATGTAGCCAGCTATTGAAATGCATTTTGTGTTTTTAGATTTATGGAGGATCCATATAATGATTGCATACCAAAAGTTGCTCCTTTCATATTTTATTTATTAACAAATGACAAAATGATTTCCTTATTAAGAGATTTCACAGATTTCTAAAATCCAAATTGCTTCCCGAATACATAGGATTTCAGTAAAAATAAGGAGAATGTGATAATTGTAAATATCTTATTAACTTATTTAAAAAGCTCTATAGTGGATTTTGACGCTGTAGGGTAGGATGCCTCTGAAGATGCCGCATAAAAACGTCCAGATCGTCTTGAGACCCGTCCTCGTCATCCATGTGAACCACCCGGTCCCCGGCCTCGTCGTCCCCGTCACTTTCGAAGTACCTGTCCTCCCGGTCCTGGCTAATCTGGTTCAGGTCGTCCAGATCGGGATTGTCGTCAACCTTGCTGTAGTCGAAATCCTTGTCCATTCCCTCCAGGAATTTAGTGTGCATAATTCCAATGAACTCCTGTCGGAGCATCTCCCTCTCCCCAGCGGTTATGTACTGCTGGGGCCGCTCCTTCCTGGGCGGACGGCTTGGAGGTTCCTCGTCCTCAAAGTTGCCCCACTGCTTCCGGTAGGATGGCGGCGTCCTTGGGTACAAGTCGTCGTTCATAGTCTGACTCGTCTTAGAGCTAGTTTGGGAAGTTTGGCTGGCGCTATCCGAGACATCGTCATTTTCCTGCTTCTTTCTGAGTTCCTCCGTCTGCTTCTTGTCGATAGTGTCGAGCAGGATTTGAGAAAAAAGCGTGTTCTTCGGGTCGTACCCATCGCGGAGCTGCTTCTCCATCGCTGTGAGGTACTGGCCCACCAACTGCTCGTACAAGTGGGGCTCGCGCCGCATCATTTCCTTCTCGCTGAAGTACTCATCTTCCTTGAGCATTTTTTGTATGGCCGCATATCTGCGGTTCTTCACATTCTTCGCCCTATCTCTTAAATCCTGTTTCAATTCTTTTAGCAGAAAATTTACCTCGTACGCCTCCTCTGCTGTGTAGGGGCTCCGCTCAAAGTAACCCAAGTGGTCACTCAGCAAGTACCTTCCAAATCTGCTCAAGAACTTTATGTGACTATCCTGGAAAATATCCTTAGCTATCGCTCTCTTCTCATCTGCAGTTAAGTCTGGATCATCAATCTGTTGGCTCTTGAAGAAAATTTTATCATTTCGGCTGAGAAAATCGAAAATTTCCTCCTCCTTGGAATTAACGAACTTTTCTGGCCCACTTTCGCTCATTCCCATGGTTGATGCTGAATTAGATGAGACAGCGCCACTTTGACCAGAAGCGGATGATTTCGCAATATCACTTTCATCTGTCATTTTATTGACAGAATTGCTTTGTCAAGTCCGGGCCTGCTGGGGCAAATTTTGATTTTTCGGTTTTGTGGGAAGTGTACTGAGTTTATTTCACCTTTGATATGATTATTAACACGCAGGCCTTCTTTGAGGTATGTATGCACTTTAAAACATGCACCAATGATGCACTAATTTCGGAAATTGGTCGGGTTGTTACTCACTCCGCCGTACGATAACAATTCTTGACAAACGCTCTTATTCTTCTTCAGGACGAGAGCGAGAAACACACCTTTTTATTAGATTGACAAATTTAGCGGTTTTCAATGAGACCATTATCGAGATTTCCGAATTTGTCTGAAATAATTTGTTACTTCATATGTTTTAGTAAAATATCACGCAAAATCTTTTATGAATTCCTGCATGCAATTTAGCTGCAACAATAGCAGAAATAGTTGACCCGTTTCGTCTAATTAAGATTTTAATATTTAAATGGATTTGTTCCCTTACGCCTAGTTAAATTAGGTTTAAAAACTAATAAACATCGACCACAGAAGAGAATTCTGATAAGATACCCCGCCCCCTAGTCTATTCGAACAACTAAGCAGAGTTGCACAATTGATTAATTTAGATTTCTGCAAACAGATAATTTTATTTTTACGTATCGCAGCTAGCAATGCTTTTTTTCTTTTCTTATCTGATTAAGTCGGCTTTTCACAGACAAGAGGGGTGACTACCAAAAATTTCTTAAAACACGGACCGAATTTTTAACAATTACCTCCAAGGTCTAAAAAAAAGAAATACGGCAGCCTTTGTATACGAAATAATAATTTCTTTTCTTTCTGTCGAAGACAATTTTAATTTTATCGGAACTCTATTTTGGAGAATTTTCATTATAAGTTATTTCCCATAGGCCAATGTTTTAGTTTTAGATCTAAAACTACTCCTTTCAAACTCGTAAATCAAACCTGTGAACGGTGCAAACAGAGTTTGGTTCCACATAAAATTAACATGGCAAAAATTACTTTTACACAAAAACTTCATTAAAAGAAAAATATGAAATTTTTTTTTTTATCCTGAAAGTGTTAAAACGTACAAAACGTTCGAAATCTATCAATGCATTTTTAAAACTACTGGATTTACGAATTTACTCTTTGAAAATTTTTTGGTAGGAAATTTAAATCTCAACAAAATTGAATGATATGAGAAATTTGTTTAAATTTATTTTAAACGAGTAATTCGCCTTTATCTAAAAGTAATTTTTTCCATGACTCTCATACTTGCAATACCAAGCTTTGAATATCCTAAAATAGCCCCATCTTCAAAAATTTTATTGGGAAAACAAAATCGGCAGAAATATTTGAGCACGAAGATATAACAGTCAAATTTTTACCTTATACGCACTTGTTCTCAGGAACTCTTGATAAAATTGTGAGTTGACTTGGAAGACTATTCTGGGTATTTCCTTAACTAGGATCTTTAAAATAGAAATATTTTTCTTTAGGATAATAAGTTTTAAAATTGTAAAAATCTACATCTTAAAACATTTTCTTTGGCTTAAAATCCAATTTTAGATTAAAAGTAATATATCCCAGTTCATAGCCACATTCATACAGAGACTTAAGCTATTTATGTTTTTTGTTTCACATTTCCGCGAAATAATGCGGAGAAGATCAAAATTAATAATAATAATTTTGTGATCATTGGCTTAAAACCTCGCGCTTAAATTGTTTAACTTAAGATCCCGGATGAAAATTTTTAAACCTTCTCATATATGTATTTATAAAATAACGCACAACGGGGTTTTTGGGGTTGCAGATTTCGAACCTCATATCGAAATTATGGAATAAAAGATGAAAAACCAATATTTGTTATCCTTTTGGGACTTTTATAAAACTTTTTATGAAAATCTGTTAAGGCTAAAATAAATAATTTAAAATTGTTATAATACAAGGTATCCGAAATTAATGAAACCAAAAATTTTCTGGTGCCCTGTTTTGTGGAAATTCCATAGAGTGTAAAACTATCTTCCCCATGTTGATTTTCATAATTTTGACATCAAAAACCCTTGTGTAAGTATAAAAACTAAGCTTCTGGAATAATTTTTTCAAGCTTGATTGGCATAATTGCACACTGTGCGGCGATGGTGTTAAGTTTTTTTTAATTTTGACTTGAACTTTTAATCAGAAATTCTTAACTTGTTAAACTTTAAAAAATTATTTATGACCCCAGCCCTCTTAATGGAATTACGTTATTTTTCTAAATTGTGATAGCAGTAATAGTTAATTAAAGAGCATTATCAAAATATCGTTGTTCACTAAAGCTACCATTACCTAGGGCAGATAATATATCTTCCCTTTTAGTATGTTATTAAAAGAAGATAAGATAGTTTTTTTTAACAATTTCCAAATTTCTAAAAATATTTTGACGAAATATTGAAGGTAAATTAAAGTTATAATGTTCAAGTCAAATTTGGTGAACAGTTTATACCGATGGATTTAAGATGTTTGATCACGGATATAACCATACATAAATAAAGCATACCCAAAATCTAAATCATATTAAGCTGGTTGCTAGTCACGCCAGATACTGCTTTTTTTTTTTGCTCTTTTATTGATTTGCATTTCGGTATAAAAAACATACTGCTATCGATATTAGCTTTGAGACAACAGATATGTAAATTCTGAGAGTAGTTCTATAGTGGAAAAATGTAATTCAATACATGACTCAGCCAGTATATCATGAAATCTTGAATCATTTATTCTTAATATATTAAATCTCTATATTCACGCGACTGCCCCATTATCAGTTAAGCGGAAGATTTAAATTTCAAGACCGAGAGTACTAAAAGGTTAACATAATTGAAATTTTTGATTGATAAAGTTTACACTTCGGCTGACTGCTCAAGTAGATAATTAGCATGCGTAATCAACATGTGAAATGACGAATTGAAGTTAGTTCTCCTATGATTGTTTTGGGGTTCACCTCGTTGTGGTTGCAAATGGATTACTAACATTATTAATTAATTGTAGGGTCAGCCAACCCGTTTTAAAAGAATTGTATCTTTAAGTTCTAATAATTTTTTTGATATACGGCTTCTCTTGGCTCTAATCAAGCAAAGGCACAGATTTAGAGTTCGGATGTAATTTTTAAGGTATTTTCATCTCAAATTAGCAAGCTTAAATTATATTACATCAGATAGTTTTGAGCGCGTCGATAGTGTTGTTTTGCTACATCGCAAGTTTTTGCGTCCAAAATCAAATTATATCTTAATTTTGAGTGATAGTGATACGGGTTGCCTATGCGAGGATTTGAAGTTTTATTGATTAAATTTAGTTTAAGAAAATCGCAACTTTTCTCTCGGAAAATGAATAAATATCAAACTGAAAGTAAATTTTTTTAGTAAAAGAATTTAGTTATATTAAAAAGCACCTCTTTGTTAATTACATAATTATGAGTTTGAGAAAAAAGAAATCCACTTGTTCAACAACATTACCAAAAAGTTTTAGAATACTTGGAATACATTCCACACCTTATAACTCATCACTTTTCTTGATGAAATCGCCTTCAACAACTCTTTCTTGTTGAACTGACCGAGAAACTGTCTAAAGAAATCCAAAAAATTTTCTTTTAATAGTGACATGGACGTGATCAGAGAACCCAACGAATTCCACACATGGACATGGAATTGGACAGATTTTTGTCCCACGGGCTTAACACCGTGGATGGCAAATTCAAAAGATCTTCTACCATGCTTCCAGGAGATATGCCTTCAGATGCCAGTTTACACACTTTTTGCAGTATTATCGTCGTACGGATTTGGAAGTCTTCGCAGGCCAGTGATTCGCAATGATGTGCAGAAGAGGATGATTAACGCTCGAATAGTCGTAGCTATTAATCTCGCATTTTTACCGGCCGTAAGAATCCTTTTCTTGAGAAGCTCCGGAGTGAATGTCTATCCGGCTGATGTTCTTGTAGCTTGCACTCAGTGCATTACGTGGATTGTTCACGTGGGTAAGTCGTATTTAAGGATTCTTTCTATAGCCGTTTTTCTTCTCATACCACAAAAACGAATAATTACGTTATAATACTTATAATTTCCAAATTATTAACCATTCGTAATTACAATTTTAAGAATATTTTGTAGTGGGGCAAAACGAATCACAAATCAGCAATAAATATTTGAAAATTTATCGGTTTATACAAAGTTACCACGACTAAATTATAGAGTTTAATTTAAACTCGTATTTGAGCTCAGTTTAAACAGTTGAAATTCCCTGCAGAGCTTTCATATAATTGACAGTAAATATAAACTATACTTTACAATTAAGTATTAACTTTGTATAATTTGAGTTCAAATTTGCAAAACTAGACAAAATTCGATATTTTTCACTTTTATATATGTAGGTTTTAAAAATTTTACATGAAGAAACGGTTACCTAATCCACAGAAAAATCCTATAGAAATGGAACCAGTTATTTTAAAAAGAATAAAAACGTTGTTGTGTAATTTTATTATAATCTAGTGATATCCTCCAGGTTACCTCCTATCTTTAAGAAGATATGGCAGCTTTAGTCACCGTGGAGCTCTTGTTTTAAATGTGGCTTGGACGTCAGTCTTTGTTCTGGATGCTGTTTGGCTTCGGTCCAGCATCCGATATACTTACTGGCCCTATAGTGTTGCAGTTGTGGTTTTGGATTGTATGTTTCTACTATGTTTGATACCCACAGGTAGTGCAATAACCGCGCCGAGTAGAATTCAGGATCAGGTGAGGTTAAATTTTCATTGAAAAATAACTAAAATAAAAAAAAATCCATTAAGGAGCGTCAAGGGCTTCTCACCAACCGATATGTTCATTTCGGATCCGATTTTGAGGAGATGATATTGGGTCACGCTCAGGACGAAGCTAATTGTTTTTCAAAAATGTTCTTCTACTGGGTCAATCCTCTAATTAACAAGGGGATATTGGGAAACCTTAAAAAGATTGAAGACCTCTTTGATCTGCCTGATTGCTTAAATATCATCAGGATTAGTGAGAGGCTCCAGAACGCTATTCATCGGACACAATCGTTGTTCTGGAGTCTACATAAAGCGTTTGGAAAAGAGTTCTATCTCATCGGAATTCTTCGATTTATCGCAGACACCTCTGGTTTTGCGGGACCACTTTTACTTGGTTTACTTTTAAGGGAAAATACTACTGAAAATGCAGGGACCGATATAAAGCCCTATTTGTACGCTATTGGACTTTTTACATCAACTCTGATCGGTAAATTATTTCTATAGACCATATTGAAGGTTGTTTAATAATTTCAAAATTAAGCTGCACTTTGTGGAACTCACTTCAATTGGAGAATGGCGATCGTTAGTATGAAAATGCGAATTGGAGTTGTTAGCGCCATTTATCGTAAAGCTCTTGAAGCCAGAGGATTACAGGAAGCTCGGCCGGAAATTCTCAATTTAATGTCCACGGACACAGATAGAATTGTGAACTCAGTAGTCAGTTTTCATTCATTTTGGAGCATTCCTTTTCAAGTATGAATTTATAGTTTTTAAATAATTTAAAATGTAGTACCTTAACTACGAGTTTTTCAGCTTTTTACAACTTTGTACCTGTTGTACACCCAAATTGGTATTTCGTTTCTTGCTGGTGTAGCATTTGCAGCAACTCTAATTCCAGTTAATCGTTGGCTCGCCATGAAGATTTCATTAATTTCGCAGGGTTTAATGACCGCAAAAGATGCAAGGCTGTCTGTGACTAGTGAGACAATTTTTGGAGCAAAACAAATCAAACTTCAGGCTTGGGAGGATGTTTTTATAAAAAAAATTCAAGGTGAATGGATTTAAAAAGAACAATATCAAGCTACATACTAAAGATGAGATTATTGTAGACTTGCGAAAGGAAGAAGTTGAATTTTTATCAAAAAGGAAGTATCTAGACGCCCTGTGTGTCTACTTTTGGGCAACAACTCCAGTTCTGATGTGTCTTCTAACCTTTGGAGTTTCTGTCCTCGCGGGAAGACCTCTAAAAGCTTCAACGACTTATACAAGCGTTGCATTGCTCAATATGTTGATAGCACCTCTTAACGCATTTCCGTGGGTCTTAAACGGTCTCGTTGAGGCTTGGATTTCCATTAAGCGTGTCCAAGAACTTCTCGATGTAAAAATGACTTGTATTAGTTATAGACATTACTTTTAAGCATCTTTATCTTAATCAGCTTCCCAATGTGGATTTCTCATCTTATTACAATCCAATTATCGGAGAAACATCCAAGGATAATTTAAAACAATCTGTGTTACAAATGCAGGATGCTTCCTTCATGCACACCATAGCTGAACAACAAAATTCAGATGTGGAGAGTCCGTACAGATTGCAAAGTGTTAATTTGGATATAAAAAAGGTATGATCAGGTGGAAATTATATTTTTTTACGATGATTTCATTGATTCTGCAGGGAGACTTGGTATGCATTGAAGGGCCCGTTGGTGGAGGAAAAAGTACCTTGATTTCAGCCATAGTTGCTGGTGTAAATTGTATAGATGGGACGGTCTGTATACAAGATTTAAATGCAGGTGAGTTCAAAAAGTTTTAATAATTAAACTATGAAATATTGAAAAGAATAAATCTTCAAATAAATGGAACACTACCGAGAAAAATAGTCTTGAGATTCTTTCTATTGTGCAAATGATCTGAAAATTGTTTAGCATATAGTGTGCGCCTGCTCTTAGAATATACATATACTATAGGTTAATTTTAAGCTTTTAAGAGAAATACCTTTATTGCATTAAATTTTGAAACTCTCACATTATACAATTTTATTCTTTTTCTGAACATAATAAAACGAAAATTGGCGTCGTTTTACGCCTCAGTGTAACTACCGAATGTAATCGCTGTCGTATCTTTTTATTCCACGTCTGAGACCATTTGTAGGAATTCTCGAAAAACATCGTACCGTACATAGGCAGAAATTAAATCTACTACCTTCAGATTTGCGCTTCGATGCTCTGACCGCTGAGTTACCGTGGTTTCGTTTTGATGAGTAAAATTTGTAAATTTCTCTTTCTAATTAACATTTTCTGCATTTCCAAATTTATATGAATTTCAAACAAATTTACATCTAAATATGCTCTCTTGTGGAATACGTTAGCGTTTCTAATTTTCTAATTATAAACATTTTTAAAAGTTTTAAAATTATTAAGGCAGGACTTAATAGAAAGCAATCGGTTCGCAGGTTTTGGATATGTTCCGCAATCGCCATGGCTGCAGCGGGGAACAATCCGTGAAAACATTTTGTGGGGTGCAGCGTTTGATGAACAAAAATATAGAAACATTTTAAACGCGTGCGCTTTAAATGAAGATCTGGAAATTTTGGGAGGCGATCAAGTTGGAGTTGGTGAAGGAGGAAGAACACTTTCTGGAGGACAAAGAATGCGAGTCGCTTTGGCAAGAGCGATCTACCAAGACAAGAAATGTACTCTTAAATAATTAATGAATTTTTACAGCTTGGACTAAATTTTGTTCTTTATTACTAGTTTACTTAATAGACGACATTTTAGCATGCCTTGATGCGCATGTCGCAAGCCATATTATCAAGTACTGCTTTTTGGGTATACTTAAGGAGAAGACCAGAATTATTGTTACACAAAATAAAACACTCTTTTATCATGCTCATCAGGCAAGCAAGCATTTACTAGGAAGACTAAAAATCCATTTAATTTTTTAAATTTTTTAATTAGATCCTAAAAGTAGAAAAGGGCGCAGTTGTTCCAAGCAATTTCATGTCATCAAGCTTTGATGGAAGTGATGAAGAAGATGACGAAAGTTTCGTCACTACTAAATCTAAAATGACAGACGTGGATTTACGGACTAAAGATGCCGATGGCAAAAGTGTCGATAGTGTCCTAATGGAGGTATTGGAGAAACGTTCAAAGTGCTTAAAAACATATTTTCTTTAACAAAATTCATTATAGGAGTCCCGAGAATACGGACACTTATCAGCCGATGTTTTATCCTGCTATTGGAAGGCCGTTTCAAGTCCTTTGGCGACGTCTGTTTTACTTTCTGTAATCCTTATGCAAGCTTCGAGAAATATGTCGGATGCTTGGCTAGCAGCTTGGGTTACGAATGAAAATGCTCCAAACAGCAATGGAACGAATAACAGCGCTGTCGTGGTTGAGCCAGAAAACGAGATAGGCTATTACTTGGGAATTTACACAAGTCTAGCTCTGTTTAATTCTATCATTACCTTAGGCAGAGCATTTCTTTTTGCGTACGCGGGAATTAAGGCTGCAAAGTTTATACACGACAAACTACTTCACAGCGTTATGTTTGTAAGTATATATTTTATTTTGTGTTATAATTTTAACTCAATGAATTATTTATTACTAAGGGGATAAACATTTTACGAAAAATCGATTTATAAATATTTTTGGTTTAAATATTTCAAAACTTTTATCATCAAACAAAATGGCTTACCATTACAAAACAATTATGGTTCACATTAGCAACTAACATTGATTTTCAAATGCTTACTATATTTATAACAAAACCAATATCATGAATAACCAAAAAAAAATCAGAACGAACTAAATCGAAATCTACGGCATCTTTCTTTAAAAACTGGCTCAACCAAGTCAAAATTATTATTAAATTTTTAGAATGATGCAATCTGTGGAGATGAAAATGTCAGTTTTAATACAAATTCCACGTTTTTATTAATTTTGTGTTCATACTTTTACAAGCATTAAATCCTTAAATTTTATATCCTTACAGACTAAGTTTTATTTCTTCGACATAACTTCAGCTGGTCGCATACTAAACCGCTTTTCATCAGATACTTACACAATAGATGATTCCTTACCGTTCATCCTCAATATACTTTTAGCTCAACTAGCTGGATTAATAGGTACTAAAAACAAATATAAGATATAATTTCAGTAACCACATCTTCTACTCCTCAGGCGCAATCGTCATCAGTTTGTACGCAATGCCTTGGCTTGGTTTAATAATAATTCCACTGGGCCCGATTTATGTGAATCTGCAGAATCGCTATCGGCACGCGTCCAGAGATATAAAACGACTATCCAGCAACGCTCTCTCTCCTCTATACACGCACTTTACTGAAACGTTGCAAGGAATAACAACGATCCGAGCAATGCGCGGCAGTCCCCGATTTCAGAGAGATTTCCATGTAAAACTTGAAGAAAGTATTAAAGCTCAACTAACGATTTCAGCCGCTCAACAGTGGCTTGCGTTACGTCTCCAGCTGCTGGGAGCTATTTTAGTTGGCGGAGCCGGGCTCCTTGCAGCTATAACGTCAGCCCACGCCAGCAGTCCCGGAATGGTGGGGCTTGCAATTTCTTACGCCCTCTCAATCACTGGGCTTCTTGGAGGGCTCTTAAGCGCGGTGGCCGAAACAGAACAAGAAATGGTTGCTGTGGAGCGAACGAATCAATACCTGCAGCTCGAGAGAGAGGAGAATGCAGACGGTGTTATGGACCCACCTTTCGGATGGCCAAGTCAGGGAGTTGTGCATTTCCAAAATGTTTATATGCGCTACCGGGAGCATTTGTCCCCAGCCTTAATGGGTGTAAATTTTAAGACTTCTATATTTGAGAGGATTGGTATCGTTGGAAGGACCGGGGCTGGAAAAACTTCTATTTTATCTGCTCTACTTAGAGTAGCTCCTATTGCCAAAGGAGAGATTTCAGTTGACTGTGTGAATTTGAAAACACTATCGTTAAGGGTGTTAAGGGACAGAATTGTGATAATTCCTCAGGAGCCATTTTTATTTGAAGGTAAGATTTTTCAAGAATTGGCTAACAAGAACAAAATCGGCTAGCAACAAAATAAACCGTTTTCAAATGTACGTTTTACAATTTGTATGTATCGATATGATATGATTATGACTCTCCTCTCATTAATAACATGACAAGTTGATTCAGAGGTTCAGAGGTTAGTGTCAACGGATTACCAAATCCGATCGTTTTTTATGAAGATCAGGAAAAGTTTTAAATTATTTCTTGAAGGTTTCATAAAACTGTCACATTTCGAAATTTAAATCCATCCGGAAACTAATTCTCCTTTTATGTATATAAAGTAAAAATATCACTTTCATCTTAATATCACAGGATCGGTACGAGACAATTTGGATCCTCGGAAAAAGTACATTGATTCTGAAATCTGGAATGCAATCACCAATTGTCTAGCAACACCACTAGTGCAATCCTTGGGGGGGCTAAATGGCCATTTAGAGAGAGGAGGATCAAATTTATCAGCAGGCCAAAAACAGCTTCTATGCTTGACCAGAGCTCTACTTAAAAATTCAAAGGTAAATTCATCAAGCCTTATTTTCTTAGCACTTTACTGAAAGCGTAATAAATTGTTCAGATCGTTTGCATCGATGAAGGTACATCGAACTTGGATAAAGAGTGCGAAGCAGCTATTCAAATAGTATTGCGGAATGCATTCAAAAGCTCAACCGTTTTATTTGTGTCACATCAACTTAGAGGCTTGCAGAATTTTGATCGCATTATAGTCATGGATTGTGGAAAAATTGCTGAAGAGGGTCCTCCCAACGATCTCTCCTCAAGAACTGAGTCAATATTTCGTAGTATGCTGGCAGAGCAGCATAATTGCGCTTGATTTTTTTTTAAAACTATTGAAGACTTTGTCCCTACTAATTTTATTTTTGTAGTCTTTAGTAATAAAAGTGATACTATTTTTTATATGACATCTGTTTTGCGTGAATGTTCTACTTAATGGAAGGAAAGATGTTTTAATATTTTGTTATTGACTACCTAAATTTAATTTTTACTTTTCTTATCTCTTTATAATGTAAAACAAAATAAAATGTTCATTAAAGATTTAAAACGTTAATTGCCAAATTAGTAAAATCTGCTTATTAACATCGAACAGTTGAGACTTTTGTGATATTTGTATGTATTAAACATAAAAACAAGATCTTTATTGTAAGAAATGTAAAGTACGTACGATTTGCTCTTGTTTTTTATAAAGTATATGTGACTTCCGTAAATTGTAGCAATAAATTCTCTACTACTTATAAAACAAATACATTGAAACACATTTATTTTAGTACAATTAATTCGTTTAAATACATTTTTCCCTAGATTGAACCAATTACTCCAAGGGGCAAGTTTTTTTTTGTGTGAATAATTGTTCATAAGAGAAAATTTTAGAGGTATAAAATATGCATTATGAGCTCGCTTTTTTTCGCCTAGACTAAATATAAACATTTTATTTTACAATTTTCAATGAGATTTTAGGAAACAGCCAGTTAGATAACATCTGAATAGTCAAAATTAACTTGTTTCAACATCTCAAGCAGAAACTTGAGTATTCTATATATTATTGTTATTCATAAAACCATGTTATTTCTCAGACCAGATAAAAAAATTTCATTATTCGGAATTACTTTTTTGAAAATTGGTAAAATTGTGATACTAAAAAGTTAATTTTGTTCGTTGTTTTCGGAAAACAATGATTTTTTCCAGGTTAAGTACTATTAGGACCGTTTTACATGAGAAAAAATTTCCGCCGCGACGTTGCCATTGCTTTTCATAGGGCGAAAGAAAAACATTGCGGCTCAGAACAGATCAGTTTACGACTTTTACGAAAACTTCGCGATCAAGAAATAGCCGAAAACTAATTTTTCGCCGCAGGGTGCTTAACTTATCTAATTTTATCTTTGATCAACATGTATGTATAGTGAATCGGAAGAACATGGAGAAAATGTAAATATGTATTTGAATTACAGATATAATATATATCTAGATATATAATAAACATTGTTAGATGTAAGGCACTAAACGTAAATGAAAATGATGTATTTATTAGCGGTTCTTCTCGTTTCTTGGTTAAAAAATAACGACAAAAAAGATAATTTTTCAAATCTAAAGGCTTATTATTCTCCAATGAAAGGAGTTAAAGAGTTGATTCAACAATCAATAGAATCTCTAGAGTGTCGAATATTGAATAAGGTATCAACCGATTTCACAGAGGCAACTACATATAAAAAACTTACAGGGTAATTTATAAATGCTATTTGGCAAGTTCCGCAGCTGGGAATAAAGCACCGTGGAGGTAGGCTGAATCATGTTTTATTCTCTTCAAAGCAATATAAGACATCTTAGTTGTTAAATCGTGGTACCCTACCGGGCCCATCTCACAGTCGGCGCAAATCAAAAATTTAACGTTCTGCACGGTGTTCGAGAAGCCGACGTTTTCGAAGATGAACATATCGTCGACGCTCCAGAAATTGTTGAGCATCTCCTTCTCGATCTCCTCGACGCTCTTCGTGTTCTTTTGGTGTATCAGAGGTAGATTGAACTGAAAACAAATTAAAGTAATTATTATTCCAATAGCAATCAACAGGGTGCTCCCAAAATGTTGGGAGGTCGGTCTACCTCCTGTTGAGCATAGTTGGCGGTGTTCGGTTTAAGGATTAAACTGTTGCAGAACTGGCAGCGAATAGTGCTTTTGTTCTTACCATCACAGATTTCATCATTAAAATCATTTGTTTCACTCATCCTTTCCGATTTTGTGGGACGGGAAATACGCACTAGGAAAATAATTTCGCCGGGGGGAAGTAAACTTTGCGTGGAATGTCAGTTTTAGGTGAAATCAGCTGATTGCAACCGTTTTAGTTTCAATTGATTCTCACAGGTGGAGCTATTTTGAGCGTTAAAATTTTAAGCGAGCAGCAAGCCGTGATGGGCTTGGTTTATGTACAAAAATTATAAAATAATTGAAAAAAGGCCAGTCTGCAGGGAGGCGTGAAAAATACACGAATCTAGTTCCACTGACCGTTGATTGGATTCCCGGGGCGAACAAAGTAGTCCAGCGTGCACCGAAGCAGCCAGGGACCGCAGTGACGACAACGGACGAGAAACAGCGACAGCGAACTCTACCTCCGGTGCCGGAACTACTCGGCCATTTTTTTAAGAGCAGCCACAGCCGGCGGACGCATTTTGAAGTTGGTAGCTGTTTTTTCTGATTGTAAGTTCAACCCATTTCTGGTGCAATTCAAAAATGTGATTTATTGTTTCATTTTTCGTTAGTCGTTTCCTGTTTCCTGGATTTTGTTGCGCTTGGTTTCGTTGCTTTTCCTGCTTTCGTTTCGTTTTGTTCTGCGCTTCCTCTGTTTTATACATAAGCATAAACATGAGCTTCCCGACCAGCGGTAAATTCACTGAGCGAAAACGTAAGTAAAACATCTTTTTAAAATTGCGAAAATTCAATCATTTTCAGCCATTTGACAGAGAGTTTAGCTCTGTAAAATATTTTGAGTTCCCTTGGATTTTTCGGTGCTTTGGGGCTTTTAAATTTTATGTGTAGAAAAACTTTTAAGAACGCGGACGATTCTGCGTGGGAGGAGGGACCTCCTGGATGCGAGCCCTTTTGAGTTCCTTTTTTGTGAAACTGTCACTGAATTATTCACGTGCCAATCTTGAAATATTTCATCGCCTTAAAAACGTGGACAATCCGATTTCTGTGGTTTTTGGATCTGAAAATGGTTTCCAAAGAAAACACAAAGGTTAATAAAAAAATGTATCTACAAATAAATGTATGTACACGTTTTCGAGATACAAGGAAAAAGTAGTTTAGTTGTATAATAAGTAGTTTGATTCACAAAAATTGCTCCGACGTCAACCCGGGGTCGTGCCCGCCAGAAAACACGCACCAAATTTTTTTTTTTTTTTTTTTTTTTCTCCGAAAAATTGGTAAATTGTTTCTATAAAATGTTATCCGTAGATTTATAGCAATTTATAAATGAAAAGTAAAAAAGACCATACTTTAGCCATTTATAAAAAAAAATTTAAAATAAATGGATTGATCCAGGAGCTTATAATGTTGCTCAAATGATAGCTGAAGTCAAGCTATTGTATAAAAATACAAAAAGTATTAAAACATTCGATATATTTCGTGAATTTAACTTTTTTGATAAACCGATTATTTCATCCAATAGATGGTGAATAAAGAATATGAGAAGCGCACACTCGTGAAAGACTTTCGCCAGGATGTGCAAAAATAATGATTATTTTTAAAATTGTAAACAAATCACTAAAAAAATCAATTATGTATTTAATTTTTAGTCTTGTTAGATTCTTTAATAATTTGCATAAAAGGTTTAATTTTGTTCGACAAAATAAGAATTATAAATTGGATACTAACGATTATGAGGTAATTTTTAATTTTTGATCGCTCGATGAAGATTATCAAGTAATTTTTCGTTTTCGTTAACGTTCGTAATCGTTATTTTGTAATTAAGATTTTGTTGATCATAATCATTATAGTCCCTGGTAAAAAGAGCTTTAGAGATAAGTTGCATTTTATGATCCGAGATTAGGACTCATGCTTTCATTTAAGCCACGCTAAAAACTTATCTTTATTTTTTAATAATTTCTCAAAAATGGCCTTTTATATTTCTTCACAAATTTCTAACACAAATTTTCTCGAAAACCGATGCAGATTGTACATTTTTATGTACAAATTCTTAATTTATTGAAAGGGGCTCTTTTTAAAGACAAAGGAAGCATTAAGCAAATATCACACGTTCTCTGTCATAAAGAAGTGAAGGGATAAGGGTTGTGAAATGTCTATTATTCTTCCAAGGAGCCAATATAAACGGCGCCATAAGGCACAAAGTGTAATTAACTAATTTGGGGATCTTTGGGAGTGACATTTAAATGGACCTCTTTTTAAAGACCAAGTAGCATTCATTAACTAGCTCCAAGCGGAAACATTTCACTTGCTTATTAGGGATTACCCGAAAAGAACTTTCGTCCGAAAAGAGGACTTTTGCTTTGTAAGAATATCAGGTCGAGGACGACAATCCGAAAACCTCTTCTAACTAAGTAGCATAATATTAATGTGACCTATTTCATACTTTTTAGGACTTTTAAATTATTGTTTAAAAATCCTCTAAGGAAAGGTCCTGACCAGTGGCCCCTATTCAATTAAAATCCAAAGCACTAAATAACCAAGGAAAGTAGCTTTAACACTAGGTTTACAGAGGAGTCATTTTGATCACTGAAGAGAGCTGAATTTGGTATTGCCGATGAAAAATGTATCATCTCTCCACGGTGGTTGCAAGCTCAATTTCACTCAGATTGTTAGAGACCACTTTTTTCGTTTTCGTAACCTCTTCGACGAATTCTGAAATAGGCCTGTTAATCTTTATTTACAAATATATGTATAAATATATTAATAAAATATGATATAGCCCTTCTTGGAGAAAGTAAATTTAAAATAAACACTCGTAAACCTAGTGTTAAAAGTGTGTCTTGGCTTTACATCGAATCTACTGCCGAAGTAATTACCAGTATTTTTAATTCCCGACGAATATGAAATCTGTTCGGACCGTATACTGAATATGCTAACGTTGACGTTAACATAAACAGTGGTCAACCTGATAAAAACATGAGTTAAATAAAATAATGTTTGCTATATAAAATTATGTTTCATCAATCCGTAATGATTTTCTGCTGTATTAAAGTTTCACCGACAATACCTCTATCTCAACTAACCTAATCTTAACATTATTATATTTGCAGCACGCCAAATTCTTGGAATGAATAATCAAACTCAAGTCGATCTACGTTTGAACAGTATCAGCGAGAGTATTTCAAGCAATCAAAATTCAAACATGGATCGTTTAAGGCTATCGAACATAATTTCGCAAGGTAAGTTCTAAACCCTCTGGAGCCAAGATTGGGAGTCGATAAAATTAAACTCCCTCCATATAATATGTACATATAACTGGAAATAGCTTAAGAGAGATTGTCAATGAAATTATGAAAAACATCGACTCCCATAACTTAGCATATTTCATTCATTACCTAAATCAAAAACCTTTCCACCAACTTATAGCCGATTTTCATCCATTTTGGAGCTATGGTCAATTCAGTATGCCCCCCGTATGCCCACCTCCAGGCCTTGCCATGTTTCAATCACCATCACTTCCATATCCGCTACCTGTCTATCAATCCAGCAACATTCCAACAAATTTCGATAGCAATCTGTATATTTTCAAAATTATTTTACAAGCATTGTTCAAAGTTGCTAACCTTGATTTTTTCCATTTGTTTTTTTTTTTCTTAAAGCCAATCACGGCTAATTCCAAGCAGTTCTGGTTCAACTGGTCGCGCCAATGAGCCTAACAACGTTTTGGTCCAGATTGGCCTACAATGTGTTAATCAAAATAACCCTGTCAACATAAACTCTCTTAATGATCTCTCTATCCCGGTGATTAAAGCTATACCGGAGCCTGAGATTAATTTGAACAACCGTAAGATATTTGTGCTTGAGTTTTTAGTTTTCGTTCCAAAGTTGCTGTTGCTTGGTATTTGTTTTTTGAATTTGCTTTTTACATACTTTTTACTTACTGTAGTTAATTTAGCACAGATTACTAATTTTAGGAATGAAAACAGCGTACAAACATATATAATTTAAAGTGGCATGATGAACAAATCAATATATATATGTATAACTCTAAAATGTTACGAAATGACTGCTCAAAGAAGCTGAATAGGAAAAAGAGTAGTGGATCAACATTTTAATTACATTAAAACGCCTACGAATTATAGTTAGCGCTTAAAGCTGAATTCATACCGCCGAGTTCGACACTGAAGTGACAAAATTGTTTTGATAGCCTTTCTGTATAATTATATCGCTATCGCAGTGGTGTGAATTCACTTTTGCTCATTTAATTTCAAATTTATCCAGACATCAAAGCTTATGTCATTTTTGGGGGAAATAGTGCGTAGTTTGGGCTTGTATTCTTTATTTAGATTAGAATGTTGAAGTACGATTGTATATTGCAACTTTACCTTACTTGACGGTTTTCATAACAAGTTATCTCTTTGATAAAAAATTCGGTCAAATGAGAGTGGAACTCGCGCCTAATGGCAGATTTCATTTAATTTTTCCTATAATCTCTATCAATTGTGGATGTAAAAAAAAATTATATAGAATTTTTGATGCCTAGTGACTCAGTCTATCAGTGCCAAATATACTTCGAAAGTCTGTATATTTTTATTACACTGGGGGTATTCACTCTTCGTTGTATTTGGTCTTGTATCATATCAAATTCCTGCAACGTTGTACTAAAATACAAAGTGCAAAAACAAAATGCACGTACACTTGTATTAGATGTAAAAATTAACAATAGGGAATGCCTCTAGCTTTTGTCACTATTGCTCACTCTTCACTGTATGAATATTACACCCTTATAAAATTTTCTACCTTCGGCTACTGCGATTTTGAATTGCAATTTATTCATACGCATTTATCGTTCAAACACAAAATATATCAAGCAATCAACTGACTGCTTTGTCATTTAACCAGCTGATCGAAATTTTACAAGGGTATAGTAATATTTTGCTATAGGGTGCTCACTCTTCACTGTAAGCAAATACTACAAATTTGCTATTTGAATAAAAAGAGAATACCCCTACTAAATTAGATATTTCGAGTTTTTTTTTTTAAATAACTATGAAGTTGTGGATATAATAAATAAATAAATTTGAACACTACTCGTGATGGAACAGGGGTAGAGAAGTTATTGTCTGGGTGGAATAAGTGAGTAGCTTGATAACACCATGTTTGCTAACACATTGTATTAAAGTAAAGCCTACCTTAGTACATGGAATTGGCCGCATCTCCTAGCAGCACATTTTACATAGGTTGAAGGGATACGTTATCTCTTTTTACTGTCTATCCTCGTAAGTCGCACCGCTGAGATTATATCGGGGACATTAAGCTATTTAACATTAAATCCGACCTTTTAATGCTAATTTAATTAATATCGCTTCGTTACCAGCTATTTGAAGTTACTTGTTCCGACTATCCTGTAAGTTGCGTAAAAAGAGTTGCAATATGTAGTCGTATTTTAAGGAGCAATATACATATGTACATAAAATGTATTAACAGCCACATGATATCCAATATTCTAACAATATTTTTCGTGCTGATTGTCATCGAAAGCTTTCGGGAATTGGATAGCGTGGGGCTTTTAATATAATAATAATAAAGCATCTCGGTAACAATTTAATTGCATGTTACAACTCAAAGATTGTTTACTTTATAGTCGATTCATCTACATCAGGGAGCTCACCAATGTCATTATCTGAGAAAAACAACTTTGATTCATCGCTATTTACTAAAGAATACGAGAAAAAAATTGGGTAAGTGCCAACAGTATGTAGTTTCATTTTAAGCAACCGATATTGTAGTAATCGCTTCAGATTCGATGACCTAGGGCAATTGGGCGGCCAAAGTGTAGAGGCAGACAGACTAAGCCAGGATAAATTTTCTGAGGTATCACACATTTTGGATTATTTTTCTTCTACCCATCACACTAATTAATATTATTTATAAATAGCTCACACGTTTAGCTATGCGTGGAAGTGAGCTAGCTGAGCGATTAGCCTACACTCACCGAAATCGTCCTTGCTTTAAAAAGATAGACAGCCTGTGCGCGCGTATGAAGCAAGACTTGATTCGACCAGATGGAGTTTTACCAAATATTAATTCCCAAGGCATTGCCTGGGCTGTTAAAGATTTTATTTTCGTTTTCACCAGGGTTATAAACGCGTGGATTATCATTAAAGGATATGTTTACAACACTCCTGAAGGGCTCAATAAAGTTAAGGCAGCATTGAGTCCAGATTTTATTAAGAGCTTTGCGGCTTGGCAGGATACAACAATGGATTTTGTAGAGAATTTGATAAAATCATTCGTAAGCCTCGATCAACTTGTTCAGAGCCAAAAAGCAGCTTTTCAGAAGATGGATAATGCAACAAAGAGTACGACAAGTACTCCAGTGAAAATGAACAATGCTGAAGGCGGCGCCAATGGGACGAAGTTAACTATGTTTGAAGATCCTTTAGACTTCTTAAACAATTCAACTGAGAGCAACATTACAGCTAAATCGTTTTCGGGTAATGATAATGGTACAGCACTAAACAAAAGTTACTTTTCAACTTTGATTGAGGACTCTGAAGAAAGCCAGAGAAAGGCTACGGCTAATGGTACTTATTTTAAGACAGGCGTATATAATCCACTACAAAAAGAGTCGAGTGATATTGATGTATTAAATATTGGCAAAAAAGAAATAATTGAGCCCAGCTTCGAACAGCAATTAGGCAAGAGCATTCCAAACATCAGCAATGAGGATATAAATTTGTTCTGGCCAAATGCATTACTTTCCTCGTGTTCTACTAATTTCTATAATCAACCTCCGATCAACGGAGAGGGAGATGGTAAACAGTATGCTAAAAACTTGATAGGACTTGACTCTCAGCATAAGTCAAATGACTGGCTACCCTATGAATTGCGTGTCTTAGAAAATAATCTTTCAAAATTTTCACAGTCATTTGATCCAGCAATTACAAAACCTATTGGCGTCGACCTAACGGAAAAGCTTGAAATATTGCTCGATAGAATTAGCAACCTCTCTGAAGGGAAATATTTTTTTACAGCACATTTTACACGGAATTATGTACGTTACTATCTTTTTATTGTATTACTATTTTTTCTTGTATTAATTTTTTTACTTTACAGTTTTCCGATTTTACAGCGAAATACCCTAATTTCATGGATCTTCGATCAATCATCCTTAAGGCCCAAGTTGGTGGCTATGGCCACATTTTTGAAATTGTCCACGATCTAAAGTTAATAATATATCTCGCTAAAATCTATTTGAAGGTAAGTACCATTCAACTCCTTCCCGTAATTAGTGCATTTGCGATTTGAGGCAATTATTTTTCCAGACAAATCAAAATGATTTGCTGAAGAACTCCATCGCTGAATACGAAAAGGAAATAGACAACATCTTGAAAGAGAAAATCTTTCTAAATTGGACTTTCGATCACATTACTGGGGATCCAAATGAAAATGTTTATACTCATGTACGAAAGTAGAGCACATTTTTGTAGAAAGGTAGTATTAGTAAACGTGGAAAAAGTATTTAGAAAGTATGCAAAGGCTTAACAGAAGAAAGTTAAAAAAAATCATAAACTAAGATTCATTCAGTTCTAGTAAGCAATCTATTTGTAAAAATGTCCTTAAGAGTGTAGAAATTTTTTAAGAACTAATTTTTATAACTTATCAAATTTATGATAGCGTGAAGAGTGAAATTGTCTATCTACAACCAGCAAAATAGCAAACGTTGTAATTTGTAGTTATATTCGCTTTTGTTTAGGCGACGTTTTTTGTCCTCGGTCTGTATTTTTTTTAAGAAAATTTGTTGTCTTACGGCGTATGGACAGCATTTATAGTTTGGATTAATCGTACGCATAATAAATTTTATGAATTCCTTGTCTGACTTCGTTATGAGTGTAAGTTTATTACTTTTGATTTAGGCTCTACTTAATTTACTTAGTGCTATTCTATTACTTTTAAAATGCTTTGTTCATTGTAAAACCTAAGTTTTTGTGATTAAAATCTCCTTGTTACATGTAAAGCGAAAACTTTATAACATTCTGGGATTTTCCCAGAAATGGAAATGTAAAATGATATTCTTGAAATTTTGGTGAAAGCGACGAGTGCACAGCCCTTTGAAACATATTTTATCTTTGGATTGAGGAGGCTATTCTTTAATTTTTTTAAAATCTTACGTTGACGGTTCAACAGCTTGTGGAGAAATTATGTACCGGCACTTTAAAGGTGAGTATCAGTCTTTAATTTGCATAAGTATTGATTTTTATCTAATTTACACTAATTCCACAATTTTTGCTGCTCCGTACCCACATAGATTAAAGCAGGGCGCGAGCTGAAATTCTGCGTAAAAAAACAAATTCAAATCTTTGAAAATTAAGTAAAATGCAAAATTTATTCTTTTTATAAAAGCTTTTATTTAACTTCACCTGTCCGTGTGTCGTGAAATCTTGCAGGTTAATTTTAACCCACTCTGGGTTTAATTGAGCTGAAATTTTGTATATGTATGTAAATCAAATCAATGCAATATTATGGTACTGTTGGTGTGATTATGGCGTAGGAAGGAATTTTTTAGTTCTTCGAAGTTAACAAAAGCTTGTTTTTAAATAGATTTTTTTTATTTGTTATCTTGTTTAAGCGTGAATTTAGACGAACTTTAAATAAAATAATTCGGACTTTGGACATCGTAAGTTATAAAAAATATAGTAAATTATGGTTTGCATTTTAATTGAATCTCTTTTAACTATAATACTACTAGCTTTGAAATGGATACTTTGTCCCTTGAAAAGGACAGCTTTAAGTTTCAACGATAACAGTAGTTTTATATATTGGGGACAAGCACGCATTTCTGGTGTAATTGCTACAATAAATATTAAAAACAAAATTTTCAGTCGACGGATATTTTGTAAAAGAAAAAGCGTTTAAGATAGGAAAATCTCAATCAACGGATATTTGTAAAGTGCAAACCATCTATTTATATGTTTAAGTGTTAGTTATTTGCAGACATTAATAAATTAAACGTTTGGTGCTATGTCGAATTGTGCTCCAAAATAATAAAATAGTAAAAAATCATACAAAAATACAGTTTTTATCGCCTTTTGCGCATTTGTGTATTTATTGTAATTAAAATGTTATTTAACGCGAACGAATCGATATTTACGTATATTGTTTTTTTTAACTATTGATTCTTATTAGCTGCTTAGCCGTAAAGCAGTGAAATGTCGTAAAAGAGGCAATTTTTTTTGGTTTTTTCGCGTTTGTATATTTACTGTAATTAAAACACGTTATTTAATACCAGAAAACTATCCTTAAAATTGATATTTTTGAATTACATATTTTTAACCATCGTTTTTTAGTAAATGGTTAACAAAGTAATCAGAGAAAAAGGAATTAATTTATCCAAAAGTCTATTTTCATTTCAAATTTTCACCTCACCACGTCTTCTAGTGAAAGATTAATTTTCCTGTTGTTGACTTTTCGTAGATGAAAAGTCTCCACCAATCCTCCCACACAGCAGTGGTGTTGAGGGGAATTAAAACAATCTGTCTTCATTTTTCTTATACCTCGCCCAGTCTTAGAGCAGAACTAAGAATATACATTTTCGACTAAAATGAGCGTCCTGTTGACAAATCAGTGAAAGTAATATCAACTCGTACAAAATTAAAAGTTTCCCCGAATAAATCGATACTTCCGGGAGAGACTCCGGCTGCAAGATGCTTTCCTGGGCCCGCATATTTGTGTTATTCTTAGCAGCAGAGTTCACGGCGGGATATGTTATTGATCGCATCCCAGTGGCGGAGCTGTTTGCCACAAAGATAGAACCACGAATGTTCAACTGGACGTTCCAGGGCGTTACCGAGCAATTTTCCTATCGTCCCTCTCTGCAAGGATACCCGGATCTGCCGTCCTGGATGAGGTACATGTACAGCCCCGAATATCATGCTGGATTCTTGTATGGAACTCCTCCAGAACATTTGGCAAACAAGCAGGTCTACCTCGATCTTGTTGCTCTGAACAAGCAAACTTATGAAACTCGGGTACTCACAATGGTGCTCAATATTACACCAAAATTCCCAGCTGCGTACGTCGTCCAGATGAAGATAGACAACTTGAACTGGGTGCACCTGATGGACCCTGGAAGGGTGGAAAATTTAAAAAATATTTTCCGGAATGATTTGTGGCCAAACAGTGTTAATGACCTGCACCTTGTGTTTATGGAATCCGCTGTTAAAATGGGTGGACGATTGCCTCTAAGGCCTCAACAGAGAGAAGGGTAAGGATTTTCAATTATATGAAATGTTTATATTCTGAGGAAGATTTTCAGAGTTATAGTTCATCTTGGAAGCAACTCACCATTCTCGCCTCGGTTAGTAGAACTTCAGGAGGAAGTAAGGCCTCTCTATAAGCTCACAACCTGCACCTATAAGAGGACGTCTGTCCAAAAAATTTTCGAAAATGTTGGATTCAAGTTGGACTGGTGTGCATTCAAAATTGTGGGTAACGAGGCCACTCCAGAAGTGTTATATCACAATCATGGGGTAAAGAGTTCTCACGGATCTGAGATTGGTACCTTGAAGCGGTTAAATCGGTGGAATGGTATCAGCAAGTTTGAGGCACCCCAGCGGAATTACATTGACGAATTTGCGTTTGCTGTTGCTATTCCCGGAATGATTCTGGCAGTTCTTGTCGGAGTTCTTTCTGTTGTTTTGTGCTTCCACCACAGGACGATGTAAGTTATTTAAAATGCTGTAGAGTATTATTTAGCTACTCGATATTTATTCTATTTATTTTTATTTAGAGAAGACATTACGTCGGAAATATTCTTTCAAAACATTTTTCACATTTTCGAAGATTATTGGAGGTGAATTTGACTATTTTGTTTTTCTGAGAGTTTTAAAATTATTTTTGCTATCTGGTGTTACTAATATATATTTAATACATATTATATAAAAAAATATTTCAAGTCTAAGTTGTTGAGTTTCTGCATAATTATGGTAGAAATAAGTATGCAAAGTTTCAATTTAATCGTAAACCAAGTCTCTAATTAAGATCGAACTAGTAGAGTTTTTCCTGATTTTTTAGCATACGAGTTATTGTGTTAAAGTAATCTTGGTTACCGATTTATAAATTTAGTTTAATACGTGGGACCCTTCCTATAAACCGTTGTACTTAGCTTTGTTAATTCTGCTCAGATCAACATAAAATTTAAAGCAAATATTTTCAAGTAGTTAAAGTTTAAAAAATTATTATACTATGTAGTTGCAGTTATCGATGATAACGAAAAACACGCCATCAACTCCTAGGTATAAAATAACCACAAGGACAGAAAATGCTTTTATTAAGAAAAAACTATTTTGGGCGTCTTTTATTTTAAATTTTTATATATTCGTTCATCTCGGCATTAGATGATGATGAAACCCACCATGCGCATCGCGAACCAAGAAAATTGCGTTTTTGTAATATGCTTTTGAAACTAATAAAATACTAAACATTTTAATTTACATCTACTAGTTTTGCGAATTTTCGAATTTTGACAATGAACACAAATTTTTAAAATTCCTGTATATGAATGCATTCGTAAATTTGTTATATTAATTCAATTCTACAGTCCTCCAATGAAAGATACAACTCCCACTGTACAAATGGTCCAATGTTCGGATACAAATAATCAGCCCACAACGACCTTGAAAAGTCTAAAGGATCCGAATCTACTGATCGATAACATAAGCATCAATTCCCAGAGGTATTCTTTGCCAATTTTAAATAAATTTTATATTTTATTCATTCTTCTCAGTCCGTGCAATAGTCTCTACCGCAACGAAAGTCCCCGCGCCGGGAACACCTACCTACGGCCTAAGCCTCCACCCTACAAGCCCCCGAGCATCGGAAAGGGATGCGTGGACATTTGACAGTCGTCGCCGAGGATTTTGTATTGCTAGGCAATATGCAAAATCTGCGTAGAGAGTGAAAGATACAACCCTAGAACGCAGGCACAAGTTCTGCGAATGTAAGATGGTCGGCTGCAGCGTAATTTGAGTGTTTTTGGTTTTTGAAGACCGGCAGAGGTGAATGTTTTGAATAGTTTGAGGTAACTTTTATCTGATTAAATTACTACGACTTTAGCACAATCAATGTAAATGGAGTTTTTTGCAAATTTCCGTAGGGCAAGCATTTAGGTGAATTTGAATGGATTTTCGTGTTTAAATTAAAGCAAAGGCTTTGATTTATTTAACGATATCTTGTTTACAGAATTTTACACAATTTTACAAGAAACAGTCATCCGTAATTACTTTGGTAGTGATTTGTATTGATCGACCAGATACTAATAAACGTTGAAATAACTATTTCATTCGTTTTCATTTTGTCCGATTTTGAAAAAAAATACGTTGATGAATGTGTCTATGAACTTTTAGTTAATATTTTACCTAATACGAAACAACTATTAAGATAAGTTTTAAAACACACAATTAAACGGTAAAAACTTTGTAGTACCGAATGCACATTTTATCACAGACTTCAATTAGTAGATATTTAATGGACTAACAAAATCTAAATATATATTTTATTGATTTTTTAACAAACTTAGTGAGGAAATATTTTTGTATAGTAGTATATAAATTGCGTTATATTGCGAAGAAACCGCAATAATCAAACCAGCTACTTTCCTATTTCTACTTCGATGTTCTGACCGCTGAGCTACCGTAGGTGCAAAGAAGTTGCGTACATAGAGTGTTGGATTAATTGTAATATAGAACTAAGATTATAAAAAGATTTAAAACATCCAAGGGGTGGCAAATTCAAGATTGGTTGATACGGCTGTCTTGTTCATCAGAGGACATAGGCCATTTTCGGTCCATTGTATTATTACTTTTAACCAGGGTCTTTGATGGTAAAAGCGAACTAAAAGTATTTAAACTCATTTACAGTGGGGTAGCTAGTTCTCAGTAGACCCTGCATCAACATTTCTTAGGGAGCCGGGCCTTTTTCGGAAAAAAAATATGCTTGAAATTAATAATTTTCGAAATTTCAAAGCTAAATATCTCGTGAAGTACATGCAAGTGATCGAACAATTGTTTTTTGCATATTCATCACTTCCAATTCTAAGTGACCATTCCTACAAAGTCCAAATCAATATCTCGTAAACTATTTAGCACAGCCTGCCATTTTAGCTCTGCCAAATTTGTGCACATAAATAGGGTCAATTGCAACAAATATAAATTCTAATTCTACGTATTTAAACAAAAAGTCATTGAAATCCGTTCATTACTCAAGAATTGTAAGCTGGGTTTCGAATTTTGAAGCGTATTACTGGTCTCATCGGTACCTCCTCGAGACGGAATATGGGTCTTATTCTTAAATCCGTTCGAATCGAATCGAACAACATCCAAAAACCCCTTTTGAATTGAAACTCCTTAATAAGATTCCTAATTTTTTAACAAATTCATTTCAGTCACTTTTGACTTCAATTAATTTTGTTGTACAAAGTGGTCAAAACAATTCGATAGAAAAGTCCAGTTGAATTACAGTACAGTCTCGATAATCTGAACACAAAATTTAAACCCTATTCGGATGTACGAAGCGTTGGGATTATTGTATGTAGATATTTTAAAAGGTAGTTTTCGACATAAAACTAAGTTTTTTGTAATTGGCAGTATAAATTAAAGGTAACTAAAATATATTTGTGAGAATTTTGGAAAATTATAACTTTGACACACGTTAAACGAAATTTAGAATTCCAAGCGTATTCAATTACACTAGTATTATTTTGTTTTGAAATTAAATTTTTTCATTTATAGTCTGTGCATTTTTATTCCAAAAACACTTGTAAGCTTTTTTCGATTCGATTCGAACCGATTCAAGAATAGGGCCCAATATAGAGCTGTGGCGGATTGTTTTATTCATTCATTAGGGCTGGACTGGCTTAAAAGTATGAGCAATTATTTATTTCAGTATTGAAAAAGTAAAGTTATGAATTTTTAGAAACCGAAAATAATGATTATTTATGAAATTTTAAACAAAAAAATCATCACGATGTTAATTAGGCTCTGTAACACTTTAATAATTTGTAACACTTTTAGTAATACTACTTTTCGATCGCATATCAAGTAATTTTTAATTTTCAATCGCTCAACAGCGAATTTTTATTTTTTGATTGTTCGAGGTAAAAGTCATTTCATTTATTTTCTTTCCTTTAAGGAGTAGAAAAATAAAAAAAATAGGCCCGATTCGGAATGATAGCAGTCCCCTCTTGTTAAGTCGGTTAATAATAAATAACAATTTATTAATTAATTAATTAGCACATGTATAATGCATACTAAAACCGATATATGTATCCACAAGTCGAAAAATATAAATTACTTGATAAAATCAGTATCGAACGATTGAAAAATAAATTTCGTAATTTAAATTTTTGTGACCATAATCATTACAGTCCCTGGAATTTTTTAATCAAGTATCAACTTAATTTTATTCTCTAATTTTACTCGGGTAACATTTTACGCATGTTGCAGCCGCCCTAGCGGCTGTTTTTAATAAAAGGTAAAATTCTCCTTTTTTCGGTTGTCGTTTTCACATGTTCAGTTCAATTTCAAACAGTTCATTTTGAGAACCACTGGCGCAGAAGCTAGTTCACCTCGAAACCGCCAGCCTTCACCTCGCCAAGTTTGGGGCTCGTCTCATGGCATCTGTAAACACTTTTGGTAAATAGAACTGCTGCCAACAGAGCGGCGCCAAATTCGCTGGAACTGTCACCGCACTGCCTGTCGTGGCCGTGGAGCGCTGTGCTGTCAGAGAATCCGTCGGGTCCTTGGTTGAGCCCGGAACGTGGCAACTTCTACTGCATTTAACTTCATTTCCAGCCAGTGCAACCGAACCCGAAGAAAATGGGCTTCCTTGAGATTTTGCAGCTGCTTCTGCTCCAGGGATCGGTGTTCTTGGGTGCCCTTCTCCTGGTGGTACGTAGCCCGGCAGAAGTCGCTGGAGCGTTCTAATCAAGTGCTTTTCAGCTTTTTATAGTACAAAAGATTACAACAACTCCCTACCCAGTGATAAAGCGTCACAAAGACGAAAAGTACTTCCTGGACCCGGAGACTGTCGAGAAAATTGGATTTCCCTCCATCGAGGAGGAGCCCAGCGTCGACCTCAGTGTCATCGTGCCGGCCTACGACGAGGAGAAAAGGCGTAAAACTTTAAAAAAGGCATTCGACTGTTAGAAACTTAGCCCTTATTTTGCAGTGCCCACGATGCTCGACGAGTGCCTGGAGTACTTGGAGAAGAGGTCAGCGGAGGCGTCCTTCACCTATGAGGTCATAGTGGTCAGCGATGGAAGTCGCGATAAGACGGTTTCGTGCGCGCTTAAATACTCCCAGAAGTACACCAGCAACAAGGTCAGGGTGCTCGAATTAGTCGAGAACCGCGGCAAGGGAGGCGCCGTCCGACTGGTGAGTGATGCTAATCTTTATCATGCTTTTTCAAGTAAGAGCGCTTTTTAGGGAATGCTTAGTGCTCGCGGACGATACCTCCTCTTCGCAGATGCTGATGGAGCCACCAAATTCGCTGACTACTCAAAACTTGAAGAGATTATTAAAAAAATCGCCCCAGGTTCGAAAAATTAGTAATTGCTTAAATATCTACTAGAAAATGTATTTTTTCAGACTGGAAACAAAACGGTATCGTGATAGGGTCTCGGGCTCATCTAGAAAAAGAAGCAATTGCACAAAGAAGTGCTTTTAGGTAGAATCACTTTATATACCAAAAATTCAAACTCATTTCCAAATAATTTACATTCCAGGACTTTTCTAATGCACGGCTTCCATTTCTTAGTGTATTTATTCGCTGTAAAAAACATCAGAGACACTCAGTGTGGATTCAAGTTGCTAACTCGGTCTACAGCTCGTACTATTTTCATGGCCCTCCACGTTGAAAGATGGTAAGCCTTCAAATAAATTTATGTTGAATTAAAATTAAACGAATATGGCTCTAAAAGGGCATTTGATGTAGAGTTGCTGTATATTGCCCAACGATTAAAATTCCCAATCGAGGAGGTTGCAGTCAACTGGACGGAAATTGAAGGCTCAAAGCTGACGCCATTCTGGTCGTCTGTTCAAATGGGAAAGGACCTCTTCCTCATTTGGTTCCGGTATACCGTCGGCGTGTGGAAGATCGACAAGGCCCACATCCGATAAAATTTGCTCACTCACATTCCTGTTCGATATCATATCTTTTTTTGATAACTTTTAAAGCCGTTCTAAGTTTAAGATGGAATCTAAATGAAATATATGTTTTTCTGTTTTTT
Source organism: Eutolmus rufibarbis (assembly GCA_963920795.1). Taxonomy (NCBI): domain Eukaryota; kingdom Metazoa; phylum Arthropoda; class Insecta; order Diptera; family Asilidae; genus Eutolmus; species Eutolmus rufibarbis. Next base: position 13,492,545 of record OY987207.1, on the reverse strand, counting down.
TTCCGAAGAGGCTTTCTATTAGTAATGATAAAAAGATTTCTTTGATAGGATTTCACTTTTTTTTTTATATTTAATTAAAGAATTTTACATTCTCAAACCTCTTCATCACCTTCCTTATCCCCAGTCCATTTTTGAAGATCCTGCAAGCTGCAGAAATATTGTGGTATTCATAAGCTAAACATCATACCAAGGATCTGCCCCCATTTGAGGCCACTATAGGGTAGAATATTTCCTTAGTAGTGTGTTCCAGAAAATCAGTCTCTAAACCCTTGCCAATATTCTAAAACCCGTAATCCTTAATAGTTTTCAAAAACTTAGATACTAGAGCATTGTAAAAACAATGATTAAACTACAAAATAAATATATAAAGGAGGGTTTTATAAAAAGTAAGGACCCATATCCATGTTAGCTATGTATGATTTAAAAGGAAAATGATTCTAAACTCCAAAAGTAAGTCCATCCGGCATTTGAAGTTATATCTAGGTAAGTTTAAAAGTTTTCAGGCACAGATTTTCCACTGTTACTTGTGATAAATGCTTGAACATTTGTAATAAATTAATTAACAACGCTCTGATTAGAGTTCTAAAGAATGGGCATGAAATCGTTGACAAGCTTACACTTGAGCCATTCTTTCTGCACGTTTTAGTTTAGATAAGGGTATTTTTCGTAGAGGTTGGTCTCTTATAAGCATTAACTCCAAAATTATACGGCTTAGGCAACAGAATATTTTTCAGTACGTTGTGACATTGAACCCTTTACGAAAAAGAAAGAACAAACCTAAACTTAACAATCGATGACTGGGAAGCTGGTAAAAGAGTACCTACCTACTCAATGCAGGAATACCAACGATAATAATTATTTCCACTTTGGGCTTGAAATTACCTTAAAAATTGAATTGAAGATCTTATTCAAACTCGTACAACTTTCGTGAGTGTCAATTTTCGTTATTCCTTCCGAGTAGTTTGCATGAGATAAATTAAAACTGCCTATCTTGTATATCGACTGCATTGTTAATAAAATTAAAGTAACCCTAAGAAATTCAATGATCTCTGCTATTAATTAAGTAACTAAGTTGCTAAACTGCTCCTTTATTAAATTCTGGAATGTGGCAGCTCTGGACACCAAAAAAGTATCGATATTTTTCGATATCGAATATTTTGTATTCTTGTCTATACTTTTTACTCATATGAGTACGTTGATATTAATTATTTTATACTATACTTTTTCTCATATCAGCACTTTATAGCAGGTATCCTAAACCAATTTACAACATATGTAAGCATGTAGAGTCCAAAATTTTCAACTACGATTTTAAATTCAGCAGTGAGCACATCACACCCTCGTAAATCCGTTGTACCTGGAACACATAAATTTATTTCATTTATTATATTAATCTTTTAATCATAACTTGTTTCATAGAATAGGTCTTTTTAAATGAGGTTAAGCATGTTAGTTCCGTCCAAACAATTTAAAAAACTGGAGCGTCTATTGGTTTGAATTTATTGGTCCTTTTGCTTTCTAAGTATCACACCCCTTTTACAAGTTTTCTTTATAAATGGATAGAGATTGCAGAATAATTAAAAAAAAAGTGTGTGAGCTCATTGGCCATGCTTGAGGTACTTACATACATTTCACCGATTTATATTTTGACGCTGTATTACCGAATCTCATTATGTGATTTTTTAACAGAAACATTAAAAATTTGGATAAAAAATCGTGTAAGTCGGACCTGTTGAATACGTTTAAATAAACTTATTTAAGGCATGTTGTAATGACATTTATGATGGAAATAGAAGCGATAAAGTAATTTTGCATTTACTTCTCTAGGAACTTTACGGAAACCTTTCTCTTGCGATTCTTTCTATTTTCAACACGATTCGATTTATTTCGCTTTTTAAATACTTTTATTTACATATATCATTAAATATGTGCAGTCATTATATGCATAAATATTAGTTTTATTTAATTGAAATACGCTATTTTAGGATATTTTACCATAGGTAACCAATTGGTATGCATCCAAATGTGCTTTCTTAGCTAATATTTCCTCTTCTTTTGTAGCCCTTTCAATTCTTATTTTGATATTATTGAGCTTAATCAGCAATCAGCTCTTAATTACAATACTTAGTTAATTGGTTAGTTTTATTTAATACTGCTAAGTATGATGAATCTAGATCATAATTATTTAAAAGTTTTATAGGTATATTTACCCACATGATAATCGTATTGAGTTTGACGATTCTTGATATTTGTTTTAAAGCCTCCCTGTTGGGATTAATTTCGTTGGTAATACTTGAAAATAGGCGCTTGACCGATCTCTAAAATTTTATTTGCCTAACGAATTTTAATAAATGAATGTGTAGTCCAGAATTACTAGCCTTATTTAACATGTCTATTCCACGGTGCGTTCTTAGGTGTTACAATTTGCTTCAGGATTCTTGGCATCGCATCAATTGTGGTCTTAAACATTATTTTATTATTGATTTTAATTTATCGGTGCTTTAGCTTCTGAGCATTAGACTTGGAAATTCTCGTTTTTAAATTGTTGGTTATTATTAATATCGTATTGACTATTATATGTTTGGCTCTTATTTATTATAAATAAAATAACAAAACAAAGTATTTAATTAAAAGAAAAGTGTTCTCAATTTTTAACGGTCGCAATTCGTTATAGATACTTCCAAGGCGAATGGAACGGGAGCATGTCACCACTGGAATTTGTTTCATTCCTATAAAATTCCTGAAATACTTCTTGAAGGCGAAGATGTGACCAACTTCACGTTAGTTACCAATTAATGGCCGCCGGTGGGGTTGTTCGCGGTTTGACGTCTCTGTGAATGTTTACAAGAAATCGTAAAATTTTAACAAAAATTCTCCCGCAATTCTACTGATAATTGTCTAGGAAACGCAAGTTAATAATTCAGTAAATCAAAGTGCTTCAGATCTTAAGTGGTTGTCGCGTAATTGAGTGAAACAGTGCTGTGCGGGAGCCCCCGGTCTGTAAAACCGAAAGAGGAAAAAAAAAAAACAAATTGCGAAGAAGCCACCACTTTGGGTATATTTTGTGTGTTTTGTACGTTTTTTTCTGCTAGTCGTTTTATATTCCTCTGATTTTGTGGTCTTCCCTAATTCGGCTGGCTTTAATTCGTCCTCCTGCCTGGCTTTGTGTGAACGCTCTGCTTTTTGGCAATCAGTTTTTCCGTTTATTTTTCTCATGTTTTGCTTCATCTTTTCACGGATTTTCTGCATCATCTGCTGAATTGTCGCCCTGGGCACTGCTTGGGCTTGTTTGGTAGATCAGCCGCAATTTGTTTGTAAACATGACCCAGTCGGAAGCTCACGACGACACGGCGGAAACTAGGGGGGCTCTGCGCCTGTGCCGCTCCACCGCCGCTGATACGAAAGCGAGCGCCCGACGGCACAACTGTCAATTGCTGTCATGCTCTGACGTGATTTGGCTCCGGGCCCCGGGGCTCCGCTGGACGCTGCAGCAGGCGGCGGCTACCACCAGCTGCTGATATCAGTACCATTCGGCTGGCGGGTTCTGCGGTCTTTTCCTCCTCGTGCCGCTGCGTAGGAAGCGATTTGAAATTGAATGCTTGTCTGGAGATTAGCGGCCCGCGAGCACTCAGAATAAAACCCGAAATTACTTGGCACTTCACGTCTCGTGTCGCTAGGATTAGCGCTCCTTCCGGTCGGGGTCGTTGACCTGCTCTTGGTCACTTTTGTAGTTGGGTCTAGTCTTACACGGTGTGAAATTATCGCCTATAGGGCGTTGCGTAAAAGGGTGGAGTTAGGTTAGACGAGGGAGATCCCTCCCTAACTACGCAAAAGTTCATATAGTTTGTTCGGGTTGGTCACGAAATCCAGAACGATAAAATCCAGAAAAGATAAAATCTAGAATCCTGATTATTTTTCTATTCCATGCACCCTATTTTAATTAAAACTATAATCGGCTGTTAAATAATCCTAGTCAAAAATATATCCTTACATTATTAATATTAAGGGTCCAGGAACCCTTATAGGATCACTTTGTTGTCCGTCTGTCCGTCAATAGCTTTTTTCTCAGGAAGAGCTAGAGGTATCGAGTTGAAATTAATACCAAATTCCAGTCTGCAGCCTCATAGTACTGTAAATTCAAATTGGTTTTCTCACTGAAACAATACCTATAGGGTACTTCATGTTGACCAAGAATCTTGAAATTTGGCACGAAAGAAGGTCTTATAACACAGGTAAAGAAAAAAATGCTAAAGTTAATTTCCATTAATTTCCAATTCTACGATGAATTCTCGTTTTATATAAGTCAAAATGATATAGACTTATTAGGTGACGAAGCTAATTTTCTTTCTATGATTCAGATTTAATAGATAATTATAAAGTAATTACTTACTATTAGCTAATATAAAGGTACGGAACCTCAAGGCCCGAGTTCTACTCACACTAGTCCGTATTTTTTTATAAATACGAAAAAGGACGAAAGGATATAGTATACTTTTATATCCTGATGCATAAATATGTACATATAAAAACTTGTGTGCAAAATATTATTATAGCACCTTTCGATGACTTTTCAATTCAAAATAGCTATGTACTTGTTAATTGCAAAATTTATTATTATTGCGGCTTTATTAATTTGTTTTTACTCTCTAATTGCCAAAAAAAATTAGAACATTTCATTCGTTTGTTTACAAGTCCGTAAAACGCCTGTGCAAAACAATAACGCCGCATATAAAAGTCCATTGGTTTCCCTTTCCTGTTATCCACTCCATTTTGATCGCGCCAAACAAAAATTCATCAACATCTCTTTTTGTTCTGGGTAGACGGAAAAAATACAGATGTTTTTAGTAAGCAAGTAGATATTGAATTGAAAAGTAGTCGTACAGTTACGTATACATGACGGATTGAGGGATCGAATCGAGATTGGATTGAGTTTTCTATTCACGTATTTGACTACTTTGGATTAAGCAATCGAATCGAAAGTGAATCCAATGCCGATTGAAATGCCACTTTGCTCTTTTATTATGTTGAGCATTTCCAATGTCTGTTCGTGTTTCCAATTATCAAATCGATTACTCGATCCGCGTTTGTAGCTGTTACTTCGATTCAATCCAGTCAGTTAAGCGAGATTGGATCCGCTCGATCCGATTTCAATCCTATTTCAATATATAGGATTGAATCCGGATTCAATCTAGATTCGATCCTGCATGTATACATAGTAAGTGCTTGTTTGCTAAATTTCGAATTTCTTTAATTTCCTCCCCTAAACATTTTGAAGATAGAAAAAGAAATGTGTGCAAAATTTGAAGGCAATCGAGCAATATTACCACTTGCCATTGAGCGATTGAAATTAATCTCGTAAATCTCTTTCTTTGATGTCGACAAATAAACCGATTTTGATACAAGAAAAACTATTTTAAAGCTGAATTTTTTTAAATTAAAGAAATTCGAAAGTTGGCAAATTAACGGCCACCCAAGTGTGCGTATATATACGAACATACTAACATATACCACTTCACTTTTATATCTACAATTCACTATACTTCAGGTTCCTATGAAATAAATTAACAGCCCTATTCTGGCGTTCTATTTTCTACTAAGCCTTTTATATTATTAGTATAAAATCGATTGCCACAGAAACAACCATAGAAAATATTTTGCTCGGTATACAACGATACAGTAGGAAATACTTTTTATTCAAAATATTCTACTAAAAATCATGTAAGTCGAAACAGTGTAAAACGATATGCAGTACGAAGTCACATCCAAGTAAACAACAAACAGCGCAAATTGAATGAAATAAATATTAACATAGATATGCTCAAGTTAACCATGTAAAATAAGCAAAACGTTTTATGGAAAAAAACATAGATGGGTTTGAAAACATATAAAGGTTCAGTTCAAACAGATCATAACAAATAATAGCAAAAACAATAATTAAAGCATAGAAACCTAAATTTGCAATGTTCCATAACAAATAAAAAAATAATATAATATTAAAACACCAGCAGTGACGGTTTTCAAAAGATTAGAATTCTTCTATTTAAAAAAACAAAGGATTCTTTTTTTAAATACGTATAAGTTTTCCTTATTTTGAATTTTTATTTCATCAGACTACTACTTGCCTCTTTTTTAATTTTCCATTAAGCTTCCTAACTTTTTGGGCTAGGCTTAGTCTAGATGCTTTGAAAATTAAATTATACGTTTTAAGAATTTTATCTTCTGATCAATTCGCAAAATGTAGTTTTCTCCAATAAATGTACAAATTTGTACTCTGATAATAAGAATAACCAATAATAACTGGATTTTATTATTTCAGTGTTTTATCGTTTCTAGATTTTATAAATTCATCTGGATTTTGTCACTTCTGGATATAATGTCTTCCTAAAATTTGTCATGATTGCCATTTCTTGTCTGGTTAGAGCATTAATTGCTATTTAAAAAATTATAAATTTGCAAAGTTCAGACAGAAACGACAGAACTGTTGCAATCTATCGTCATGTTTGTATGATATCCATAATTTGAAAAATACCCTTTATTATATACATAGATGTCTGAAGTGGCTTTAGTTTTTATCACACACTCGAACTCCTTTGCGTTCTGATAATGTTTTATGTTTTTTTTTCTGAATTATGTTGCCAGAAGTCTTTCTTGATATAATATTAGAAATTGTGATAATCATCTTGTACAAAAAATAACCCATGGTTGAGTAAATGGTATGGTATGTGGCAATTTTATTAGGATTTATCAAACATGTACTGTCTTGCAACTCTTCTTTTCTTCTCACTACAAAATCCGAAAGAAGCTTCTCATAAATTAAGGTACTTTTTCCAAAATATATATTTTATTGCGGCGCTGAACCGTCTGTCCTTTCTAAGTCATAAAGAGGGTGTGTGCCTAGCCGAAGCAAGAATGAAATTTACAACGCCAATAATTCAGAAAACTGAAAAGAACAAGTTTCGTTCACCACGTGTGAATAATTGCCTACTCACACGTGCTCCGCAGTTTGCGGGAAATCCTCTTCCAGGACTGAAAGCACACGTTCGCCAGAGCGCCAGGCGCCAGACGGGTGGATTGGTTGCGGCATCCGAGGGCTGCTAAGGTGGTTCCGGACCGCATTTTATAAAAATATTTTCCTGCAGGAACATATGTGTACATTTACTTGAAAATTATGTTGAAATGCACATTTTTGGGATGGTTAATTTCACATCGCTGGGTGTAAATAGAAACGCTGTAAAAAGCACGGAAGGGTACAAAGCACGCACAAAATATTTTATGCCTCTCACCGTTGTGTACAGGTAAATGGAAACGATGACACGGTAGTAGGTAGCCAAATCTCAAGACACTAAATGAGTCTAACATCCGCCGCCCCCCGCAACTGGTACCCCTCATCCGAGCAAAATGAGCAAGAAGTCCTTCCGCACCAAGCAGAAGTTCACCAGCGACAAGATGTCCGAGCGGCTCTACGACGTCGTGAAAAGCGGGTCTATGACGAAGCGCGCCCAAAACAAGAAGCGCTTCACACCTGTTAACTATAAACAGAGGTGGTTTGAGTTGACCAAGAAAACGTTGTCCTACTTCGACGTGGAGAACGTTGAGGTAAGTCCTGTACATAGATCGCCCCGTAGCTAGCCCCGGCGGGCGCCGGACTAACAACGCTAACGCTTCTAGCCCTAAGTCTACCCACTAACAAATTTGGTTTAAGGTGAGCTGGGATGCGACTAACGAGGTAAGCGGTGTTCCTACCAGCTGAGATGTGCCGCATGCATGCGGTTGCGACTGGACCAGAGGCTTTCGCTGGTAATTACTAATTAGTAGCAATTTTAGCTTTAATTGACGCTGGTTGCGTCTTCAATTTGCGAAACATAACTATGTATGTATAATAGTTATATTACTCACTTTTATTTGTACGAACGCATTTGGTGCATGAAACAAAATCGTACCACCAAGAAATGTTACAATGTTGTCTTATGATGAACTATATATTAGATTTATATTTTTTACATCAATATTATATAATTTCTTTTTATCAATTTGAAAAATAACTGTTAAGAATGAATAAATTTAATATTTGATGCAAAATTTATCCACAGCTACTTACCTTGTAATCAATAATCTTGTGTCCAACAAACTAATTTTTGCTGTTATAATACCAATCGCAAATGATATTGTTGAATTCATTTAATTTTATGAATTTATTTAACACATTTGCGCCGGAAATCGTTATATATCCACATCGACACACAATGATCCAAATCGCTAAAGAGCTGGGCAAAATTGTAAATCACGTCAGATATGCTTAAATCTGAGTATTTAGAGGCATTGCTGATTTCAAATCCGTTATATAAAGTGAAAACATTCAAGATGGAGGTCTAAAAATCTTAAACTTGATCGTAATTAAACAAAAATTACTACATACAGATTTTTGGGCTCAATTATTTCCCTAAAATTTAAAAATTCAAAATTTTGAATCCGAAATGTAAAAAGTCATCGGGCTTAGGTATACAAAAATTGGTATATTGGGTATATGTATTTTACTATATTTCGCATTAAAATCAATGAAGTAATCCAAAAGTTCTATCCGACCATAAAATGTTCCAAATATTATATTGACGCATGTAGAGATGTTAGAATTTTCGTGCCGTAGTATTGATGCAAAAAAGTGAAGCACCAGATTGTCCTTAACCCTTTGAAGCATACATTTTTTAAATGATTGTATGATCGTGAAAATTCTCATTCGGGGGTTTTTGGGGTCGCTGATTACGAATCCGCTATCAGATTTGTGAAATTCAAGATGGCGGATTCAATATGGAGGACACCGACATTTAAATCTTCGAGAATATTGATAAAAAGTTTTATTGAGGGGTTTTTGGGTGTATTTCTTCCTTGAAGTTTTATTGATAAAAAATCTGCTGACAGGAATAGGTACTTTCTACAGTCTTTACGAAATTCTCACTCTGCGTTGTGCCGAGAAAGAGTGAATTTTCAAAATCTCATCGAATTTTTCGAACTTACGTATTGATTTCAGCCATGTTGAATTACATGAATCTCACATTGGATTTGTAGTTAGTGGACCCAAAAACCTCTGAATGAACATGCTTCAAAGGATTAAAAGATCTGCATATATGCGAGTATGTATTACCATTAATTTTAAACTTCTGTTTCTTAATTTCGGTCACCTAATCGACAGTCTGTTATTGTTATCTGTGCCAGACATCGACACGAAGTTTTAGGAATGTACCTTATTTTTGGATAAAAGTTACAGCATATTTTGGTTGTTGGTTTGTACTATATATACTTGAATATGTAGTACACTTATATATTGTTTATTTTTTAAATAAGAATCAAAAATAAATCTTTAGTAAAACGAAATTTAAAAACATTCCCAAAAATTATTGTTTTAAAAATTTTTTAAGTTAATGAAAACACCTGAAAAATAAAAAACCTGAATTTCATTAGATAATTCAAATCTAATAAATCTGTCCGTGTGCTTTTTTCCCTTGAAGATTTCATTCATTGAGTTGAGCAGGGCACGCAACTCAGAGGATTCCTAGAAAAGTTCAATCCCCTCACGTTTCATGTTAGCAAAGTTTCACAAGTCAAGTAAACAAGCCAACCTCAGGGCTAGCGTAGCCGCAGCGGCTATTTGTCCTATTGAAATTTTTCGTGGACATAGAATTTGTTCGGCGTGCGACATCTTTATAGCTATAAAGTCTTTGTTAGTAGGTTCTAATAAATCTTACCTAGGTAATTTTTTATTGTTCAATTCTTTCTTTGACTTTTTTGGAGAATAATCCATGATAAATATGTTAACTTTTAGTGGTCTACATATAATTTTAAAATAATAATGGGTCAAATCCAAAAATAATTAAATTGTGACAATTCTGGGTTTCCTGCTATCTTTGGCCTAATCCAAGTGCTTTCTTGTCTCAAAAAGGGGTCAGCTGGGAAATTACGCCTGCTCCAGGGAAGAATTATGAATGTAAATAGGGCGACAGGAACGTCCTCGTACGGTTTGGTGGAAGTTTTCATTTTGATCCCCTGACCTGCACTGTCAGCAGCCACTTAATTTTTCAGTAGCAATCACTTCCCTGCAAGGAGTAGGGAGATCGCATGGAGCATAATTGGCACGAGCCGGAGCCGTCGATCCGCTTACAAAAACACAATCGCTGGAATTGCGGAAAATCCGGGCTCGTGTCGGAGGGTAATGAGACAGGCATGTCACGTGTACCGCTTTTGTCGCTGCAAAATCCGGGAACTGTGCACCTGGCCCCACATCCCGCACGACCAGCGCCGCAGAGGTGTACGTGCTTAGGCTTACGCTCCATGAATTAGAAATTGCATCGGGAGGAGGCGTAGTCCGAATTTCAGTCCTGGCAGCTATCCCTGTTTTTCTACAGGAGAACGCTCCGTTCTACTCCTACCGCAGAAAGTTGCGAGCTTAATTTTACCAATCTTCGACAGTATTTCTTAAGTTACCTCAACTTTAGAACAATTTTCTTGCTGCAAAGATGTAAAACATTTTCGAACAATGTTCCGGAGAGGGCGAGCAAGCCATCCTCGATTTATTTCCTTATTACTATGCAAATTGCAGGCCGCATGCGCCAGTTCCTGCAGGACCTGCATACCGAACGATGCACACCCTGGACACTGTTGTTACTAATTAATTCCTCTTTCGGTTTTCTTTAGACCAAAGGAGCGGCGATTTAGCTATTTCCCAGAACCCCCAGGCTAATTAATATTGAAAACGTGAATTTTAGAAATATCCTTGATCCCATAGCTCCTGGATTTGGAGGGTCATAGTGAGAGTCAGGCCAAAAATTCTTGGGAACGGTTCCCCTTAATAAAGTCCTCTAGGCGTTGCCAGATTTGTGATATCTTGAAATGAAATAAATTTTTTTCTGTAGAAAATTCTTATTTTCCCAGTTGGTTCAGTTGTTATAAAAACGAGTTTTAAATTAAATAAATTCCCAAAGATTGGTGTTTTTAATTAACACTAGAAAAATATGCTGAGAGACCTCGAATTGTTATATTTAATTGTAGGATGAAGGCATCTGAAAAACTTGAACAAATTCGTTAGATATACTACATTTTGCAGTTTTAGGGACTGTGCAAATTGTGGCTAAAATGTAGACACTGACTAATTCTCTGCAACCATGCAAATGACTGTTTTTCTTCCACAGTCCATAAAGTTAAATGACTAGAACTTAGCCTTTGCGAAAGAAACATTAAAATTTTACCAATTGCATTACCGACATGGACAAATTGGAAATTAACTGTCTTCTCGATATTTTTTAATAATCTGATTAATATTTGTCAAAGCCTAAATTTTAGTTAGAATTCCTAAAAGCTCCTAGTTTCTTGAAAATTTTATATCAAGTGCTTGTAGGAATACAGATTGAAATTTAGACTTTGAACACTACTAACTAAATTATTTGAAAATATCGGGAATGTAGTACACTACCAATTCGTAAAATTAACTTAAGCTGATAAATCATTTGGCTTAATTTCGTGTTTCTGGCATCAGACTAAATTTTAGTTATTTTAGTAACTAATTTTAGTAAATGGACAATGAAAAAGAAGTAAGTTAAAGCCGATTTGCAGGATTGGAAACTGTTAACCAGTGAATAAATTTTAGCCATAATTCCCACAAGCCCCAAACCCCGAAATATGCAGTTTCTTACAAAATTTGTAACAAATGATAGTAGAGAGTTAATGATATTTTATATTAAATAAGGGCGGTATTACTTCTAGATTCCCACGTTAACCGCATTTTTAACTTCAATTAACTTTTTTTCCAACTATATAAGAGGGAATGGTAATTTGGTTAGCTGGTATGTTTATTTATTATATGTTTGTGGGTTCGTTATTTTCTTTCTTCCCACGCAGGGCCTACCATCAATCACGTGAATCGATTCGACTCGCTCGCATGAGTATCATAGGGAAAGAGAATTTTTAAAAAATTAAAATTTATCAAGAATTAAAAAATGTTGCTGCTACAAACAATGTTTCAGGCTTCAAATTGACGGTTATAACTTTAAAAAGAGCTGTACAAATTTTTACTTCCAGAAAATAAATCGGTAAAAAAGCAGATTTCAAAATTTGGAACCTTTTAAAAAAAGAAAAAAAATACTGGACCCAGATAATGATTGATAATGTATTGGTCATTTTCTAAAACTTTGGAAAAGATTTCACGTCTACAGAAATAAAAAGAACATCTTTTTAAACCTCCAATAACAAAATCTAAAACCTTTTTTCTCTTTTTATGGAGTAAAGGCTCATAATCTTAGAATATTGCATATTAAGATAATGCATTTTTGCATATTTAAAGGGAAAGACCAGTTGCATATAAATGTCAATTAAGAAGGATGTAAAAAAACTGATTTATTCTCTCAGCTGTATTTTCAGAGTTTTGTATTAAGTACTAAGGTCATTAACAATTCGTCTTACATTATCTAATGGGAATTTTAATTTATTTTTAGCAAGTAAAATTGCATTTGCTAAAAATATACCAAATAAAAAATATGTATACAGTTCCGGGAAAGCTTTTGCATTAAGTAATAATATCTACCACCTATTGATTATTAAACAATTATAACATTCATTGTCTATTTGCCTGTCATTATATGCAGGTCTTAATGTGATTGATTATAGTTTTTTAGCCTTCTGGTATTGCAAATTGCAAATTAAAGTCTGGGAAAATTAGAAAAATTATATAATATAAAAAACCGAACAAAAGAAGAATTGTATTCTACTGCTTTAAAAATATTGCGACATTACACAGATTTCGCATCGTTTGTTTTTAGTTTATTGGCAGAGTATCGTAAATAAAACAAATCTTTGATATCACTATGCGGTGAACAGTGTTTTTCGAATTGCATCATCTGAAATCTAAAAGATTCTAATTTTGATATTAGCAATGGTGGTAAGGAATGCTCCAGGACCTCCCAGGACCCATTTTCGACGGAGGATCGTTGATGGTGTGGGGATCTTTAAATAAGCGATACGATACGTTCGAATTCACGTTTCCATCTGCTAGAATGAACATTATAGGTATCAGGAGAACTGTTTGCTACCATTTCGTTACTGCTATCCAGAAGAAAACCTAGTTTTTCAGGAAGATTATGCAAGAATTCATGTTGTTTTACTTACGCAAGAGATTTACGAGTTATAAAATTAATGTTATAGATAGAAAAGATCTGTATATACCTTGTTTGCAAGGTAGAAAGAAATCAGAAATTTATTCGTTTATTGAAACAAATGTTTTTGCGAATTTTCTGAAATTCAATTTACTGAGCTCAAATCGTGTTATGACCAGACAAATTACCTATTGTGTTAAAATGGTCTTCACTTGAGTTCCACCACATATTCCATAGCAATTTATAGGTTTCAGCGGCTACAGATTTGCGAGGGTGTAATATACCCAGAGGTCAGTCTACATTTAAAATCATAGTTGAAAAATTGGGTAAACATGTTTTCATGTAAATTTGTTTACGATATCTACTGCGAAGTACTGATATCATCAAAAGTATCGGCATCAAAGTATTCATATACAATATTATTGGTATTGAATACAAAGTAGTGATCTTTTTATACGTGGTAAACACTTCATAAGATTCTAGTGGTAATAGTTAATAGAAAATAGAAAAAATAAAATAGAAAATTTGTTTGAAATAAAAAAAATAAAAGCGCTTAAACCTTTGTTGCACGGTGATAAGTATTACTACCCTTTTTTTCTTACAATTTTTGTTGATTATTTTCTAGTTTATGGATTTTAGTCAGGCATTTATTTTAATATTAGTCAAGGCATGAGAGAACATAAAAATAAAGTTAAAATACCTATTTTATGTATTGCAAAAATGTTGTTATATAAATCAACAAAGTGGAACAAATGAGAATTTTTTTTTTTAGAAAGAATGCATTTTCTAGTGATGCCTTACAATATTATTGCTTAAAATTCAATAGCCAAGAATTTTAAAGGTAGGTGATTACGAATAGGATTTTAGATTTTTTAAATTCAAAATGACGAATCTAATATGACGGACAGAAAATTTTAAATTGTTCGTGTCATTAAAATAAAAAAAGTTAATTAATAATTATTAATAATTATAATTTATTAATTGTTAAATGGCTTCTAAATGTATGGGTGGTTAATATAAGACTAACATCAGGGCCAGATAAGTTTTATTGCAACATTTCTTAGAAAGGTTGGAATAGGGTATCAACATCAGGGGCGGATTAGTTCGAATAAGGTTTGCTGTAATAAGGCAAACCTATTTGTATCAGATCAGATGAATTGGTGCTCAGGTCAAGTTCAATAAGGCCTGAACAAAATGCTAGTTATTGCAGATTCGTAATCAACAACACCAAAAACTCCTGTATATGAATTTTTAAGAAAAATTAACAAACACCCGTAAGGCTTCAACTTGAATCCACCATTTTGATTTAAAAAATATGAAATCTCACTGAAGATTCATAATCAACGATCCCAAAAACCTTTGTATGCCAATTTTCAACTATTTTCACAATTTTCAAATTCATGAATTCAAAAAATAACTTTAGATTAAGCTCACTCCTTGCAAGCTTTACGCTGTGTGAGATAAATTGGGGTTCCCCTTTTTCCTTGGTATTTGGCAACGCCTCTGCACTCCTCGGGTGATTGTTTGCCACGACTTACCCTCTTGCAGTTGACACCCCCACAAGGGTTCAGTGTCCGCCATTACAGGTTCGGTCGGTAGTTGTGAAAGTTCTGCGCTGCGGCTTCTTAAAGCGAATTAAAAAGAAAAAGTGAAGTTATCCGTTGAAGGAAAACACTGAGACTTTTGGGTGGAAATAATAAAATAATAAAAAAATATATACATATATAAAGTACGAAAAGCAGCCCGAGTGTCGCGTCGTTGGGCTGCAGTCGCGGCAGCTCAGTACAGAACCGGGTTTTGATCCGCTCAGAGGAGTCGAGACGAAGTAGCCAAGTACGTGGTTAATTCTCCGTCCTCGCAGCAGCCCCGCAGTTTTGTAATTGTTGGAAAAATAAGATAATTCAGTCGGAACACTGCCCAAATCTAGTGGATTTTAGTTCCGGTCCCGGGGGTGTGTGATTTCGGGAAACTCCGCGGAAGTGAGTCAGTTTACGTTGGTAGCTCATTTGCGTCGCGATCAACTTTTTTTTTTTTTTTTTTTTTTTTTGTAGTGAAGTGAGAGATTTCCTTGTTAGGGTTTATTCTGCTTCCGTGGAGGCGGAAGAAAGGGTCAATTCAGGCAGAAACTGAAGCGCATTGTTGTCCGCACCAGGCCCCACCCACTCAGCCGTTCGAGAGAAAAAAGGGTGTCAATTTCTCGCCTTCTGTCCTCAAAGGATAATCTGTAAAGGACTCTTCGCAGGTACGTGCCTACGACGGTAATCGACTTTCAAGAAAAAAAAAAATTTCAATTGCCATCCGCTGTCGTAGGTACTTACGGGCGCGGTGAAAGCGAAAAACGAATAGCAACTTTGCTCTTTTCCTTTGTACGTTCCCTTCCCTCCCACGGGACGTATGGGGCACAGCTGAGAGGAGCCACCCCCTGGCTTTGTCTGGATCAGGATGGATCGTGTGGTGTCATGGGTGGGGTTGAGTCAAATTCCACCAGCTAAAAGTTATCCTCGCCGTCCTTGGGATTCGCGAAAGATGTTCCTGGCGAGAAGAGCACCCACCCACCCACTCATCCGCCCACTTCAACGTCCTTCGCTTCATTTGTCGCATTGTTATTGTTTTTGTGCATCATTTTTTCCGGACAAAGCCTTCGCCCACTCGGCGTAACTTATCTCACTTCTTTTTATTTTATATAAGTATATATCTATTTATTTTTTTTCTACTCGCTAAAAAGCTTTCAATTTCGACGACATTTCCTAGGGAGTGCGCATCCAGAATCCAGACGACGTCCACAGTCTGCACGGGCACTCGTGGCATTCTTATGAACGCCACTCGGAGGCCCTTCGCGGAATTCAATTAAGATGATGCGGCTTGAGCGGGATTTGAGGGCTCGATTGCAATTACAGCGTGTGTCACGTAATAGCTCCGGCCAATGTGTTTTCCGCAGCTTTAATTGGCATTAGGTTAAGGGCCTTCGGCGCAATTTGTTTCGGGGGAAAAGGGGGCCCTGGAAGCGCACAAAAGGACGAAACACTAAACGGAATGGGGCTGTGGAGGGACTCCTGGCAACGTTCGTCCTAATGGCAGACACAAAAGAAGGTTATCTGCATTCCGGGGCTTTGTAAAAACAGACATGGGATTCGGGCGCTTCGTATTCCATACACGTCCTGGACGACTGTGTGCAGCCCCAGCCCTCCCACACCCCTGATATATTCGTTTGGGAAATGACTTTGTTTGTGTGCTAAATATTGTTGCTGGCTCATTTTTAAAATCCATTTGTTTTCCCTCTGCTTACTTTTTCAATTCCCATATTTTTGGGAGTCTCACTCTGAGCTCGCCAAACTTAATATCCCACTTCTTTGTTTTAGATTTTTACAAATTGTTGGTCCCAGCAGGGATAGTTTGGGTGTTAGTTGACCTGTATATAAAAAAAAATCAATACTTTTGCCTGAAAGAGCCGGTCTTTTTCGGTGTGGCTTTGTTTTAGAAAGTGGATTTTGTTTTCGACACTATAAATATCCAACTTTTTGATTAATTGAATTTCCTTTGTTGAGGTAGACTTTAGAGAATAACAATTCTATAGCCGGTTGGGTAAACAATAATTTATCTTTTTTTTCATAGTATGCTATGTTATTAATTCCGATTGTACATATATGTATATGTTACTGGCAAAACCTAATTTTATAGGTCAAACTAGTTCTACCTAGATCAAAGTAGTTTGCACTTACAATGTTTTATTAAATTAGAACGTAAATGCGTGCTTGTCAGTCATTTTCTCTGCACCACCAGCTGACAATTAATTACAACAGAATGTATTGCTGAAAAACACGCATTGGCTTAAATAAAACTGTAGTGAAAATTAGTTTAACTTAGGAAAAACGTACGAAATAATGTAATTCTCCTGTTTTGACATTTTTCCTGTGACATTAAAATTTGTTATAACAGATGCTGATATTAATTTTGACGATTAATACTTTTTTTTAATATAATCTTATATTTATTAGTTTATAATTTATAGGTAGTATCTTATTTATCCTTCTAAAAGACAATTTTGGTTTTACATCTATCAAATTTGAAATTTTATGGATTTTTTTTGGAATTGTATGATTTGGAATTTTTGAAATGTTGTTAAAATTTGTATTATAAAACTGTCAGATCGATGTCTATACTTAGCATTGTGGAAATGATATAATAAAGATTGGTAGGGAGAAAACAAAAATTTCAAATATATTATCAAAATTTGTGAAATTATGATGGTACGAATATTTGAATCCGTACGAACTTTTGATGTAAATTAATACTGGGGTCTTACAGACTTCAATAAGTGTATTCTGAAAAATGTGTAAGACTCAATATTTATTTTTAGTTATTAAAGAAGTAAAGTAGACATAGCCCTAAAGATCGAGTACGGATATTAAAGTACAATATTCTCGAAAAGAGCATGAAAATCGAATTTAAAATGAAAACGTTAATTATTAAAAAACGTACGCAGATATCTATCTACGCTCAAAGTGTTATTCGAATAGAAAAATTGTTCAACGAACTCGCAGAAATACCTGAATTCTCAAAAGCTTTCTTCGAACTCCGGGAAATTACGAAATGAATCGGAAAGTACGCACAAAAAATGACAACTACACTTCGAGAGTGACGATAAATTTTGAAAGAAGCATTAAATTATGTACTTGCAAAGGAAATTGCATCGAGAGTTGCATCATCACCTGGCATAAGAGGACTGTGCGACGAGTAATTTCCGCAGCACTCATCTACAAAGTCGAAAGTTTTAAAAAAACATGTTTACAACAGCGTCATCGATTAGCACGATTGGAATCTGCAAGGACTCGCATGACCTGAAAAGATTAAAGGAAGAGTCGTCTTTTCCGATGAAAATTAATTTCGATGGTCTTGTTGGATTGTAATTGTTATTTTTATGATTTAGGAAAGAAAACACGGTTTCTTGCAAGACGACATTATACTGTCGAATTGGTCATGGTATGGGGTGCAATTTCTTCTCGTAGAAATGTTGATTTAAAACGAATTTTGGAACGGCAGATTGCGAATTTTAATGGTAAAGCTTTTTTTCATTAGCGAATTTATTTCATACAATAAATAGTAAATGAATATCAGTTCAGGGAAGTCTCTTCAAATAAGTGCACCATAAAAAATTAAAAGGTGTTGCGCGATAATCAAATTTTATAAATATAACTTAAGATACATGTCTCCATTTCAATTTCGCTTTAATTTCGTTTGACGCTCCATAAGGTTTTTTTTTTAACTCAAAATACGCGTTTTCTCACTTTTTGATGCCATTTTTCTCGAAAACGTGACTTGATTCGTTAAAAAAGCTTTTATTTTTATCGCAGACGATGTGTACTTAATTAGCCTATATAATTTTGCCATCCAAACAGAATGTGCGAAATTGTTTTCAAACACGTAGGACACTTATATTATTCACTTTAGCTAAAGCCTCAATGGCACCATCACCGACATCAGTTGCCGACACCGTCAAAACATCCGATTAGCCTATATGGACCAACCGCTGGTAGTGGAGAATGATACCGACACGAATGACTTTTTGGTCAAATCCAATAGGAATTTATTCTATTTTTGTCAGCATCTGAAAGAAAATCACATTACGGTTTCTGTGCTAATTGCTGTATATTAATATCAAATGTCTGACCTTTTAGTGTGACTATTACATTGAAAAAAACAACATCACAATCCTTATTGTGGAGTCACGAACAAAAATTTGTAAATGCACAAAACTTATACATATTCCATTAAAGTAATCTTTTGAACGAAAAAGCGTTTAGCCTTATTCAATTAAATTTTGTATGCAGTTCTTTTTGTTGTATTTGGCGTTAAGAACGACAGTTTTTTTTAGGAACAATGCTTTTATCCTAACTAATATTATAAATGTGAAAGTAAGTTTGTTTGTTCCATCATCACGCCTCAACCGTTCAACGCATCGGCATGAAAATGGTTATACACATAGCCAATACTAAGGAAAAGTATTTAGGATTATTTTTATCCCAGTACATGCATACATATCTCTATAAAATACTTTAGGTTGCTTTGAAATATCTTGACAATCTTGTCATAAAACTCATTGAGATTAAATGAATTAAATGAAAAATTGCAATACTTTATGGTACCAATATGCATAGCTTTTAAGATTGCGACGCAGAAGATCCCTCCCTTCGGATACATCCAACAAAGTCAGTATAACATTCCATGTCATTTGAACACTTCAGAAATTCATTCTGGAATGGTTATATTATAAACATTCAATAGTATACAAGAGTAATTTTATTTTATAGAAATATGTATTATACATGTTAGAAATGTTAGATTAAAACTAAATAATTAGCATCCCAGTCAACGCCGGGGGCGAGCAAACTACAATAGTTAGTTGTAAACTAGTGATAAACTATGATCTAGCCGCATTGTTAAGTTATCGAGAATTTTAAAGTGAGAGTAATCATGTGACCCAAAAGCAAGCAGCAAAATTTTCGGTTATTTCTATATATTTATATATTTAGGGCTTCAAAATGGCCTATTGAAATAAAATAAAATGCCGGTTCAAAATTGTAAAAAATCAAGGAATTGGGGGTTTTTGGTGATGCTGATTGCGAACCCGCTTTCGAAATGTAAAAATTTAATATAGCGGTCGATGCTTTTAAAATTTAAGGGGTTTGAATGTGTTAAAAGAACTCAGTGACAATAATTTTGAACTTACTATTAATATTTGTAAATTCAAGATGGCGGATCTAATATATAAATTTGATAATTAAAATAATTTTAAAGAAAATTATTACTAAGGATATATTAGGGGATTATACACGAATTTAGGTACTATCAAAATTTCGAATTTCAAAATTATACTATATCCAATATTGCGAACCAATTTCTCGGTTTCTAATTGAACAGGTTTTTCCATGAAAATTAAATAAAGGAATTTTCGTATTTGATATACAAATTTGGAAACGAAAGTTGGCAAATCAAATATTGCGGAGTAAATATATTGGAATAGGGTTGCTGATTTAATATCAGTCAGTTTTTTTCCCTGTGTATAGTCTACTACTCGATTAGTTAACTGAACTATATATGGAAAAATCTTTAAAAACTTAAAGCTTTTGTGTTACGTTTCATTAGATAAGTAACTATTCCTGGTTCTATTATTCTGGTAGCAAACATAATTTTTCCCTTCGCTACTTGAAGTTAAAAACGGCATTGTTTCGAGGCGCTTTAAAGCCGCAGACAATGGCAATAGCCGCGCAGAACTAGCTACAATAACTCATCACTTTGGAAGCTTTCAGGACTTGTGGTGCCCTAAAGGAGCAAAAAGTGTCGGGAAGAAATGAATAAAACTAAAAAACAAAAATAAGGAGCCCTAATTGGTTCCTCAGCCACCCCTAGACACTCCAGCTGCCCGAGAACATTTTGTTATTTTGCAGCTTCATCTTTTGTTTCATTATTGGCAATTTTCCAGAGAAACTGTGCGCCGGGCAACCTTCTTACTTTCATTTGTCACTGGGAGGGACAGAAATATTTCGCGAAATTAATGTCCTTCCACTTACTGGGGCGCAGTATTCTGCCGCTCCAATTGCGACGGGTTTTGCTGCGCCCCGGGATCGGGGATTGCAAATCCACGTCAAGAAAATGGATGACACCAAAACAAGCAATATTTCGTCTTTAAAAGACTACCAACAGTCAGACTAGCGCTTAGATTCTGCTTGTCCATGTGTCGACTCCAAGTGTATAATTAGCCTGGTGATTGGACATTTAAACGCGCGTCTGAGTGAAGAACGACGCAGATGGACGTCCAAGGGTAAGGCTCTAGACGACGGTGGTGTGGAAGGGCGGAGGTTTAATTGAAAAAAAAAAAAACATCTCACTGTCGAACCTTGGAAATCGCACGAAATATTAAAATTATGCCAGGAATGCAGTGGTCCCGTGAGTGTGCAGGGAGTAGGCCTATTTGGGCCTCCTGAACGAGCGTATTTAATGCGTCCGGATAACAAAGTCGTGACTCATCCCACTAATCCGGCGATGCACACGGGAAAGTAACGATTCATCGCTGCAAGAGTGCCAAACTCTTGGAGCCCCAAAGGGCCAACCACCGCGATCATCGGCAGCTATAGAAATTCTTGCGAGTGATAAGTCACCCAAGTAAGATACAATGATTTTGGTGTTTGAGGCACCTTTCTTCGCCTTCAGCAGCTCTTCGTTCGCGATGAACAGTGGATGGATCCATGGACGATTGATTGGAATTTGATAAGGTAAAACAAGGGCTTAACGGGATCCGATTTTCTAGCAATTTGCGAATGTTTAGCAGGTGACGTGTTTGAGGCCGGGTGGTCGATCCGCGCCGGTGTCACGCTAACGCAACTGGACTCAGCCCAAGAATTATGTCTTGCGGCGTGCGGTAATAAATTTTTTATTGATTCGGGGCAACCACAAGACCGAGAATGCCACTTTGTTCTGCAACTTGATCTGAGCACTAAGAGCAAAGCGACTTTTTATTGTCTCGCTTTATTTACTTAGATCGGCTCTTGATCGTTCGAAAATTCTAGGGCAATCTTACGTTTGATCTGGGTAACATTGCTTGAGATATGTGTCCATTAGATATCCACTGCTAACTGGTAAATTATAGGTACTCTTTATCATCTACATGCCTGCGTTTTAGGAAGCTCTTTCAATCATTCGCCATAAAACATAAATTCATATTTACCTTTCTTGAAGACAAATTCTGTATTACAAAAAAAAGCATGACAACTATACTCCAATGTGGGCTTTATTTCATGCATAAAATTAAGACCAAAGATCGTTAAATGTACGATTTCAAGAAAACTTACTGTGTACCTATGTTATTGGCATATGTTATTTTTCAGTCTGAGAATTCTACATCAAAGAAATCAAATCTCGCCAACATAAGACAAATCGAAAGTCAATAAAAGCCTTTACATTTTATATAAAAATGAGGGACGAGGGACATAGAATTTACCCTTGTTCTGCATTTAACTTTTTGTGAATTTAAAATAAGAAAATAAAGTTAGTAACCTACATGAAGTTTCGATCAAAATATCGGATGTGAGTTCGAATTTAAGTGTGTTTTCTTACAGAATTGCTAAAACTAAAGCATTTAGTAATTAAAAATTGCAAAAAATAACCGAAATATGAATTTTTCCACTTCTTGGTTAGAATTTAGAATGACACGAAAACATGATGTGATTGAATAATTCTGAGGTCGAGTACGGATTTAGCATATTTTTGTTATAATAAACATGCAAATTCGAGATTAGAAGAATTTTTATTCTAAATATTTGCTATTTTTAGTTTTAGAGGTTAAAAAAGTATCGTTATTTTTAGAGGTCAAAAGAGAATCCTTATGGAATGGGAGAGACTTCGTTGTCTATCTGGCTGCAAATCACGACCGTTTTAATCTATAACTACTATAGCTATTGATTTGAAATTTGGATAGTTGTAAAAGTCATTTGACCGCATCTTTTCTGGATGAACGAATTTCAAAAGTATTTTATTATTAAAATTAAATAGGAAGAGAACTTTTTTGTTTCATATTCAGTGTTGACTATAATTCGAAAAACCTTGCTTTAAGGATTTAAAAAAAAAAAATACTTTTTAATTTGAAACCGCATTAGTTTTTTATCTATGGCAAAAAATGCGTAAATAAACCAAAATATCTAAAATAATTTGTATTAATAGAAAGCCTTGTATACAATATACATATTACAGAAAAATGTTATTACTATATGTACATATATTGTACGTAGCTTGATTTGCACTTAGCCGGTAATGTTAAAGTCATTTTATAATTGTTGTAGTTTTTCTCTTTCTGAATCGAATATTCTTGTTTTTAACGACATTTCTTTTAAGGTTCCGGAAAGTATCTCAGGGTATAAAGCTAAAACCGGAACTCTTATTTTCCATTCTTATCGCTTACAATGGGTTTAGAGATAGTGAACAGATAAAAACTTATTTAATCCTGAGGTCGAATAACTTTTAAAGGTGTTCCGGTTATGCATTCTTGAAATGGACAAGTCATGCTTATTTCCAAATTTTCTGGCGGGTTCTCACTCCGGTCGGACAATAGATACGGTGTTACAGCCGACGAAGAAGGGCTAATTGACGACAGCTTAAAAGCAGTCATACATGGTCCCGGACGATAGTAAGACGTAGCAATGGGGCCGAACTCATAAATCTAGAAGTAGACTAAAATCGTCTCAAAATTAATTACCTGCCCGGGGCAATTTATCCTCATTATGCAGGTATCTGATTCACATGTCGCCTGCATTATGTCAACAAAGGTTGAGCGGATTCCTCAAGTGCCGGGCGATCAGTCACCCGAACGATTATGGAATTCCCTTAGAACTATTGTCCCCACGGAGTTCAGCCGGTCGGAAAGGAAGGCATAAGACGAAAAATTAAAATGAAACATGAAGGTGCACTCCACAAAGGTCGGATCTGACTAATTTATGGGTCCTCTTGAGCCGTTCTCACGTGGTCAACTCCCTCCTTAGACAATTGTCCGTCAGCCGACCGATAAGATCGTCGTCTTATTGTGCACGATTAAAGGTCTATTTAGCGCTGGTCACTTCCCAACTGCACGGACGAATGTTTTCATTAGTTTCGCTACGCTTAGACAGGCGGATGATGAGTCATTCAGAATGGTTCATCTTTTCCACATTACCAAGAAGATGCAACTTCGGCTTCGGTGGTCCTTGAAGACGACCGAAATCCTTCGTAATTCCCAAAAATTCGTCACACCTCAGCTCCTTGAGATCCCAATCTTTTTGTGGCCGGCTCAATCACATCGCCTCCTCAGAAGAGGATGTTTTGTAAATATTTTCCGAGCGAGCGGCGACTTTCAACTTCCACCCGGTGAGCAGACAAAGGCCGCGCTGACTCTTGTAATGAAGCTGTAATAATTCACCTGGAGTGTCTGCAAGTGCGCGCCCCGCTTCAAGACTCGGCCAAGACGAATGTCACGTCTTTTGTGAATGCAATAGCGTCTTGAGATCTCTGCCAAGACTGGAAATGACAAAAAGATGAATTCCTTGAAAGTGTTATGCAACTGGCTGCTTCTGCTGTCGAACGATTGTGCCTTGCCCTCAGGAAAGCATCTTTCCTCTTGGGTCCAATGACGGTGACGGTGATGGAAATAAAAAATGAAATTTATCATGCGACCGTCATCGAGGAAATTCCTAAGAAAATTGGGGGAGGCCGAGTATGTGGCGCGGTTCGATAGGTCACTGGAGGTTTGTACATGTTTGATTGATAGGCCATAGAAACGAATAGCCTTAAAACGTTCCGGGAAGCGGAGTGGGTTTCATGTCTACGAACCTTTGCGGCTGCGTCCGATTCAGAGAGATTTTCCTTATTGCATTTGTATGATTAATGCTTTTGTTATTATGACTCCAAGAAAGATGCTGGCTGCAATTGTTTGGAGTAATTAAAAGACTTGAGGGGTTGACCTGTGACGTATGTGACCAATGAGTGATTGCGTCATTGCTTCACTAAATACGAAAAGCACGATATCCACTATATATGGTATTTTAGTGCCTACTACAAAAGAAGGGGAGAAAAGGGATATTTGATCGCTCTCTTCTGTTTTTAGCGTCTAGTTCCTTTATTTTAGATCATATTTCAAATATCTTAGTACTAAAACAATGTAGAATATAGTTGTGTATGCTTAGGAAGATAACCATTTACAAATTGGTTTATAAATGTGGGTGATTCCATTTCGGTTTTCAAAATAAGTAATCAATACAAATATCGTACTTAACTCCTTGAATTCTGTACATACTTTTTTCACGACATATTTTCGATAAAGGTGACGGTCATTGGTAAGAAATAAGATACAATACTTTGGAATGAAATGAAAGGTAATCTTTCTAGAATTCTAAAGTATCAATTATACCGATATCTTTATAGTGGTTCTTGAAACAATCTTTAGTTTTTTAATTAAACCAAAAAAAAGAAAACATCCAGGTTTTCAAATTAAAGGCTTATCATTGTCCAAGAAAGAAGTGCCTTCTATTAAATTGCATTATGAGAAAGTTACAGGGTTATTTAAAAAACAGTACTAAGTATAGGAAGGGTAGCTTTAACTTACAGGAAAAACATCCAATAAGGATTAGTTTGTCCGGGGAATCAATTATGTTGATAAAAGTCTTTTTGCTTTTTTATATATATAATATACGTATATATTTTTAAAATTTAACATTTCAAGAATATCTAATAAAAATTTCATGTCAAAATTCCAACAACTTCCGATATGATCCCAACTGGGATCTTCTTTGCTGTGCAGATACAATATAGAAATCATTTTTAAACGCTTTTTCTCGAAACTAAAGTTTTTGACGTGATACCAAAAATATCTCAAAAGTGAATGAAACAATTCGCTTCAAATGTTTCTGTTATTGTGTATCATATAAATTTATTGTTTTAGGCTCTTAGTTTTATTTTTCTCCTTTGAGCCAAAAATTTATGAATGTGAAAAATCGTTGTTTTCAATTTTAACGTCCTTCATTTTGTGAAAAATTGATATTTTTAAAACCCGGTACGATAAGCCAAAGATTTTGGTATATACAGTGGTAGAAGAAATAATAGGTAAAAGTAAAAAATAAAATAACAAATTTATAAGTTCACAATAAAATATAAATAACAATATATTTTAATTTTTGTTAGTATTATATATACATACTACACTAAATGTACAAATGATTATTTATTTTAACTCGTCCATTGGAGGGAATTCCAGATCAACTTTTTAATTTTTAGGTTATGTATCTGTTATTTTCTCCACCACAGTACTTTAATATCCCACTTCCTTTTTTAATTTCAGTTGATTTTTGATGAAGCTATACAGTTTTTGTGCTATTTTAAAGCAATTTCTTCGGAACACCATATCACTGTCATGTATCACTTTTCTTAAATACAAAAAATGGAAAAATTTTGAGAAATCAAAATGTATATTTTCTACTATAAAAATCTCAATCCAATTACTCTAACAGTCTCTCTACAAACAATTCCAAATAATATCAATTTTTCACCTTTCTAGGTGTTTACATAATGCTCCCCTAAGTATGACAGATGTCGCTATTTAAAAATAAATAAATAAAAAAACTTGAGAAGTAGAAATACCCCTAAAATGCTTGAAGATTGATGGTAATTTTCTCTTGAGATTTTATAAGTTTTATTCGTAAATTTGTCTGGTAAAGTGATAAAGGAGAAATATGTATTAAAATCTCTTGCAAACTGCAACAAATTTAATATTCAATCAAACTTAATCCATGAAATAACCAATTTGGTTTAACAGAAGTCTCTGCGTTGCGTTAATTTGCGTTAGAGCAATTGTGGCAATAAAACTTTTAATAAAATCTTGTTTTGTGCGATATTACTGAAAATAAATAGAAAGGGAAAAAACACATTTGGCATCGTCTGGCGATACAAAAATAAAAATAGAATAAAATCGGCAGAATGTGCAATTTTTCTGCTCCAAATGGACGTAGTGAGCGCTTAATTATAAGACAGAATTAAAAGATATTCTTGTGTAAGTACGCTTTAAATTACGCCAGAATTGCTGCAAAAAGGGTAATTTTCTAGAGCTAGCCGACTCTGACAGTCAGTAAACAGGGTCCGTTGAACTGCTTTATTCATTGGATTATACTTAGAAGTATCTAATCGACCTTCTTCCCTGTTTTATTTTTATAAAATTGTGGATCGAAAAACGTTTTATACTTCTACCATAGTAATAATATTTTTGCCACAGTCTGCTACATGCTTTAAGTAAGAAAGTCTCAGAAAATCTCCTATTAGAGTTAACTCGATAATTTGCAACGCTGTTTTCATCACGTCAAACCATGTTGTACTAGCTCCTTTTTCTTTAAACTCATTTCTCGAACGCTCATTTACGCTGCAATTTCTGTTAATCCGGGTTAAATTGTCGACGGATAGACTTGAAAAAGTGCAATCTTCTACAGCAGTTCATGCACAAACTGACCCAGTTAAGGAGCTTAAGCTAATTAAATCAAATGTCAACCACCTTCCGGGACATGGCAGTACATTTGAACAGACGACGAAGACTTGGCGTAGGAAAAGACGACAGACAGATAAGAAATTTTCCATCAGCCCAGTAGGTACTTTTTCTTGGGGCCTTGATTACATTCCAGGGTGGGGCTCCTCGCAAATCCTCTTCTGATGTAATCATCGCTTTTGCTGCCAGTTTCCCTTCCCAAGATTCTGAATGGGTTGGATGAAGAATTATTTACAAAAAATAAAAAGTTCAAGCCTGGGAGAACTCTTGAGATAAGAGAAAAATTCAAGTGTCATGAAAAATGGCTTCTTTTCAATTCAATAGAGGCAAAGTGCAATTGGTTGGGTTGTTCATCGATTAGATCGGTCCTAGATTCTTACGTTACCCACGGGATTTAACGTCTTGCGTCGATTAGCATTTTGAGAAAAGTTTGGGATCCGTCATCAATCGAATAATCGTCGACTTCACTATCCATTGAAGTGATACCCACGCTCGAATCAAATTCTTGATTGCTTACTTCCAGCCTGCTGGGCTTAGCCCTCCAAGTGTCGTGTCGAAATGTTTCTAGCAGGAAATTTAACTTAAAAAGTTGCCCAAGAAGTCCGGGGCTGAGGTGGAGGAGGAGGAGATTGAGTTTGGAACTGACGGAGGCCCAGAAGTGAACTCCACCACTCCCTTATCTGAAGAAAAAAAAATCCAGTTGCATCCAGCTGCTCTGGTGCCCGCCGCTATCGGCCGGGGATCACTCGAGCCCTTTTACTAACACCAAGCATGTCGCCACTGATTAAATGCACTCCCTGTTGTAATAGGAGCCTTTTATCAAAATTTAGGGCTCTCTAAAATGCAAAGAAGCCTAAAATTGAGTATCTTTCATCTCCATGTATTCAATTATTTTTTTGCAGAGGCGTCGAGAACGGGGTCGCATCTTGGTCAAAGGAGTCCGATTGGTCGAAAACGCCGTACTCAATGGTGACGGAGGTGATCCATTCGCGCCAGATGTAAGTTCACCTTTTGCTCATATAAACTTTTTTAGCGTCTAGAAGATTTGGCCATTGATACGGCCGGCTGGATGGTATTTTTTCTTATTATAAAGTATTAAAGCATAAATAAATTCCTCTTCTCACCCCGCAGGGATTTCCATTTCAAATAGGTTACTGTGAGACTGATGATCAATTACCGGGAAGGTCAGTGCCCCAGTATACGCTGTACCTGGTTGCCAGCAGTGAGAAGGAGCGTTCTGAATGGATAAGGGTCATACGACAAGGTAAGATATTGTCGATTTTCTGGATGATTTGCTTTCTAGAAAGTTTGCTCGTGGCGATTCAGTGCTCCAGGCGATTTAATACAGCGCTAAGTATTCATCTCTGAAGATGCAATCCATTGCAGGTGCACTCAGTCGTAACTTGCGTACCTTTTATACGCTAATAGACAAATTAATCCAAGAAACAATTCTGATCCGATGTGGCTCTTTAAAAAATTAGTTAAGTCTTCTTTCGAGAATTCTCGGCTGTTTTAATTGATTTCGTTTCTCCACTCTTTCCTAGGAAATTTTGTTTAGTCAAAATTGCATGTTATTGTTGAAAGTAACAGTCCACCAGAAATTTTAAACGTTTCCTTATAATTTTAAGTGAGAATAGATTGTAATTACATGCACAAATCGCACCTTTCACAAACAATTTTAGTTCCATAGGTGATGGATGACCGGTACAACATACTTCTAGCACATTTATTACGCTAACTAAATTAAACTATGTAATCTACCAAAAAATGTTTAATGCATTTGCATCAAATTTTGTGCTCCACAAAGGTGATAATAATTAATTTGAGTGTTAGATAATTAAATTGGTATTGTGCCAGGCAATACTTTTAAAAATTTAGTATGCTGTAGTTCCAGCACTGTTTTAAAAACGTTGTAATAAAAATTTTAAGCAACTAATTGTCTGCATAAAAAAAGCCATTGCTAAGCAATAACGAACCAACAAATTGGATGTCTATAATTTCACCTTCCTTTTTGAAAGAATCAATATAAGAGATTTTCACAAAATTCATTTTCGTTCTGTGTAGCTTTTTCCTTTCTGAAAATGTAGTGTTCAAACTTTGCAATAATGATTCTACAAATTTTTTATGTAGTTCACGATATCTATTCGGGTAAAAAATAAAACTGAAAGCTGACTGAACAATTTACAAATTTTTTCTGTGTTAAAAGGCAATCGGAGAACGAATGGAAAGTAGACTAAATCAATGAATAAGAGATGGAAACGAGGAAAAAAAAGACTGAAAAATTTGGACGGAAATCAGGCAGAAAATAGGCTAAAAAATATTTTGCGCTCATGAGCTCATGATTTCTCTGTCTGATTGCCGTCCAAATAAAATTTTCAGTTTGCTTTACGTCTGATTTCTGACTCTTGCTCCACTAATTCATCCTATTTTTCGTTCGGTTTTTCGATTGCCCTTTAACACAGAAAAATTAGTCAATTTTTCAGTTTATTTTCTGTCCCTTTTCCGACTATAAAATATTTCCGTGTCAATTCCTTCTTTTCTCAGTTTTCAGTACCTACAAATAATAATTGCTATTTAGATTTTGCCTAAAATTCAATTTTCAATTTCTTTTTCCATCCATTTAGTCCTATTTTTTCACCCGGGCAGGCTTATATAGGGTGGAGCAAAAGTTGTCACCCGATGTTCTTTGGCTGTAATTTTTCTTATGAATGAAAAAAATCGAAACAATTATTGCGCGTTCTTGAGGAGTATAGCGATCCATGTCTTGTTGACGTGTATTTTGTATTTTTTACTTCACAAATGTCAAAGCAGAATTGACAAAATTATATAATAGCATTAGCAAAAATTATAGCATCTTCCGATAAGGTGATGACTTTTGCACCACCCTATAGTTCTGCAACTCACGTTGTAATTTAGAGACTTTCTAATGTACTGCAGAGTTGAAGATGGTTTTCTCGAAATAATTTTCGTCAAAGGGAATTTTTGCAGATCTTACGTATTTGTTTTTCATAAATTTCAATATTGAAATTACATTAGGTTAGAAAATCTTCTCGTTTCTGCGCGAGCCACGTAACTGCAGAAACAAATTTCTTAATGAAATTTTTCTACTACAGTTCAAGACGCTTCAAAGTGTTGTGAATGAAAAACAATTTTTTTCCGAATACGTTTTTTCGTAGAGACGAAGTTTACGCAGAAACGTGACGAAATTTCATTGATTAATGTACATACAGTGACGAGCAAAAATGGTGCAATGTTTACTACCTTTAACCAAATCAATTATTGTTATTGTATTTAAACTGAGAAAATAAAACTTTTCAATTTAAAACAATACATAAAAAATAATATTAATTGGGTTAGAGTTGCCTTACACCATTTTTGCAATCACTGATCTATTCATATAAATAAGTAATTCATTTTTTTTCGTTTAGCTCCTGGAATTTCTTTCGCATATTTTTATATAAATTATATTAATCATATTTTGTGGAAGACTATTCCACTTTTTTCTGTCCTCCGTCAAAACTTTATTTGTATAATACCCCAAAGATTTTCGAGGGGGTTAAGGTTAGGTGTTAAGGTCAGGAGCTTAAACAACTTTGGCTGTTTGTTTTGGATTTTATTCATGTTGAAATTTATATAATTTTATGTTTTGATCAGGTGAATAAATAGCGAAAATATGTTTTACTCCAAAATTAAAATAAATTTGTAATAACGGAAGCTTATGTAGAATTTCAATTTACATTTACATAATTAACTGATTTAACGTATTGTGTTCCTTAAATATGTTATGTAATAATTATTGCAATGGCTTAGTTCGGTTCTCCTTCTAAATATTGATAGCGTATTTGGGATGTTGTTATTATGGTAGCAAATTTAAAAACAGCGATTTAGGAAATCTCTATGCACCGATTTTCAGGGAAAGCGATCTCTTTATTAGTTTTGTTTTCTATGGAACATTTTATTTATAGTCATTAATATTAATATTATATTATTGGATTTTTCAGTTTGTGAGGAAACAAACACACCAAAATCCTATCGGTTTCATCCAGGCCTGTGGTCTGGAAAGAAATGGTCCTGCTGTAAGAGTATCAATCGTACAACGTTCGGGTGCCAAGCTGCGACCCACTGGCGGGAAACCAATAATAATCCAAGTAAGTACGATTTCCTACTCCTCCATAAGTAAACAGCGCTAGAAAGTATTCACTCATAATTCTCGATGGTCTGTCAGACCTGCAGTTTACAAGTGGTCCTATAGACCCCTATCAGGCGATAGTTGCTACTGTGCGAACGAATGGGGTTTAGAGCAGCTCTCGAGCACTCGTCGAGTGAAAATTACTCCTCCGTGCAGGCTGTAGTCCATTTCACCGCCAGTTAAGCTATTTATAGTTTTTGACGGTAATAAGCCATAAATTCCGCGGGAACTGTTTCCTATATCTGGAGCACTCCTCCGTTCAATTCGAACTAGCTGGCGGGAGATTTGAATTGGCTTTCAAGTGGGGCTCCGCGTTGAAATTCTGCCGTGGCACTTTCCTCCTTTGTTTCGGGTGTTGATTAAAGCCGATAATGCAATGTATCTGCCGGAATGGGTTGTACTTCACTATTTCGCAGATTTATTGCTCTGAGGAAAGACGGCGAGGTAATTGAGAGGTGCGAAAAAAATTCCCAGTGGTGCCACCAACGTCGTTACACCTCTGCGGCTGGATGAGGGCTAGTAATTAGGCGGGTAAACGACGGCGTCTTCGCGTGATTGCTGGATTATGTAATTGTCCATTTTACAAGCATATCAATTGTGGATTGGAATGCTTTTTTCTACTCTGATTGAGAAGTGCTTGTACTGGACACGCAGGTAAGGAGTTCGATTCGCGACGGATAATGGCGAAGGTCAGTTTGTGGCGGTTAGATATTCAGAACACGTGCTCGCTGCGGCTTAAGTCGAGAACAAATGACCGCAGAGGTGGTTTCGAATATCTTTTCGTATTGTTTGCAGAATAACTTAAGTATTTCCTTTGAGGTGCAAAAAGTTTGGACCATGATAAAAACTACTGGGAAACATTGCTTGAAATTTTCTACTAGTCGATGAGCTGTTCATCAAAAGTTAGGTGGTTGGACCGTGGGAACAAGGCCTAAAGGAAGTTCTTTTACGTTGAATTCCAACGCTATGAATTGTTGCTGAGACTAATTTTGTTTTGATTGCTTTGTTCGCATATTGTTTATTTTGAACGCACCGTCAAAGAGTGGCATTTATTTCGTTTTTTGTCTGATGTCGAATTTCGCTTTTTTGTGATATATCGATTAGTTTATTCATTATTTATTACCTCTAGGGGTTGTAGAAAAATGACTCATTTGCTTTAAAACTTTACTTGAACAGAAACCTAAAAAAAATAAAATGTTTAAAAGTTATCCAGTACTTCCAGTTAATTTACTCAGAATTATGTAGTATATTAAAGTCGTATATACATATATTTTTCCTTTATCGTACTAGATTTAAATAAACAAATTTTTTGATAAAATTGCAGAATTTTGATATAAAAATGTTTCTGTAATATTTCGTTATGGTTTTGCTGAAAAGAAGAAGTCGTTAAAAAGGGTAACCAAAAAGGAAAAAAAGTATAATACTATCCTAGCTACAATTTAGTTTTTAGGTTTTATTAAAAAGGAAAACACCGAACCCTTATACAACGATTTGAGCATCTATCTGTCTGTCTTAACCGTTTTTTTAGGGATTGGCAGCTTTGTAGAGCGTGTTATACTCGCATTTGACTGCATTTCTTAATTTTTGCTAATAATTCGGCATATGATTTACATTAGTATTGTTAATATAACCGGTCTATTTTAAAATTCCAAAATTAGCAACTACCAAAGGTAAAAACCCAACTCTTACTATAAAAGAGCTAATGATTTGTTTACCTAACTGATAAACTACCGTCTTTTTAAAAAACTTTAATCCGAAAGACATTTTTAGAAGTTATACAAAATGTTGGCACATTTAACGATTATCCAAAATGTGTTTTTTATTTGTTTAATCCCGCCAATATTGCAACATTTGTTGATATATGAAGCATTTGCTTGTTAATTAAATTACATATAGGTTGCCAAATATTTGCAGAACTAAAATATGAATCACTTCATTATATCGAGCTTTTATGAGTAATCAATCAAGATCACTAATCGGCTATAGCTGTTGCGTTGACCTTTCAAGGTAAGAAATGAAATTCTAACGCTTTCGTGAGATAAGATCTTAAAAGACGCCGCGCAAATCATCTGAGTAGGATATATTTTGAAAACACTTTAATTTGCTTCGGTGTACGTATTACAGAGAATGACAGAATTAAGTCTCGAAAATAAATTTTTTTTTACTTATGTTAAGCTTTATAGGCATTATAGCTTTTATTCACATTTTGCGTTGTTATTTGTGTTTTCATCCGTAAAGTGTTACAAGTAGAACGTATATTTGGAAAATTTAAATTAATATACATACATAGGAACACACTTCATAAGAGCTTATTGCAAAATATATTTAATCAAAATAAATTATTCAAAATAAAAGGTGTGACATTATCGCAAAAGGTAAACAGGCAGCAACATGTTAAAACTTAATTTAGAATTATTTACGATAAGCAGAAGGTCTGTGCAGCTGCCTATAGTAATTAATTTATACTGGGTAGCTATCCTTGAGCGATCATTTTCACAAATCTTGTGGCGATGTGATATATTAGCTGCCATCAAGACGCACTTGATAAAAACACTGTTTTACTTCAGTCCAATGATTAATCAATAAGCAACAGATTTGATGAATACGGTAGCTTCAATCTAATACAAAGCCACCTAATTATAGCTGCCAATTTATCTGGTAAAAGATTGGCAGGCTTGATAACACAAGTAGTTGGACTGCTACGAAAAATGCCACCAAATGAATTAAAATTTCGTTTGATTGCAGATATAAAAGTATTTATAAAGATATCTTCATCTGATGAACATGTTCCTACGGAGACTGGCCAGTAGTAACCTTAGCGAATGCACGAAAGGAAAAGTAATTTTTTTTTTGTACAATGTCGACTGAAATCAGAAGAAAAATGACCCAAAAAACACCTTCCAAAAATGTTTGCATTGCTGACGATGCCTTTTAGAGTTTAGGTGTTGTGAGTGGGACATCATGCAAAAATGGCTCTTTATTATTTTCCATTTTTACCTTTGTCACTGTTGCCACAAAAAAGTATTGTAAAAAGAAAAAAATTGTGAAAGTGTGCAGATAAAAAACGATCAGGAAGATCTTTAAAATAGTGAACAGTAAAATCCGATCTATTGATCATGTAATTCTAAACTTAATTGTTACAAGTGCATTAATTGCTGAGACAAATGCAAGTTTTCTTGATTTCTCAGGTGTCTTTTTCTGCATATTACGCAATATCAACTCGTGTTCAACTGATGATGTGTAAAAATTAATGCCCCAACAATACTCTTGTCGGAAAAAAATTCAAAACTTTTGCGTTGCAATCGCAGAGATAAATGAACTAAAGGTCAATACATGGCTCTAACGAGCTCCGCGGAGGAGGTTTGGAGAAAATGAAGCAATTGCCCGAATATCTGAAACATTGAAAGGGTGATCATTTCGCACTGAAGGACGTGGACAGTTGCGATTCAATAAAAAACAGGGTTTGGAAAAAATCATGATGGTGAATTTCTTCACTATCTTCATAACCTTTGTTGCTATGCAAATAAGTGCGATGAATGTGGCATTGGGCGGGTCCAAGAAAGCAATAAGTGTAATTGTTACGATTTGCAGCAACTGGAGGCACATGCCATAATCCGAACTGAAATTTGCAACTGACCAGTAAATTGCTAAAAATATCCAACGCCAAGGGGCAAATTGGTTTTGATGTAGATTAACGATTTAAAAAACATTGACTTTTCAAGTTTGAGTCGGTTAGGCCCATTCATTTAGGTTTAAGTTTAATCGCTGATTTTTATACGTAGTTTAATATAGATCAGTTGAGGCTATCAGCGCAGAAGTGGTGTAACCCCAGACTACTTCTTTGGAGATAAGGAGGAATTAAAATGCGGTTAAATTGTTTTTGAATTGCATTTATTTTGTGAACATTATTTCAATTGTTTTGCCATCTATTGATAATTCTAAAAGGTGGCTTACGCCACTATTGTATTGAAAAATTATAATTTAACGAATTTATTTTACACAAAAACCCTACCAACAAAAATTGTGGGTTACACCACTTCTGCGCTGATAGCCTCAGTTTATCTATAACATTTATTTTTCTGTTCCGGTAATTAACCTTTCCAATTCCGTGAAAAAATCATAGGGGAGGAAAGATGAGCACTTAAGGTTTAATTTGTAAAAAAATTTCGTTCCTTAGTAGCTATATACATAGGTATTAGTCTTCTTATTAATTGGTATAATAGGAACATATTTTAAGTCGTTTTAGTATAAATAACTAAACTATTGAAAATACCATCTTGACCCGCTCACGTTTTTAGACGGGGTTTAGTATTATATGTACACTATAAAAACCTTCTTTTTAAGTAACTAAATTAATACTTCCTCTTCTCATGTTATAAAATTTAGTTTTCAATGAATATATACCAAATTCACAATTCAGTTAGTTAGCTACAAGAAATTGAAACTTCTTTACTCATTTATTCTTCTGTCTATTTGGCGAACATATAGTTTTTAACCATTCTAAAACCAAAAGAAATATAAACTATAATCAGAAATGAATTTTCGTTTGGAATTTTTGTACGAAATTACAAAAGGACGAGATATAGTAAAGAATCTTGTCTTCGTCTACCTACCCCATCTAGCCTTTTTGGGTGATTTTTTACAAAAATTGATATACCGAAAAATTTGTTTGTGAATATAAAAATTAATTCTTACCTTAATATTTTATATGTAGAGCTATGAAAACAACGCACCTCGTCACAGAAATACCTTATTTTGTACAATTATCACGTTGCGAATTCAAAGCGAATATTTGATTAAAACGTGCGAAAAAGGGTTTTTTCTAACTCTCCCAGGTGCGAAACATAACACCGACCGATGCTTCCAAGAAAAATATAAATAAGCACCATTTAATTCATTGCGGTTTTCAACAAAAAGTATACTTAGGCTAGTATTTTTTCTTATACTGGTATAATTACTATAATAAATATATCAGTGAAAAAACACTTTATTTTTGAATGTTGGAAAAGGTTAAGTTTTAAAAAAACCTGGTTCGTGCCAATGTCACAAGATTTAATTTTACTTGAATTGTTCTGATTCTGTGGTATTCAATGTAATCAATTTTTCTTCACAATTCCAAGGTGAAGATAAACTGATTCTAATTTCTATTTCGGAACAGAAATATCAAGTTCTTTAAAAAATGCTCCTATTCTGACAATCCGCTTATCAGGCAACTCAGTAGCCAACAACCGTAGATTAGTAGTACATATAGTGTTGTTATAGTCTAGAAAAAAAAAATTCGATAAATCGAATTTAAGTTTTAGTCTTACACATAAAATTGAATTTGGTTTTTGATTACAAGAAAACATTATAAAATATTATAAATATTATTTAAGAGCAAATTTTACGTAAAAACATTGAAGTTGTGTGATTTATTTTAATTCTACCACTTAAAATTTCGAATCTTGTACACAATAAAAAAAAATTTAAAAATCGGAATTAAATTAAAAATTAAATTTTATCTGCGTAGAGCCTATAGGCGATAAAATTATAAAAATGTTGCCTTATGAAGATATTTTGTGGATTCTGTCTCCCAAATCTGAGAACAAATGTATTTCAATTTGCATGAAAGCAATATTGAATTGCAGATTCAAGAGTAATAACCTCAGATTTAGCAAAGGTCCATAAACTCACTTCAATATGATCTGAGGTCAGTTTTCGTTCACTTTTATATGATTTCTGGTCAAAATCTGAAGATCAGTTAGTGAGTGGTTCGAGAAGTGCTTATAATTGAATTGGCACTCGTTCAAAATTTTCCAAAAGTGGTATATGTTTCTTGGAAGTCGTAAATTTTGAAGGCTTCTGGCTATGTTCGAGCACTTTGTTTCGACAGTAACAATTCCCATTATTTAAATTCATCATAAAAATGTTTATGGAGAAAACGAAGAAAACGAACAAAGTTCGCTGAGACATCATAATAACCGGAGTTCCGGACGATCTTCCGCACAGTCCAAGATCATCGGAGCCGGTCAAGAGTGCTAACTTTGTCGTTATTAAAAATTTTTCTCCCTTAAGGCGATCGCAAGCTTCGATGGCCAATCTGGCAAACAGTAATTACGTGAGCCACCTCTGGAAACTTGCGATATTCTTAACTTGCCAAATATATTTTTTTTTTTGGTTTGTTTTTGCGCGGGGCTATTGGTTAAGTCCCTTTCTGTCCACTAATTTTCTTGAAGACGTTCAGTATTTTTTCTTCCTGCTTGGTTTCTTTGTTGAACTCGTGCTGCGTTTCGTTGGTACGTTTTCTTTTTTGGGATTTATTTTGCCTAAAGCTGGCCTTCTTGCGGTGTATTGCTCCGCTCATTCTTGGATTGTTCACGAGTGTTCTCGCTGGCTTGCTTGGGTTGCCGATGAATTCATGGAGTTTATGAGGTGAGTGGTATGCACCTATGTAAACGTGAGGTGTACTCTACTCACCGGTCTAGGCTAAACAAAAACAATCCGCGCAGGTATTTCGCGGCTGTGAGCGTTTCGGACGGGTTGGTGCTGGTGCCAGAGGCATAGACCTGGTGCCGTCTCTCCTTGGCTGGTTTGTTGGGTCTCTGGATATGGTCGATCGACAGGAACTATATACCTTCGTCGATTCACTATCCCTGCTTGCCTGTTCCCGTCCATATCTTGAGGTTGTAGTACCGCCGTCTTAAGGTGCCTGGGTATCGTTTTCTTGGTCTTAGTTTTTTTTCGGGTTTTTGGCTTCTCTCTGGGCTGGTTCTGTTTTCGGCCCAAGCAGCGATCGCTTGCTTGATCGTTTTGGAGACTCGCTCGACGCTCACTTCGTTTTTTGGTTGAACAGAGTTCCAAACTTCGAAACTTGTCGTTAGTCGGTATCTGACTTTCTTAACGGCTGCTGAGCGGGTAATAAAGCTGCTGTTAG
The DNA here is from genome assembly GCA_963920795.1 of Eutolmus rufibarbis. NCBI lineage: Eukaryota > Metazoa > Arthropoda > Insecta > Diptera > Asilidae > Eutolmus > Eutolmus rufibarbis. Next base: position 13,454,260 of record OY987207.1, on the reverse strand, counting down.
CTATTTATTTGGTGCTGTAATCTTTAATCGATTTTGTTTCTTTAAAAAAAAAATTCGCCTAACTAGTGATCGTGCTTGCGGGCGACTTAAGTGCAGTTCTAGGTGTGCACGAAATTTTGTTTATAATTTTCGATAGTGGTGTTCCTGCTGTTGCTAATACTGCAGCTGGTATAGTGTTTTTTTTTTATTAGCGGAAAGGTATTGGCTGATCCAACGATAGTGCTACAAAATGTGGAAAGCCCCAGCCTCAATTTGCCTGGACTCAATTCCGTTTAAAACATGTCGAAGTTGTCAACAAATAAAGGAAACTCGTTTATCGTAGCAAACATTTGCCAACTAGAACAGACGTGGAAAATTTCACTTCACTTTTAATGTCGAGGTCAGGTTGTGTTTTCGTTTGTCGAAAATTCCATGAAACCGCTCCCCGCAACCGAGAGACTTTCTTTAGGTTTTTGTTGTTTGGGTCGATCGGGTTCGTTTGTTGTTTTTACCTGGACGTCTTCAGCACGCTTTTAACACTTTTGCGGTCGCTTTCTTTCCTCTTTTTGAACTTCTTCGTTTTCATACCGAACCCTTTTAAATCCAATGAGTTTTTGTACAATCAGAGTACACCCACCCGTCTCCGCAAGATCTTTTGATCATATTTGGCTAATGTTGTGTAACTTCATCTTCTTGTTATCGTCACCGTGGTCTTTTTGAAGCCACCAGAAAGAAGAAGTACGAGCACGTCTAACCTGTTTCCTTCCCTGATTTTTATCATCATCGTCGCCGTAGTCTTTTCGCCACACAAAGAACATTAAGAGGCGCTTCAGAAGATGCTCTTTTAATATCAGAGGATTACTCCAACAGGTCGCGATCGTCTTTGTTTCTATCCCAAATATAAGACCGAGACCTTTGTCATTAGAATACTGCGCTTACCTACCATAAATAGGTGAATAGAACTCTGTTGAGACCCGCGGAACCCGTTGGTATTATGGTAAAAAAGCGAGACATTAATAAAAAGATATAATCTGAATTATGAGATGCAGTAGCGTTCAAAATTCTAGCCATAATCACACTGCATAAGTTTTTCTTTGTCTTTAGTTATCAGCAAAATTCTTGCTCTGCAAGAGTTGCGTAAGATTGCGATAAATGACATTTTCTGGACATTTATCATGCTCTCAGTACGGAAGAATTCTTTTCGTGAAATGTTGAATGCGCTTAATTTGCATATTTGGGAAAGATAGTGAACATTTTTATACATTTTTGCTGTATATTAATGCAAAGCCCGCTAAATGCCATTTCGATTGAAAATAATTGAACTTGTGGCATCTAAATCGGATGTCCTCTTCCAAATATGGAAAGGCTTAATGAATAATATGTCCGTATTAATTTATTACTATTTTTGAGGTCAGTGTACTTTTAATTCCTTTTTATTACTTATTTTGTAATTAGACGAAATCAACATCAAATAATTAAGTATATTATTACTAAAATTTGATTATTCACAAATCTCAAGCATTAATATAATGAAATTTCTCTTTTAACAATTCTTAAAACTATATTGGCTTAGTTAGCGCACGATGGAGCAAAAACCTGGCAAAATTATATTGAGAAGAGAACAAATTTAAAATATTTATTTTCTTTAAAAAAAAAACCCTCCTACATAACCGCGACAAACTGATCATATGAAGGCTATTAAGCTATTGCTCGTACACTCAGAGAAAAATCACTTAAAATCAATAGTTTTTTAATAGTTATTCCCATTAATTTTGGTCAATAGGATTTATAACATTAATAAATAATAGTCCGTATAATTAGAACAATATGATGGTCATCACATTAGAACTATACATTCCTCATGTTAAAATAAGGTGATGTATAGTTAATTCTTAATGTGATCCTCCGTTTCATCTTAAATGACATAATATTAAGTTTAAACTATTACTTTAATTATTTCCACTATTAGAGTAATATGATAAGATTATTAATTTAATAGTGTGAATAATATTACTACAACAGTTTGGCCCATTATATCTAAAATTTCTGCCTATTAAAAGCAAAGTAATAGCACATTGAATTAAAATGATATTTTATTAAATCAATGTGCTTTTCCATATTAAATCAATGGGGTTATCCTTTTAGATCTATTGGAGAAAACTATTAAATTATCCATTACGATGAACCGGTGACTCCGATGAACGTAAAATCAAAATCGAAAGTTCCGAACTACTGAATTCAAGCAGATTGAAAAGATTCATTTCAATCCACTTGAACTCATTGCTCAGAATTTTCGACTTTGATTTTAAGTGCATTGGATTCACCGGTTCATCGGAATGGATAATTTAATGGTAGATAAAAATAGATTCTTTTTAGAGGACGAAGAATGAATTCTCTTTAGGTTTTCCAGCAAGTCAGGTATTTTACAGATCATGTCAATCAATCAATCAATCAATCAATAAAAAATGGGAATAAAATGCACTGATAATATAAATACCGAAAATTTAATGCCTCAGAATTTCTTAATTCTAATACACTTCTTACCGCTATTCGTACAATAAACGTGGATTGGGGGTCCATCAAAACATTTAACATTCTTTAAACAGTAATTAGTTGACTTCCCTCCTACAACATAAGATTGTAAATGTTCATAAAAATAAAGAATATTCCATTCGCAGCAAACAATATATAAATCTGATTCACTTAACACTAACTCTACTATTTCAAAAAGCTTCAAATTATTATTATTGAGAGACATGGTCAAAAAAAAATTTTTTTTGTATAATAAACCTTTAAATATAGCTTTACTGGTACATAAAGCATTACATTCTTTTAAGCCGTACTTAATACTAAGATTGGAAAAAAACTTATTTTTATTTTCAACGAACAAATCATTTGCAAAAAATGAATCTGAAAACAATAATGCAGCAAATTTCAGACTTGCCTTAATACTGAGAGATAACTGTATATTGAGTCGAGAATAAGTTGATCTGGCGTATTCTTTATATGCCTTATATTCTCATATGCTTTATAAGCGAGTTTGAAAACGGAAATTTTTCCTCACACAAAGAACAATGAAACATGTTAAATGATATTGATGTACAATAAATATGCTTGGTTAATGCAGATATAATAATTAAGGAATTAATCTTGGCTTCTTTTTTCTAAGAAACTTATCAAGTTCGATATATTTGGGTTTAGTTCATCAAATTCTGTTTTAATAGAGAAAAAAAATTGTTGAATGAACAGATAAACATTTTTGCCCTCATCAGGGTATTTAAAATTCAATACTTGGAAGCATTTAAAAGTACAGTCCAGAGATTTTAAAAAAGAATTAAATTTGTATAAAATTCCATCGTACGCGCAATAAAAAGAATTAAGTTGAGTTAATTCCTCACCAATTACAATCATTAGCGGCTGTAATGTCAGACCTTTTTGTAAATATTTTTCACGCAGTTTTTCAAGTCTTCCCTCGTATCCGTTAACTGTTGGAGAATGTAATATAGTTGCTTGCTGAGCATCGATAATAGATGGCTTCCACCGAGCACGCTTGTGGTCACTTCTTGAAGAAACTACTACCGATGGTTTTAAAATAGCATGGAGTAATAAAAATAAAATACAGTCCCTTGAATCTATAATAATGAAAAAATAATTTTATTATATCATAAATATATAATGTAATATAGTGATTCATACCATTATCAATGTCACTGCCAAGAACATTTAGAAGTTTTAGGGATACAGAGTCCTTTATGTTCTCTGTATAAAATGGAATGATATTTCGCGAGAACGAGTCCCATTTTTTTAAAAGGTCGTTCTCTGTTCCTGGATGTAAGTGTTTGTAATCAATTTCAATCTGTAAAAAATATCTTTTAATACAATATTCAGTATTTTGTTTCTAAAGCTTTTTTTATATTCACAATATGCGATTAACCATATTTTGTGAATTCTAAAATAAAATATTGTAAACCAAATGAAGATGGAAAAACGTTAAGATAGATTCTTATGATTTTACTTATATGTATTATATCAAAGCGTTTTCATTCTTCACAAAAATTTGAAAAATTAAGGTACAAAAAGGGTCAATAAAAAGATCTACACTTACTAGAGAATGTCCACTACTATGTTTATACAGAGGCCATTTCTTAAATATGTCCTTGCCGTTTTTCTTAATATCAGTATGTCTTAGATTAAAAACCTTTTCCCATTTTTCCACAACAATATCCCACGGTTCATTGTTGTGTTTTAGCCACAATTCATTTTCAAGCTCGTCCTCAGCTAAGTGTGAAAGTAAATGAATCATACACGAAGAGAGGAAATTGAAAGAAAACGACAGAAATAAATTTGAAATGAAAGGAAAAATGAAAACTATTCCCACTATAATATTAGACTATTTTAGGAAAAAAAGAAAAAATGTTTGCAATATAGGTATGTATACCTAGAGACATTTGTTTAAAATAAGCAATACGGAGTTTTTATAATTTTTATAATTTATCTTAAACCCCGCTTTCTAATTGGATAACTAAATAGTTGTTGTTAGTCCTCATAATTCCTCACATATAAGTGCTTATAAACATGATAAGTCGAATTACTTGGCTCAAAAGTATCCTCAACAATGTCAGATGAACACGAAGTTTGTAAAGTGTTTAAGCTGGATTTACGCTTAGCTATTTTTACTCGAGCATTTACGGCTTTATCATGCAATTTGCCCGTGGGATTTTTTCCCGGGCCTCTGTTCATGTAATAATATCCCTATAGAAATAATAAATTTACATGCATTTGATTTGACTGGTTGCACAAATGATTATAACAATAATGATATTGAGTATTATTTTTTAAACTTACAATATTTTCACTTGTAAAATGAGCCTGAATTGCTTTGCTGAATTCCTGAATGTCTTTCATATATATTTTTCGATTCCTTTCCGTGAAAAAGTCAACAATCATATTAATTAGAAGATCGCGATTAGTTTTATCCAATGAACCATTACTTTCATAAAATTCGGTTATTCTTTTACCAACAGGTGTAGTTCTCAAAAGCTCCGCTAAAATTTACTTTTGACTACACATTAATCCTTCACTGACAGCGGAATCTGATGGAGAGGTTACCGCAGAGGAACAATTTGCAACCCAGTTTCGGCAGTAACTATCGACAGATAATGTATCTGCCTAGAATGTACATATGAATGGTCATATTAAAAACTCATTTATGTATAAAAAATATTAGAATTATTTACTGTTTCCGTCCTCCATTTTTGTAAATGGAATTTGAATAACGCTCTTGTTCCTAACTCTGTAACTGGGAATAATTCATTAATGTCCGAGTCCGTTATAACTTTCAAACTCTCCACATTCATTCCGGAAGCTAAAATAAAGAATCACAACTTTCTTCGTAAACTAGGTTCACTGTATATGTAGTCTCATGCAATGTAATAAAATATAGAGAGTGACTATTTTCACCTTAAAACGTGAAACCAGAAACCAGAAACCAGAAAAAATAAATTCACCGGGAAAATAAAATGCCTATTAACTAAAGATTTTCCTTTTACAAAATGCCTACTAACTAAAGATTTTCCTTTTACAAAATGCCTACTAAATAAATCTGGTGTCAATATAGTTATTTTCCCGGTGAATTTATTTTTTCTGGTTTCTGGTTTCTGGTTTCACGTTTTAAGGTGAAAATAGTCACCTCCTAAAATATAAATACTTATAATAAATAAAGTAGCCAAATATCTCAGATCAAATGGAACAATTATGAGTATAAAACACTGTTAAGAACTGTTCCTCATATTTTAACAAAGAAACACAGATTCTTGCTCTAAATAAATCAAACTTTAATAATAAGAAATTCCTTTGTTATAGGAAGTAGGAGCCTCACTAAAAAAATTAGCAAAAATGGGAAATTCCAATAAATTGCTCTGTAAAATTTGGCCAGTATATAAAAAACTTCTCTTTACTTACATTTCAATCTGTTGTAGATATTTATATCGAATCCAAAGTTTTTACACACAACTTGTTTTAATTCGTCATCGTCCTGATCGATGTTTACCAACAATTCGTACGATGTACTGCAGCTTTGTACTCCCGAACCACTTACAAATTCGATTTCACTGTTTTCGGATAATAACTTCTCCAGATCACTAAGGGCACCACAATTGTTTGTTTCCATTTTATTGTATTGTTAACTCGTTAAATTATCCAAACTTCTTCTTAGCACAATCCACTGCAGCACAATTGCAAAGCACAATCCAACGCAGGCGACAGTAGCTGGCAGAATGAAGCTGAAGCATCATTCTTGATCTTGCTTGTTTTACTTTAAAGTGTTGCCAAGTTAAAGTTATGTGATATCGCATTATTTAGGTTCTTCCTTATTGATTTTAGCTGAAACCCCATAGATTTAATGTGACTTTAAATTAATTTTAAAACAGACCTTTTTCTTTTATTAGATAGCTTATTAATTTAATGTGTTATTCCAATAGTTTGAAGTTATTAATGTCTAATAGGATGCGATATTATTTTAAAATGGTACAACATATAAATTATTTTGTATGTATGCGCATATTTTTAATAATATATCATATTAAAATAAAAGGTTGCCTCATTGATAAGTAATAGTTTTCGTCCTATTGAAGATATATAGGAAAACGTATTAAATCAATCTTTCTCTAATTGATTATATAGGAATTCCTATTAATTTTCGCCACATTAAAACAATGGTGAAAAAATTATTGAATAACGAAGGCAAATTTTTCTGGGTGTAAATTCAGTAATAAAAGCCCGCTAATTGTGTTTATCGTTAAGTTTTTTAATTTATTTAGTTCATTGTTGTTTAAGTCTTTGCCCGCCCACCATAAGCCTTCAAGAGAAAGAACTTAATTACATTTAAGTCTTTGAATTCGTCCAATCTTTTTATTTCCTTTATATTAAGTGAATGTAAAAAAATTGCACTGCTGGGAATTGCTTTAAGCACTTATCTCCCACAGTCGACCAAACTGGACCAATTGCTTTATCCTAAAATGTTGACCTTATAAATAAATGTTTAAGAAAGCCTTAAATATAATTAGAGTGAATTTATTTCTAAGCAATTTAGACTTCCGCAATTTCGTAATGATTTTTTATTTTTATTACCTAAATACTTTTAAATTGTTTTTTAATTGTTCTTAAAGTGGTATTAAATTGAACCCTGTAAAGGAATGTAATTTTTGTTATTACACTCCAATTTGGCATACATCTATCGATACCATTTCTTATATACATATTATAATAATCAATTAGGTAAATAAACCTGAAGTTTTCTATTAGTAGATATACCACTTTTTGTCACTTAAGTTGATCTTAAAGTTAAAAAATGTCGGTATCATCTTAATCGTGATCGAATATGGACCAGGGAATATGAAGATCATAGACAAAAATACTTACTTTTAATTCGCAAAGGTAAAAATAATCTCTAATTTGAGACATTTACACAATTTGCAACGAAAACTACCGACAAAATTTGTTTGTGCGTTTGTCACTTTTGATCCCAAATGAACGTTTCTGCAAGGTTTCATCAAAATCTGGAAAAAGTCTTTGAACTCAATTTGTTTCATTTAATTAAATAAAATTGACGCAATTAAGAATTTCAACCGTCATTTCCTATTACGCAATTAGATTTAATAACAAGAAGAAATAATTTTGGTTACCGCAGCAATTAACGTCTTCCAATTTTGAAGAACATTTATTTTATTATACCATTAGTCCGATTTACTTTTAATTTCTACGCAATTTCATTGCTTTAAAGAGCGTCATCGTCATTTCAACTTTAAAATATGAATAACCGGAAATCAATACCAAGTTTGGAGATATTTTGATTTAAAAAATAAATATACAGTGACCTGTATATCAAACTCCAGAACGATTAAAGTGAAAATGTACTCAATGTTTCCTGGCAGCTCTTGTGGCTGTAAATCTTTTTAAAACCCCTTTCATTTGCAAAATAAAAGTGGTAAAAAGTTTTCAATACCTACTTCTGGCTTTATTAAAATTGGAGTGTTGTTAAAATTCGAGAGCGAAAAATGCAATTCGAAACTGAATTGCGCAAATTAAAAAAAAAGAAATTCTCAATTAACAAGGCCAGCAGAGCGTTGCCATAAATTGTCGATTGCAGTCACTCAATTAACTTAAACAGTTTGGAGGTTCATATACCTATAAAAGTGGGAAACCGGGAGGACCAGAAAAGGTAGAAAAGGTAGAAAAGGTAGAAAAGGTTAATAGAAGACAACAAAGCGCATCCCGCTTTCAACTTAATTTTTCAGGGATCCGCTCGATGTCTGACTTCGAACAGTTTTACCATTCAGGCATAAAATTGGAGAATATACTCGTCAAGGTAAAATTCCAGCGATGGGCCTGAATCGCTGTCATATGAAAAGGTAATAAATCTAAAGACCTTCTGTACGTTATACCTGCGGTACCGTTATTATGTCCAATCATATTGAGAAAGTAAACGTGCACCAAGAGGAGTCGCTTAAAATGGGACATTCGACGGTGGTTAAACAGTCAACCTTTTTCGGGTTTGTCGCTTTGAAAATATAAGAAAAATGCATTACAAGTTATCGAATGTGTTCCAGTAAAACTCAGTTGTAAATTCTAAAAGTTAAATCTCAGAACGAGTTGCAGAACAGCGAAAAAGTTTTGTACAAGTACATAAAATTGGAGAAAACTTCATCAATCAGAAAATTAGGCCTTCTGTGGCAGGGTCCATTTATATCCTTGGCGACAGCAAAACTTCTGCAGAAGGTTGCATCGATTTGGGTCAAAGGTAGCATCTGCGGGTGTTAGACGTGCTCTGCGTGCACCTTGCTGCAGATTCCCGTCCCTCGAAGACCGCCGCGGCAACAGGGGGCAATTTGCTCAATTGAAAATTGCGGAAGATATTTCACCGCGCGAAATCCATTTATCTGCGGCTATCATCAATCATCGCGGGCATCTCGCAGGAGCCCAGCGGAGCTCTCTGAAGTTCGAGGAATACGCAAACTTTTCCTAAGATTTGTTACTTTTTCTTCGGTCTACCATTGTCGATGTCTTGATTTTGCGAAGGAGCTCACGAAGTGGGAAGTGGTAGGAGCTGCTTGTCTAGAGTGTCGGAGCACCAGCCACATCTGAAAATGCACTCAATTTGTTTTCTGATGTGAAACAACTACAAATTATGTGGTGCTGGGGATTAATTTGGCTAATCAATCCAGAGCCAGGTGATTTTTGTTCCGATACAAGAAATTAACTCATGTTTGCTTAGGCTCTTCGTTGGAGAACCGCAGAAAAAGATGCAGGCGAAGGAGAAGCGGCTTTTGTGGCTTCTTTGGTATTTCGAGGGAGAAAGACTCACAAGAAAATTGTGGGCGCCACTATGACGACCAGGAAATTGATAAAGATTGTAATTTACGCCTCGAGGTGAAGACAAATAGCACATCAGTTGGCAACTGTTAAGCGGTTTTTGATTTCTTCAGTATGAGGAAAATGGGCGTAGTTCGAATGATGATCACGCGGAAGTCAGGGTTACAAAAAAAATAATTTTGAATTAGTAGAAATTGTTCAATTATTACTGCTTTGTGTGACACTATATTTAAAAATTATGATTTATTTGGAAAATAACAGGTCTACGATCAAAACGTTGTTCATCGATTTTTGTCTTCAGATTCGTGATTTCGTGAAAATTGTTTAGAAGATCCGTATTTTGACCTTATGAAAAAATCAAAGGGCGTCAAAAGGCATGCAACAACTACTTTTAGGTTTTTAGCTAGGGATTTTTAAGCGTTTCGTATTCTTTAAAAAAGTTCAAAAACTGCCAAAACATGGCTTTTTCGATTTCGAATTCGTTTTGTTAACACTAACAAAAATTTTTATTACCCAAATATCTCAGACCTGTGTAATTAATAATAGCGTAGATTTGAAATTGACTGTTCTGAGAATTGATTTTTATATTTGTTAGTCATTTTTGGTGGAGAGTAACACAATAATAAAAATAACAAAACTGAAAATACAGTATAAAAGTTCTAATTGGAGGCTTTATAATCGTTGAAAACGAACGCATTGTAAGAATTAAGATAATTTAATGTTTTTTTTCTAAAAGCCTTTTGTGTACTGAACATAAAAATCTAAAAATAATCTTTAAAAAAAATTAGAAAATAATTATTGCTGATTTCTACTATATGTCAATAAAATTTTGGTCTTGGGATTATAATAAATTATTCTAATTATAACTCTCAACAAAAGCCCTAGCTTATTTGTTTTCAGTTAATACATCGTTAGATTTTCCGTTAAGCTATAATTTTTCTTTTATAATTATAAGTCTTAGCTAAAAATCCATACTAAAGTTATTTATTCTGCGGAGCTTTTACTGAAATATGAATTTAATAATACTAATTTCAAATAATATTTTTGTAAATTGATGTGCAGTTTTTAAATTGTTCTCTTCTTTGTATTTTAATTAGCATTGAAGGAATATGTCAGTAGATTGTTTTATTTACACAGTAAACAATTTTGTAGAAATTGCATCCAGCTCAATTCTAGTATAATATAATATTTTACTAGTTTTCTAACGAATAAAACTGCAAATAAAGCGTAAGCTTGTAATATTCAATAAATTTTGCTGATATTCCGTTAATTTTAAAATAATTAGTGCAGTATTTCCCTACGGAATAAGTAAATATATGAAGAAATTTTGTTAAGATAATGTCGTATTATTCTTCTGCATTAGAAGAAGTCATGCAAATTTAAAAATTTATGTTCCTCTTCTTTCAACAACTTAAAAATCCTCTAACATTGACATCCAATTTAAAGGTGAAAAGTGCTTGGGCGACGATTTAATTTGCTCGATTCTTTTGCGTGATTTGCATGGAAAATTGGGCGTAAAATAAGACTAATTTAAAATGTTTTTCTCACCTAAATTTCTAGGATTTTTGAGTTGAGTAAACTATCTCGAAAAGCTAGGAGCTTAATACTAGTTGTATTTTGGCTGCGTTCTAGTTGACAATTTTTAGTTTTGTTGACGCAGATACGTGACAAAATTATACCAACATAGTTTTTAATAGGCTGAATATGATAAATGTACTATCTTTATCTTTTCTGCAAAAACTATATTTTCCCAAATCATAAAAGTGATGGCCATTCTACACTATACGAAATATTCCACGATCAAAGTATGAATTTCGCCCATATAGGCTGGCCCCATTTGCATATCTCGACAAAAAAATTTATTCAAATTTCATTTTTGAATGTTTTATTTTCCACCGGAAAAGATTAACTTCGGGTCGGTTGGGTAAAACCAAATGTGATTCTTTGCACAATTGTTCCAAGTCAAACAACCTGCAGCACCTCATCAAGGTTCCGGGCTTTCTTTAAAGCTTAGCCGATGTACTTTAATCTTTTAGTTGTTTCATAAGTAGGCGGTGGGTGCGTAGTCAGCGAAAAGGTGAGGCCTCGCACCGCATTCAACGTTGAGGATTTTTGCGTATGAATCAGACCTCAGTCCGAAAAATGTGAAAGTTTCACTCGTTAATAAGGAAAATAAGCGAATCCGCGAAGTTTTTCTGTTGGAGGCCAATTTAACAAAATTTTCAAGCTTTTTCTGTGGTACAGCCGTCGTTCCTCTCAGTTGTTTTTAAATCAGTGGAAAACTTTCAATTGGGTTGTGTTAAAAATTGTATACTGTTTCGGGTAATTGCACCTGTTTAAATCGAATTTCTTTTTTTGGTTTTTGATTCAATCCTCATTAGTTCAATCTATACAATTTGCATGGGCTCTACCTAGTAATTATAGGGTGGTGCATAATTTTTCATAAATCTACAAATGTCGAAAATTTAAAATACATCAGATACAGTGGCAGCAACAGCAGCAGCACACCTCGAGCTGATCATACATGATCATATGCGATTAGTCGCGCCTATATATGTGATCATTAAATAATCAGTCAGTTTAATTTAAATGCTTTTCCAGTTGAAGAATTCCAGTGAAGTGAAAGAAGTGGATAGGAATGAAATAAAATAAAAAATTGGTAAAATCGCAGTTTCATAAGTTGTATAAAGCGATTGCTGCCCGGTGGTGTGGTGCAGCACTACGAACTGATCGTGTGGATCAATGCGCGAGTGGAGTGCAATTTAATAAAGTCGGACAAACGTATCTCGAGTTGGTCATTGAAGGCAGCGTGCAGGTGCGGTAATTTCTTGTCTTGTCTTACCTTTCCTCCAGCTTGAGATTGTTTGTTTTTAATCTTCGTGCGCTAAGAAGAGGAGCACGCGTCGTACTATCGATCGCCATCCGTCCATCCATCCGGTAATAAAAAAATAAATAAATAAATTGTGCATACCCAAGAAGAAGTGACGAACATTGCTTTTTGCGTGTGTCTCAGCAATGACGCAATTCCTTTAATTTGAAGGGACTCGTGATCATGCTGATCGAGACTAAGAGGTTTGATTGCTCTACCAGGTAAAGGAGGATCATTAGTAATTTTCCTTGATTATTTCATTTTTTCGTTCGTTTACCTGTCGTAATCACTGGTCTGCTTGTGGTCTCTGGTTGGATATTTAATTTCATTTTTATCGGATTAAAATTTTTATCGAGTGCGTGTTGTTTTTAAAAACGTCGCCTTTATCCACCTTTTGGTGATCGTGTGTCGTTTTACGTGCCTTTAATTGCTTTACTTCCCTGGTGACGATCGTATCGAGGTGATTACATTTATTAGGCACCTCTTAACTACAGGGGGAGCAAAAAAGAAACGATAATTTGAGAAAAATTGTGAGATTGGCTCTGTTTAAATGATTCCGTGCGTCAGTCTCGCCGAAACCAGTGTCCTCGGCAGTATGAAGGAACGTGTAAAAGAAATGAAAGTTTTCGGCTGCCGGCTTAATTTTTGGAATAGCATTGGACCCAGTTTAACTGGTTCAAAAGGTAATTGTTTAATTTATTTTTTGTTCTATATACATATGTACTATACTATACACCATTATTACGAACATAAATTCTTAGTAATTCACAAAAAAAAGTGATTTGTTAATATTGCCTTAATAATTGCAAACCGCAAAGACCTGCCAATATTGTTAGACCATCGATAATATGTGTGAAGAAAATTGTACGGATGGTTTGCTTCATTAATACCTTCCTTCATTTTCATTGTACATATCTTTTCATGTTTCGATATCTCCTCTTATGTAATCTTGTGCTGTTTGATGCTTGTTTTTACTAAGATAAACAAATTAACAAGCCCAAATTATATTTTGAAATATTGTTTGGATAGTGCCAATAGGGTTTAGGCGTTTACGTTTTTTTTTCTTTTATCTTTTGCTATGTTGTTGAAATTGAATTGCAAGAAGGTTATGGAAACCTAAGGGAATTATAAAATAAAAACTAGAAGACAACTGTGCATACATATGTAAGCATTTTTTGCTTCAAACACTTATATCAAGGCCTAGTTGGAAAAATGTGTTCCATCCAATGTTGTAATAATTAATTTTATTTTTTGGTTAATCGACGTTTGTATTTTAAATACTTAATTTCCAGAATGGTTCATTTTTGGAACAATATATAAAATTGAGCATGAAATTTATCCGTCTTTGTTGACATCTTTCATCAAGGAAAGAGAACTGTTTTGACGGATGAAATTGGAAATCGAAATTAATTAATTTTTTTAACGAACATTAAATAATTTTGAAGAATCTAATCTAATGTTAAGTTAAAACTGTGGATTTAACGTCCCATATCAATTTTGGAAAAAATGGAACTCTTATGACGTCACTCCCGTCTCTGTCCATCTGTCTGTCATTAAGTAGCAAATGTTTAAAAATTGTTTATATATTATTATACATTTATGGAACTAATGTATTAATTTCTTTGAGATAGTTAACTTCATGGATTTACGGATATGTAGGTATTGTATAATTGATAGGGATTTTGAAAAACTAAATTTAAAACAAATTCTAATCGAAATAAGAGGCTTGAGGTAAAATATACACCAAGACATATTCTTGTCTTGTTATAACAGAAATTAAATATAACATACTTCATTAAAAATTATTATTTATAACTGCCGTAAATTTTATCACGAAATACGAGTATATGACTTGTCATGTTGACGGATGTTAAGTTTTCTATTTCTTTATTTATTCCTATTCATTTTCTAAATCTTATTTAACATATTTATGCTTATAAATTAACAGCAACATCCAGTTACTTATATAATTAAATAAAAGAATCATTATTCCATTTCCTTGAGAAAGGAAAAAAAAAAAAACTAATTAATCTGCTTATCAAATTACGATTCTATGAAAACCGCATTGATTACATTGATTTATTGCTTATCGTATTGCGATTGAAATCGTGAGACTTATGCGTTCCTCTTTCGTTTTCGAATTGTTTTTACGGACACAAATCAATAAACACATAAATTTTGTTACGATGCTTCTGTGATGGACATTTATTATTCATGCTTAAACTTAACTCGTTTCGCGCGTTGCAGCTAGATCCATTGCATCGTCTTCAGGTGCATTCCCTCCAGTGGATTACGTTCTTGTGGGCAATAAAATCTTGTAAACATTTGGCGCCTTTTGCCGGTTTATTACCAACCTAACGTAATGGGGAATGAATTAATGTATTTAATTTCTCAAGTTTGTATTTCTTTAATTAGTCAATTAATAAGATCTGCGCACCAGAAGTTCAGAAATATGATAAAGTTTTTTTTTTTTCACTGTAAATCAACATTTGTTAGGAAAAATGTGTTTCAACTTTCAACTATTTTAATTAGCATAAAATCAGCAATTACAAATACAATTAAAATACAAATTTAACGGCGTAGGAAACTTGATAAGTAACTTCTTTAAATAATTTAAACAAAAAAAATTAATAACACTCTACCATATACAGAAAAAATAACATTCGTAAAATCATAGAATTATCTTGTTAACACTGCTTTAATTAATTAATTTACGACATTGACACAGTTTACATCTATGATCTTATTTTAATCAAAATTAGACTAATTCAATAGCTTAATTAAAAGTAGAGGTTGTGGATTCGATTCCTACCAGAGCCCCTGGTAAAAAGTGGTATCACAATGTGCCATAAATGACTTAAGTGTCGTCCAATGACATGACCAGCCACATCGACTTAACTACCTTAAACTGATTATAATCTTAGAATATATTATATGCTATTTTTACTTTTGAAGTCTATATCATATACATAATTCTGTGTAAAATAAATGATAAATTTGAAGGTATGACTAAAAACTATAGAACATTTTTTGATATATGTACATACTTATATTATAGTCAGTTTTATTCAACTTCATATTTGATGAATTCATAACTTTAAAGCTCGATAATTTCTTCATTGAGTTGAATTTTTTGGTGCCATCATTTTGACAAGATTATTAAGTGTTTTCGTGTTTTTTTAATCATGACACATGTTACCAAATTGCTCTACTTTTTCATTTGGATGTGCAAACGGAAGCAATCGATAACAAATTAGCACTGTTTTATGCCACAAAATTCAGTATATTTTTGTATGAATTACTGAAAAATCTCTACACTTTTTTCCCTGCTAATTGCTTGCTCAACTTCAACGCCGAAAGCCTTGCTACGTAACATCCATAACCCTATTTTTCAGTTTATAGTAAAAACTTTATAAAAATGAAAAAGCATCAGCCGTGATACAATTTCTATGAGGATTAAGTGCCTCTCCTTTGGCCACAATAAAAACATTTATAAAACGTTTTCTTTCGTTACCATCGGTGGGTTTTCTTTTTCTTGTTGTTGTATTATATATTTTTTCTGTCTTGTCTTTTTCATTTCTGCTTCGTTTGATTAAAATTCAAAAGCAGTCGAAGCTGATGGCACACGATGAATGGTTAAAATTCATGAGAACGTTTATGGGGGAATTTTTTGTCACTCGAGGAAGTCGCCACAAGCCACTTAGTCGGTGCATGCGAGCTCTGTCTATCGCATTCGGCGTTGTTGTGTCATCGTCATTAAGCAGGTCACTAAAATATTTGTGAGTAATTTTTCTGCCAATTACTTAACACCGATCCCTTTTTAAGCTTAATGTGTTAATTGACTGATGAAAAAGAGCATGGCATGCAGTGTGGAGTTTTTTTTAAGGAGAAAGTTGATAGTCTGATTTTTATTTATGTCACTTGCATTTGTTTCAAATTGCGAATTTTGTTTATTTTTTTTTTAAACCGACCAACTAAGCAATTATTTGGAGTCCAATCCTATCAATTTCGTACTTTTGTCTTATAACGTAAGAATATCAATTGAATACAATTATTGTATTTAAATAAATTATCTCTGGGCTCAATGCAATAAACATTCCTTTGTACTCTCATCTAATTGCAGTTAACAATTTCATAATATACCAATTTAATATTATTAAAATAAATAAGAAAGACATTTTTATATTATAGTTCAAGAAATTTATCATTAAAAATATAACAAAATTAATTTTTAAAATGTATCCTTTGGGAACTTTTATATGATG
Organism: Eutolmus rufibarbis; assembly: GCA_963920795.1. Taxonomy (NCBI): domain Eukaryota; kingdom Metazoa; phylum Arthropoda; class Insecta; order Diptera; family Asilidae; genus Eutolmus; species Eutolmus rufibarbis. Next base: position 13,437,778 of record OY987207.1, on the reverse strand, counting down.
AGAAAAGCGACTTTTTTTTACTTTATTTTCCCATAGTTTATTACCTTAAGATTATACATACTATCAAAATGTTGGATCGAAATTACTCTTGGTTTAATTTAACTACGATTTTTAAAAATTTGAATACAAAATTAATAATTGGCTCAACTTTATCTTTGGTACATTTATTGAGAAGATATTAATGCATATAGAAAAAACCAAAGATTTATATTAAATTTTCAATTACTTATTATTTGCGCTGTCACGCCATGTACATACATAGGCACAATTAAAGGAACAATTTTAATAATCTTTCATATCATTCTGGTGTAGACGCCGACGTATATTCATTGCAAAATTAACCCAGGAATAATTACATGTTTTGCACTTGTTGATAATAAAGCACACATCCACGAGGTTTGTAAGTAATACAATTCAACCCTTGGGGAACACACATTTTTTGTCATACGTGAAGAACACTGGGTTACTCTGACCCTACTCACACACTTTAAGCGACCACCATTTTAATTTGACGAGTGCGATCAGCTTGAAAAAATTTCAAGATGTACTTGGAACATTGTTTAATCAAGTGATATAAATAAAAATTGCTGTTGAAATTATTTACATATTTAAAAATATTCACAAAAAAAATTATTTTTGAAAAGAAAACGTAATTTACTTAAAAAAATTGAATTTTTTTATTTTTTAATATTTCTGACTACAAATTTACGTGTATATTCTTGAAATGTAGTAGAATCAAGAAGTTGCGTTTTACAAAGGAAGCATTTTAATGTTTAGTTAGTATCAAACTTCAGCTAGAGAATCTCAGGTCCGCGCATTATAAAAATTTTTTGAAGATATTTACAATCAAACTCGTGGTAAGGGTCAAATTGACCCTGTGTGTTCTCCAAGGGTTAATCAGCAAAAATTAAATTTGTTAGTTTCAGATTGACGCCTTAAAGCTATATTTAAAAGAACAGTTGTATAGTTTTTCCATAATTTTCTCATCTTAAAGAATTGATACCAATTTCTTGAATACAAGAACTTGATCCCACCAAAAAAGGAGGGAGCTATTGCCCCTGAAGACAAGACGTTGCCCAAACGAAGGCGATAATTCATCGCCAGCGGAGAGTCGTCACGTCTTCGCTATCCGCTTCAATTAAAGAACGGCGGCGTGTGCTTCGGTTAGGCCCATTTTTCACGGTGTCATTAAAAAATTGCAGTTGACCAAATTGGCCACTGCCGGAGAATGGCAGCGATCAGAGGTATTTTGGGCGATAATAAAACGCATGGCCATCAGTGACCAAAATGGTGAAAACTTTTTGGCATTGCTGCCACCTCCTCGCGACATGAGACGGCCAGAAACAAAGGCTCGGGCCTTACGTAAGTGAGCTCTCCTACAGCCGTAAACCCAGATAAGATGGGCTGGAGGTGGCTGTCGGAATTTCTTGTCTTCCCGCGAACGTCTCAAGAACAGCCAAAGCTCCGCTGGATGCTGCGCGCTTGTCGCAATTCTTCCATTTCTCCTCTGCGTCAGAGCCAGTCATTGTCATTCGCGAACCACGCCGCTTCTATGCAGATAAGATGGGCCGTGTACCGCAGAGACGTAGGTGCCGCGGTATTACCGTTAGAGACAAGCTCAGGTGAGTGGCCACTTGTCGCGCGATGTGACCTTAATTAAAAGGAACGACAGCTCCGGGGCCCGGATTAATAAGAGTATTAAAAAAAATGAAAAAAAATAAATGCGCGAAACGACTCCGTGGCGGATGTCATTCCAGATCGGATTTGTGATTGATAAATGGCTTGAACGGCTCAATTAGGACAGGCTTGCGAATTGAGTAAAAGAAAAATTCCGGCTGTTGGAAGAAAAAAAAAATCTAAGTTTATTTAAAAGTAGTTAGCAAATCCAGCCAGGAGCTCCCCACGACCCACGCGAAAAAGTGAAATTTTCTGTCCAATTGGATCTGGTTGGCTGTCGAAGGCTTGCCGCCTTCCAAAGTGGGTCATGTCACGGTATATGCGATCGCGATCGCTGCCGAGTGGCCAAATGTTTGGGTCGCGACTGTATTATTTTTGGAGGAGCTTCAAGACCCGATCGGTTATTATTCGTAGAACAATTAATGTCTATTACACGGTCAAGATGTTTGATTGCCGGTCGCATGGTCATACCGCGAAAAATCAGCCTCCGTTTAACGGTTTAGGTTTGGCTGTAATTAAGTCAAGGCCGCGGCAATTATGAGTTGATGTAACCAAACAAAAGGCCGTTAAAATCCGTGCAAGGTGTGCTGCGGACATATATATTTTTTGGGAAAGTATATTTTAAAATATATTTTGTAAATTACTGAACTTCTTATTTTAACTGAACTCAGAAAAATACGTATCACTACAATAAAGGAAATGTGTCATTGATTGGTTCATCGTATTTTTAAAAACAAATTTTATTAATCATTCGAAATGTTTCTCAAATCAAAGAAAATTGTACCTTTGCGTGGGAATAGCCTGTCATGAAGGTATGGATTTCCATATCATAAAAAATTGTAGGTAGTGCCGCGCCTGTAAGGATATAGACTTTAGTATTTGGTATTAATTACAACTAAATACCTGTAGCCGTTCCTGAGAAAAAGACTTGACGGGCGGAGGGACAACAAAGTGATCCTAAAAATTATAAGGGAATCCTAAAAATGGCCCCAAAAAAAATTCTCTAATTGCTAAAATTCTTCGCAAGGTCGTTTTCGACGGGAATTACCTAAACCAATTAAAGCGAAAGTGTTAGGAAATTGTACTAAATATACACATATTATATCATTTTCCTAAAATCCGTTGAAGCTACATATCACCAGATATTCTTATAATGCCTGTGGACGTGACTCAAGAAACATTTAAATAAATATTTTTATTGCGAAATTAATGCCTTCAAAAGAACAAAACCAAACCAAACCAAGTTTTGGAGGAATTTGACTTTGATTGGATTGGCGATAAATTCCATTTCATCAGAAGTTATCTAATCGCCATCTGTATGTTCAAGCATAGTCATGATCGTAGTTACGATCGAGGTTTTTGGGGGGTCTGAATTCACCGGTTATTCGTCGGAATCATGTTCAATAATTCACGCACGCAAAACGGGTTCCACTTGTTTCTTCTTGAGAAACTGACAACAAACCTCACACACGGCCCAGCACGACACGGCGGCACTGGTTTTGCCCTGGCACGTTCAAATTTTTGTTCAGTTGTTAACACTTGACCTCACCGCGGCGACATGCAAATTCAAAGCTAAGACCCTTGTTTAAGACCGATCTTCGTTTACTGACTTTTAACGAATATTCTGGGAAATGCTTGCTACTTCCTGTTGAAGACAATTAATATGCATTGGTTTCCCAAGAAAGATTATGGGTTTTTCAGGAATGAAAAAAGACAATGATGAATACGTTAATCCATACTAACATTTAAAATTCCGGATTAGAAATCTGCGAAAATAGCAATGGAATTTAAAGCGAATGAGACTTTTTGCACAAATGTGCATTGCATGACTTAAATATGTTAAAAGAGCATCATAAAAAAAGGTACCCACTGTTTTTATTGGTGTTACTACCATTATAAAATCACATAAATGTCTGCAAAAAAATCCATGTCTCTTTTGGATAATTATTACACAGGCGGTGGAACATAAACATAAGAGATGTGAAATTTGCGTAATAAATGTGTGTTATTTACTTCTTTATAGTCGTTAAATTTACATATAGCAGTTATAAATTTTTGGAAATACAAACCTCCATAGTATTTTTACAAAACAGATATTTATTTATTATAGAGATTATATTTGTGAAGACGTTCATATGATTTATTTATTTTTTATCTATAATAAAATATATAGTACTGAAAAAATAAATAAATAAATCATGTACATATGTACATATGTAGGTACCTTCTGTTTACTAAGTACATATCTTTAATAGTTTTTCGGAGAAAATATGTATGAAATAAGCTTTTTTTTTTTTTTCAAAATTGATGATAGTTCTCTACAATCCAAATAAATACATATCTTCGACAGTAACGCCGTAACTGCAAGAAATATTTTCACAAAATGATTTCCCTAAAATTTTAAAAACGTTTATTAAATATCACATCTAAAGCTTAAAAGCAATTTAATTTCGCACTATTTCGCTGAATTACTCCAAAAACTTTTATTTTTTCAATCGTGGGTAGGTAGGTACTATAAATTTGTCACTTAGTTTTTAGTGTGTATTTTTTAAAAAGAAATTGCTGGTTTAAGGTTGTTTTGTTTTTTTAAAAATTCGTTATTTTATTTGACAATTTAATTTAAATTAGAAATTGTAGTAAATAGAATATTATGTGGTATCAAAGAAAGTATAACATAAAGAACTTGCACCCAATACAAATCTGCGTTTGACGAAATTCTCGCTGTAATGGGCCTTGTGCGGTCGGCGCAAGGGAGTTTGTAAAGGGGAAATCTTGTGTTGAGCTGAACACTGCGATTCTGCGGTCTGCGATAGTGAGATCGCTGAGAAACTTGTCTCCTCTTCTATCTGCATGAGCGGGCGAAAGAGAGGGGTAAAATTCATACAGCCCAATAGCTGAGCCTTTGTTTATTGAGAGGAGGTGAGCTACTTGAGATTGAATTGCCCCTGTGCTCGAAGAATTCCTAGAACCTGAGATTATGTTTATAAAATATTTTGTCCCTGACGAGCTGTTCCTTATGCACGAATTTTAACTTTGAATTAATGGAGTGATGAAGTTTTTAAATCTGGGTATTACAATTTTTGCAATGTTACATATCATTGCATACATATATTTTTAGTATTTTATTTATATATTTATTTATTTATTCATTACAGATTTACCAAAAAACTGATTACTACAATAACAATTATTATAAGATAATTATGATATATTATTATTGTTTATATATGATATAAAAATTAACATCAACAAAACTGACCCTTAATTTAGCGCTTCGAAAGATTTATTTATATATTATGTATAGTATATGTACGTATATACATATAAAATGCGTAAATCTTTTATAATTCGCGAAAAGTTGACGAATTCTTCTTTTCAGCTTATAAAAAAATTTAAAATTTCATTTGAATGATATAAAATGCTAGAAAAATAAAATAAAAATAACATTGTCAATAATCGAAATTTGCAGGTAGGTATCCTCATCACCAATTTTCTTCATTCTCTAAAAGGAATTTGTGAGCATTATTTTTGGACACTATGATTTTTAAATATATTTTAAAAGAAGTCGGAATAGTTTTATGAGAAATTATATTAGATACTTTTATAAAACTTTTATGTCTTTTAGGCAGTTATAATGTTAAGTTTTTGAATTGAATTGAATTAAATTAATAGACATTATTTTTGCCAAAATAATATTTAATTCATAAACACTTGGATTTTTATTGTGTCCTCCTTTCTGACGCATAACAGCAAACAAATTTTCTAAAGAATCTTGCCATAATCTTTTCGTCAAAATAAAGAAAAAATCGTCATTGTTTGTTAGAATGTCATCAGCTAATTGGCGAACACCTAACAATGTTTGCTTCATACCATTTAGGAAATACACAGTTTTTGATTCTGGTATATTAATTTTTTCTAAAAGGAGTAAAAAATCTTCAATAAATAAGTAGGGCATATTATTTAATTTTAAACCACTTCTAAAAGGGTTATTACTATTTAATGAACCTGAGTTCATACAGTCAAATATTTTCAACCATTCCAAGAAAGTTGGCTGTCGCTGACGATTGCTGTGCTGAGAGCCCCTTGCCGCGCACATATCATCCGCGTGCACAGAATGTTCAGTCAGCTAAATGTGTGAACTCTCTCTCTCTCTCAAATGAGAGAACTCAGAGAGAGCCATAGAACTTGAACGGTTGCAAAGCAGCTCGCAACACACGACTGGGCCCTGGGGTTCTGTGGGGTCGGCTCATGATATGCTGAATGCTGAATTGTGTCTCTGGGGTTCTGATATAGCGACCCCAGCCGAAAATTTCGTACAAAATTTCTTGTGTGCCTTGCAAGTTCTTTATGTTATACTTTCTTTGGTGGTATGTAGGGTACAATGTTAAAGTGTGAAACCAATTGTTTAAATAGCGTTTTTTCATGCACATGTAATTTTTCTCTTTTTTTTTAGGAACGGCCGTATATTTGAACTGATTTAGAATTCGAAATAGAATTTGAAGACATACTGAACCACCCTGTATATCGAATGATAACATTTATATTTTTTTTGTCAAATCCTTAACTCAAACTGTGGACTTTTAAATGTCGTCGTCTAATTTATGTAGGTCCCATTATTTCGTTTAGGGTATTTTGTAAATTTTGAAATATGTTTCCGCATATGAAAAGAGACATTACATGCAACTGGCTAATCTAAACTGAATGTATACAAGTAATTTAGTTGTCTAGATAAAAGTGCATGTTATTAGTAATAAAGGTAGCTCTATAATCCTCATCTCATTACCTAAAGATGGTTCTAAGACGGCGCTAGCATCAGAGAACTCGGTAACTATTTTATTTTATGATTATCGTCGTTTTGCACTAACAATGTAAAACATCGTCTGCATCGTTCATCCAGCCTTAATAATTTATGCTATGCTGGTACCACGCTCCACCTAATATTACCTGAGCGCCTTCCATAACACATAAAGTGATGCATTTGCGAAATTCGCAGCCATTTATGGCAACACCTTAAAAATATTTAGGTAGACCTTCTGCTCGGAGCAGTAAAATCCATCAACATTTTATATCATTTTTGCCGTATTCGTATTGAATATTTTTGGGTCTGTGTCATCGACGGCTTATTAATTTTCACTTATTCGAAAAAGTGTCACTGTACCCACGTAGAGAGCGCATCGCAGCATCGCTAAATTATTTTGGCCATCAATATATTATCAGAAAATGTGTCGTGTTCTGCAGGCAGTTTTTCGACAATTTGATACGAACGAGTTGGAATATTAAAAAATAAATAAAAAAAATTGTGTGATGGATGAAGACAGCATAGCTCTGCATTCGGCGGGAAATAAAATCTGATACAAAAGAAGGTTAAGTGCCAGTTAGTTACCTGCAGATTGAAATGTACAGCTAAAACTCGAAGGAAATTAAAAATGAGTTTTTTGAGAGCTTTTTGTAAGACTAAATAAACGAGTTTTTGAGGATTTATCACTTGCATCTTGAGAATAAAAGGAATTACAAAGAGGCGGAAAAGATTTTATAAGCCTCTGTGAAAGGCACTGCATGATTTCCGGAAATTTATGAACTTTATAAAGGCTGTTTGCTTTCTTTAGTGATTTGAAACAAAGTGGTTAGAAAATTAGTTAGAGAGATGTAACAGGGAAACTAACAAAAATTACTTTATTTAAGACACATTTTTCAATAGACTGATAACGTTTTTTGGATTTTTTTTTCATATAAAGACAATAGCAATTGATTTGACTTCTTATTTTATTTCTAAATATAGTCCCCGAAATAATAATATAATAATTTTATCTCCTAAACTGTCGATAGATATGGAGCTCGATCGAAGCGCTTGAAAATTTCCGTGGTGCTGGTGTTGATAATAACTCAAGATTAACAAATCTAAAAACAGAAAACCTAATGGACTATTAATTAGTTAGGCTGTCACTTTAGCCCGTAGTAAATTTATCAATTTAAAATAAAAATCAATATTGAGAAATCATCCGATTGAAGTTTAAAGTGCCTGCAGCGTTTGACTCTGTAAAATCTAAATTAATTTGAACTTTTTAACATCTAAGGGAAGATTCTTAGATTTTATTACTTTCAGAATATATATAAAAAAAAATTGATTTTGTAAAAATGTTTTTTTTCGCATCTTTTGATTTTATAGTTTATGGAAATAATATTCTAAATTTTCGCTAAAAAAATTATCAGATATGTAAAATATGGTTAGTTTTAATACCGTTTTACGGTGAAATATTCGAAATTAATTTCTTTTTGTATGTTAATTATCGATAAAAAATAAGTAAAAACAATGGCATATAACAGAAATGGAAATTTCAGCCGATAACAACCCCAAGCATACGGCTTAGATAGTGAGACTTTGGATGGAATCGAAGAAAATAGCAGTTTTAGAATGGCCACCTCATTCCCTTGATCTGAATCCAACTGAAAATTTGTGGGGTGAAGTTGACGGCAATATTACAAGGCTATCGGAAGTTCAGAGAGCCTAGTCTGCGATCACTCCAGAATTTTTCCAGAGGCTGGTGTCGTCAATGTAACGTCATATCAGGGCTGTAACTGATGCCCTCCAAAATATTAAGATCTCATTATTCCGAAGTAACGTAGCAATTAAATTGTAGTTACTTTCATTTTACAAGTGTGCTATTTATTTTGCCATTTCAACTGAATCATTGGTTATTATTTCTAAGAATAATAAATTGGAATCTCTTTCATATTGTTTGCTATATTACACCTAAACTAATATTATTAAATTACAAAATCTCTCATAAAGTTGAGGGATAATAAATTGATAGTGGGTATGCTATTTATTTTGTCGCCACTGTTAATATTAATTTTCTTAGAAAAAAGAAAAAGATTTAAAATTTAAAATAAAATCATATCAAATTTTATGCCTTTTGAGACAATCTTTCTTCGTTTATCGAAAATCTTTCTTTTATTTGGCAATAAATGTGACATTTTCGGATTTTGTTTTAGCTTGTTGCGATATATAACAACTTCTTTAAAACAACGGCAACATTTCGAAATAATATCGATTATATTGCAACCAATAAAATTTGCATATTTTTTTAAAGCTCGGAATAAATCAATCAAATGTCGAACCCAAAAAGCATCCCCTTTTTTTCGAAATCTCCATCCCATCGTTCCAATTTCTTCGTTTAGTGCGATTCGCTTTGTTCGGAATGGTTTTTAGCTCTCTGGAGGTTGCGACATGCCTCTGCAAATAAATTTGCATGCTTAAGCGAAATTTAATTAGCCTAATGCTCCGTGGCGCGCGGCAAAATCCCAACCCATCGCTGGAGCAAATAAGGCCGCATGCATCTCCCGTTTGCCGTTTAATTTAAATTCAGAGCCAGCAATCGTCGAACCTTGGAAGTAATCGAAGGCAATCGAATGCATTTCACCCAGCTCGACATCTTTTCCGATGACTGCTTCTTTAAGAATCCCACGAGTGTCGTGCCAAGTCGCTTCCCCCAAAATCGGCCGCTCTGCGCACTTATTGCAGCGGGCGACCTTCGCGTTTTTAATTTCGCGGAGAAAAGGAAAATAACTTCGATTACGTGAACGTCTGGAATCGGTAATTACTGCACGTTGGCGAGTCGCCGCCGGGTGGCTTTGTTGGTTCAACTGGAAGCTGTGGTGCGATGCCAGGCAGTTTTTTTTCGGTAATTTTTGAAGCGAAAATCAGTCGAAATTATTTTATCCGCAATTAGTTATGACCAGGAGCTTTTTTTTTTGCCCAGGAGGGCATTTCATAATTTTGCAATTGCATGCAGGTGCTGTGATTATATGCTGGGTTTTTTTATCCGCCGCAGAAACAACGGCGGGTTTCCTTGCTCAAATTTTCAATTAAGCCTTTTTCAGTGGAAACAAAATCGGTAATTTATTTTGTTTCCTGTGGCTTTTGGGAAATATTTAATTTTCTTATATGTGAGCGGTTCTACTAAATTAATTTTGGGTAGGTTATATGCAATAAATTGGGAATTGTCGATTTCTTCAAACTTTTCTATTAAGCTCATCAGCTTCCAGTCAGAACCTATCAACAATTTGCTTTCACCTTGTTTAAGTTTTTCACATCAAATTAGGCATAGGGGAGAGTTGGATAATTAGGTACGAACACCTAAGCGGAAATTGCTATGAAAATTGCTATATGGAGGTTTTTGGATATGCTGATTACGAATCTATTTTCGAAATGTAGAAATTCAAATGGCGGGCCCAGTGTTGTGACTAAAATGTTTTTATGAAATTCAACGAATTTAAGTACTAAGGGTATTTTTACGCGACTAATTTAGAGTATTCACAATTTTAGAGTTCCGTATACCTCATAATGGAAAACCGGAACCCTTATAGGATCACTTTGTTGTCCATATGTCCGTGTGCCAGGCCCCTTTTCTCAGAAACGGCCTGAAGAATCGAGTTAAAATTAATATCGAATACTAAGGTTTATAGCCTCATATTGCTGTACAAAATTTTAAATTTCTAGTTTAACGCAATAAAAAGATAATGCCATTCAAATTTTTCATATACTAAAAGTTCCACTCACTGACTGATCATCAAAACCTTTAGGGTACTTCCCGGTGACCTACAATCTTTAAATTTGGCACGAAGAGAGGTCTTTTGGTGCAAGTGAAGGCATCAATCAGAAAATCATTAATTTCTAATCCTATGTGGAATTTTGTTTTTATTTAAATTGATAGACTTATTACGTGATAAACTTAATTTTTTTTTCTATGATTCAAATTTAATAGATAATTATAAAGCAATTACTTACTATGCTGTTGGTATAATAGTGGTACGGAACTTTCGAGGCACGAGTTCTGCTTGCACTTGTCGGCTTTTTTATAATTAAAAAGATTTCAATGAAAATAATTACTAAGGATATTTTGGTAGATGATAGAAATTAGCATGATAAATGATTTTGAATTCCCATATAAGAATTTTAGATTCGGTTCTAACATATTTATAGATCAGCGAAAATTTATACAAGCAATTCAGTCTTTTTCGTGTGATGCAGAGAATAAATTTTTAAACAACTTTGAAACTTTGTCTGAAAAACTAACTAATGAAAAAAAATTCTAGACCTGCAAATTGCATTCTGACTTGATCGATGACCTCTTTACTGAAAAGCAAACCTCTAAAAAGTTGTCCGTTCTTTCAGCATCCATGGAAAATCCATTATTTTTGAATTACTTCAGCCGCAATAAGCCACTGCGGGTAGTCAGCGTTTACTCGTAATTTGGTTGAATTGTCCGAAATCAGATAGAGAAGTTGCCCTAGAATTTAAAAAACAAACACCGTACTAAGACTAATTTCGATTTCGTACTAATCAAATCTTTTTACAATTGCTGCAGATAGAACATGGCAGGGTTCTGAAAATTAGATAACTGTGCTGAGTCAGGTCCACAAATCATTACGAATTTTGTACGATTCTTGAAGCGTAAAGTGCTTATTAGTCACCTTTAAACTCTTAATGCTAGAAATGAATTGCTCTTATTAGCGCAATACAAGAAAATGTCTAAAAATAATTCTGCTGACTAAAATAAGACCTTTAATTAAGAGTACTTCTTACTGTTTTGATCATTGTATAACTAACTTTCGAGATAAGAAAAATCTCATCTTCTTGTATTCTTCATAATCTTAAAATCCATCACACACTGAGTTGTAATTCACGCTGGCAAATTGAAAAACAATTTTTAATATTGCACAACGCTTCAATTTTTCATGATTTGCGAACAAGAAATTCAATTTCAGAAGGGAAAAAAAAGTTTCGACTTCAAGAAAATGTTTGCAGGCGTTACTGTTGTTATTCGTGAAGTTTTTATCTTCTCAGTTTCCTTTGTATTTCTCTTTTCTTATGTTCCCAGTTTGAAGTCTCAAGACTTGTCTATGGCACTTCTCTAGATGAAGACAATGCGGTGACTTACCGGTTTCGATTAAATTAAAACTACAAAGCCAAGTGTAAAAGTCGCTATAACGTAATAGACTTATATAAAGATTGAGTTAAAAAGGTAAAATAAAATAATTTTGCAGAAACATGTCCAGATCAGCTATATTGTCCGAATAAAAATTAAAGTTTCGAAGAAGTGATATAAACACATAATATTTTCTTAAAAAATTTAAATTATTCACTAGGTTTTTTCCCGATTGACTGCGGCCTTTCACTTATAAATTCTATGACTTGCAACAATATGTTGTTAGTTAAAATTTTACTCTAAATTTTAATTTCAGGGAAACATTATTTTATTGTAAGATAAATATACCCTGATATATTTTATTAATAATTTGTCTTCCGTTTTATAAAATACTTGCCAGCCAATATTCAACCTAACAAATTTTGTAATATTACTTTTGAGTTTTTCTACAAGAGTTAATCTTAGCATTTCTTATTTTCTTTAAAAAGCTGAACCGGCAGCATGGATAGCACTTATTTAGTAATTACAGAAGATTTGATATGAGCTCCTTAATAATTTGTCAAGGTACTTGTAATATTGAAACTTTATGAGGAATTTTGTAGTTTCATAAGCTGCCATCTAACGTTTTTAATGAATTTATGAGAAATTCCCTAGTATGGTTTATTACTGACATCTGAACCTTTTGTCCATATTGAATTGAATAGTTAGGGAAAGTTACCATAACTTTAATTATGTATGGAAAATTACAAATGAAAGTAGCTCTTTTCTTACCTAAGGCAAGGGATGAAGCAACATCTTTCAATTTCATTATAACTTCGGTTCACTCTCCGATTTAAACGTTTTCCTGAGACGGATTTGTCTTATTATCATTGTTGTACCTTAACTTATTAATTACATCATTTGAAAAAACCCGCCGACCAATTCATATCTCATTACAAAAAAAAACTGACTTTCGGAGGAATAATATATAAAAAGTATATGAAGTTATTTTATATACATACATATGTATTTGTTGTAGATGAGAAAAACTCAAGATTAATATCAGAATTTAAATAATTCTTTGTATTTTTTAAAATGCAAAATGTTTGGAGTGAAATGATGGAGTGTGTTATACCATCATAAATATTTATTTTTAAAAATCTATTTTTTCACAAAAGGTCCCTATAATGAAAGTCGATTTCACTTGACTCGACTATAATGAAGACACTAAATATATTTACGTAAAAAAAATAGCATATCAGGAGTTGTAAATTGCTATGTATAATGCTAATTTTTACAACACTCACGAAACTAATTTTAAATGAGAGTAGGTATATTGTACATGGAATTCTTACTAAAAAATGGTATGACCAGAGCTTTACATTTTTAGAGTCAGGAGATAAAGGGTGGTTCAGTCAAAACGAAAAGTTCTTTAATTATAATACACTTCATATAAAAGTTGTTGACAGAAGAGGAACAAGTCTTTTGATAATCTTAGATGAACTTGGATTTAGAATTAGACACCAAATTCTCTTTGAAGAAAAAAAAAAAAGACCAACGCAGCTACTGAGGTCATGTATTTTTATTTTCTCAGTCCTCATATTTTGCATACTCAAACACCTTTTTGTACTATCTGAATGCAAGATACAATGGTTTTGAATAGTAGCTTAGCTGTTAAAAAAGCGCAGAAGTATATAATAATTCTTTCAGATGGGCTATTAAATTTGAATAGCATTAAAGTTTAAATTATTATTATAAGAGAAAATTCTTTAAATTTAGCTACTTCCGTCAGTATCCAATTCTTAGTCATTCCAATGATAATATGTATAATATATACATTCATTTGTAAAATAATAAATATATTTTATTGATTTGTAGATTTTAGCGCATTAGATAACATTAAATGAATGATATTCAGGGAGGAAAAATATTAAATAAATATGAAATTAAATAAGATGGGTGGCTCATACCTAGTAAATGAGCAAATATATTTCAGTGATAAAAGCCTGCTACTTGGACGATAAGCCAAGTGTTGTATCTTTAATAATAAGAATTTATAATGTGCTCTATCATGTGCCCACACAAAATGCAATCAACCTAATTATGATATTTTAAATGCTAAGTCTAGTTCTAGCCCATCTAATCCTGAATTAAGCTAAGAACCATCCCGATTAAACCAGCCTTCAAATAAAAAAAAAATCCGGATTGAAATCGGTCTATCCGCCTGGGAGCTACGATGCGACAAACAGACAAATGTTTCAAACTTATAACAATCCTCTTTTTGCATCGAGGGTTAAAAAGTAATTTCATTTAGCCAAACTAAAGTAATCAATAAAACTTTATTGAGGAGATTTTTCAGTTTTCTAATAGCAGCTCAGGATCGGAAATTCAAAGTTTTAGACCTTCCTTCGTACAATTTCAAAATTTCAAACCATTTCATGTTTTATAGAAACAGTTTAACGTTCAAGGTTTTATTTAACCCACATTGCATTTTTACAGAAAAGGTTTTTTATTACTTGTTCTGTTAAATAAACGAATGTACAAAATATCAATCAATGTTTTTTGGGTAACTTTGAAGGAAATATTATGCTAACTATAAATAAATCCAACTGTTTTTGATCTCATTAAATATGTAGGTCCCAAAAATAAGAAATAAGGACAGAGACATATAAAATAGAAAATTTGTAATTAATTGAGAAATTACTTACCAGGGGACTGACATTTTGACTGTCATGCGGGTAGTTCCAGGTACATTTTTGGAGAATTACGCTTAAGTAGAAACGTTCAAAAACTATGTCTTCGATTTTGAATTAGAAAATATTTGGCCATTAATTAAGAATTGCAATGCTTCTATATAATTAAAATATAATACTATAAAAATAATGAAAAAGAGATTAAAAATGAATATTTAATTCATATACACATGTGCATCTAAGGTACATTTTTGGGATGCTTCATGCCAGGGGAATGACTATTTTAGTATTTATTGTGATTTTGTCCAAACTTATTTAATAAAAATTACTGTTCAAATAACTTCAATTTTATATGGTAAAACACTGACTACACTAATTTGCTTGATTTATAACTTGGCAACATCAAGTTATCCAATTTTCGTGGAACTACCCGTATCGCATAAAATGATTGATCTACAAAAACCGTCCTTTAAATGGACATATTTCACTTAACATTCGGTCGTCGTGCTTATTGTTTATATTGGCACAATTAAAAGTATTTCACATATGTGCCTTTTTAGTCTCAGAAACCCTTCAGTATCAAGACGAACTTACCATAAATTAAAAGTGATCCTGTCTTTTTGTTCACATTCCGCGGATACTTTCATTTGAAGCCTATAATCAGAAAAACTGATATTAATGTCACAACGTGAAAGGAAAGTTGTACAGAATGACATCTCCATGTTGTCCTAACTATCGCATAAAAATTGCAATAAATTCTTGCGATCTCCGACCGCAGTGTGTAACTTCAGCACTTTTACCTTCATCTCCGATCCCCGGCGACGACGAAGACGACAACGATGCGGCGGCACAAATTGCGAAGTATCGCGTTGCCGGTGATCGGACGCATCACTTTACCCAGTTTCTCCGGTTGCAAGATGTTGCATGTATCTTTAAGATGGTATAGGTGTATCTAAGTTGCCATCTAAGTATCGTGAAAAACAAGGCGATTTTTCCTCCTCCTTTGCTCCCCGCGTGGTCCCCCCAGTGCCCGTCGAAAAGCGAACGACTACTTCGCGGATGTCTTACAATTCGCTCTCATCACAGTTCAGTCACTCGAAAGCATTTGCAATATCAACGTGAACTGCAATTTGTTTCTTAACCGGGCCGCCGACGAGACGTCTTAAATGAAAAAAAAATCGAGTACAAGACAATTAAAGTCGAATAATTTCCTTGTACTCACTCAAACGGCAGAAAATCGTTTTTTCCATTTTAACCCACCGTCTTTAGCTCTGGGGTCTAAGCTTTTCATCAGTTTTCGGCTAATCGCGAGCACGGCAGCACGCACTAGAGTCTAGTGACTAGATAGTCTAGCAGTCTAGCCAGTTTGGCCTTTGTGGAAGGAAAGTGTTAAGTCCACGATAATTAACAAAACTCGGACAAATATATATTTTTTTTTTTGTGGTTGTTGATTGTTATTTTTTTCTTAAATCTCTGAGACCTGAGACGGCGCAAGTTGATGTGGTTTTCGAGTCCGTGGACTAAAAAGTGAGAGTGGCGCCGGATTGAGTCACTCCGGTCAATGTAGGTTTTTAGCCAACTTGTTAAGACGTTCTACGGAGACTGCCTCTGGCGAAAAGTGGAAGTGTCCCGGCGGTTTTCGTGTGGTGTTTTGAAAGTATAATAATAATAATAAAATCCTATCTTTAAGGTTACAGTACGCGATATTTTGAGTAAAAGTGCTCCGAAGGTTCAGTGCAATTAGTACGGGAAGAATTAACACCTGTAGCCATCAAAACAGCGACTCTAGCCCCAACCTAGGGAAAGTGAGATTCCAGCTGCAGCGACACGGCCCCCAAACCCTGATTATGATGCTTTTGTCCGCCTTGAAGCTGGGTATTGGCTAAGTACTTTTTGCACATTCGATTTTCATTTTCCCTTGCTTTGTGCATTTTAACGAGTTTTCCTCTACTCTTAGTATCAATCATTTTCACCTGGCCACCTTCTCGTGTCGTGGCCGTCTGCTAATTCATGTGAGTCGCGTACCTGTTTACATGCACACGGTGGAAACGACCGCAATAATAAAAAATTGCTTTAATGTCACTGGAAGTCGACAATTCCGCTACAAGAAATCCTTGAGTTATCGTCTCATAAGCAACTAAGAAAAGAAAAAAAAAAAATTCAATTCAATAAAAAGCTAACTGCTGTACAGTGACTTCTCAAATTAAATAGGACATTTATTGGATGTAACCGAAACCCCGATGATCATCTTCATGAGAAAGTTGTTGCACGGGCCAATTACTCGAATTTTAAGTTTTTTTTTTTTTTATTTTCAAGGTATACAACTTGGGGGGAAGACTGGTTTTCATGCTGATGGAGGTTGTCCTAGTTGGACGGGTATTGCACTTTCCAGTTCGGAGAAGTGAAACCATTTATCTTCGAATAACGATTCAAAATTAATATAAACTTGATTTTTAGCACTATTTACAAGAGTGTAGCGGATCAGATGATCCCATGCCTCTTCCGCTCGATCAGTTTTATGTCAGGTGTTGCAAAAGATCTTGAACAGTTGCAAATCAACTTTTTTTTTACCTTGCCTTGCTCGAACAGCCATACATCACATATTCGTCTGCTTTATTCATAGAATACTAATTATCTTATATGTTCCCAATGCTTCTTCTTAGACGGTGGAAAACTAAAATATCAAACATTCGAATTAGGATTGCAAACGTGTTGTTATTTTATTGCTTTGAATCAATTTTATACCTGGGTTCGATATCTTATTATAAATTGGATGGCTACACATGCATTAGTTTATACGTGCGTATCTATGCGATAGGCAATTATGGATCAAAATATACAGTTTTTTTTAACAAAAAAAATCGTTTATTTTATTAATCGATGTTATTAATGTGTTTTAAAATAGATGCTACTTATCATTGAAAAACGATAGACAAGTTATTTGAATTTCTACAAATTTATAGCGTGCTTGTCATTATTAAGATATTTTTAAATTTGACCAGTTCATTAGGTATCAATTTATAAGAAAACAGTTGCAGGGTTACCTAATTTAGCAGCAGCACTGCTATTTTTGGTAATAATAATAATTAAATTATTTCCGCAATCCACATCAAAGAAAAAAATTTATTATATATAAGTAGAAGAACTAGAATACAATAAATATTCTCAATCATCTATATGAAAATAGGCGTACAAGTTTAAAAATTTTTTCGAAAATATTAAACGCGTTATTCGCGAAATTACGTTTTTTTAGTTGGCAAGAAAATATAGATGACTGAAAAAGTTGTAAAGAAGGCTTAATTTTCCATACTTATCAGCGAATCAGCGAAAATCTCCAATATTTAAATTAAGTTGGTGTTAATTAAATTCAGGTTTATATACCTTCATTACCATTATATTTTATTTCAGAGAACATAAACTTCGTTCTTCCTTATTTTGTATGTAGATTTACGTGTGTCGCATCGCGTCAACAGAAGTTATACAGACTCTCATAATTTTGATCATTTTGTTTGTTTCCAAATTCGAATGGGGTACTAATCTTTTAAAGGTATAAATAAATGTTGATTAAAATCCCCTCCCCTTCTCCGAGGACAGTGTTATTTTACCACACCCCCGAAAGATATTTTTTCTATCCAATCTAAGACTCCTCCTTCCTCAATATTTCAAAATTTTAAGTGATTGTAGGAAAATGTTCTGCTTTTTTACATATTAGGTTAGAAAGGTATGCAAGATTAATATGCGATTATAGCGTTTTACAGTAGTGTTACGCAAATGCTGGAAAGAAAGCTTTAATATTATATATGTATGTAGTCGTACTCGTACTCGTATTAACCAACAAACAGAAATTCGTACATATAATACTATATACGATGCGCCTCGTTTGTGTAGCTTTAGTCGGATGTTTTTTAAATGAAAATAAGCATTTTATGTCTTCTCAGTGATTCATTGACAATAGACCATTCACTTTTGAACGCCCTAAAAATTTGTTTCAGCAGTTCCAAGTGTGTAATTGGTACATAAAATTTGTAATATATTTTGTTACTCTAACAATAAACGGAATTGGTTCATCGCACCTCATTCCACTTAAACTAAAATCTTACAAAACTAAAATGATTTTGTGATTTCATTGTATTTTCACGAAGGTTGAGCTTCGTCTTATTTTATGTATAATGTACCATATTTGAGCTAAGCGTGAAATTGTTAAATTTTTTCCTTCTTACTTGATAAATTGAATAATTCGGATGCAAATGTTTCTTACTTTTCACTTTTAAATAACAAAAGTAGTCAGGTGAAGGGTGGATTCACTTCTATTAAACTGCCGGTAGTTTGTTACTATCAGAATTGTTTTGCTTTGTTCATAATTTAATAGTAATGAAGATCACATTACAAATAGTAAATAAAAGTAAAAAATTAAATCAGTTTTATATATGAAAAAAGTAAATTTCATTTAGTTTCACTAGTTGGATAAGCCTAATTTTAAGACAAAAGGAGTCATTCCTATAGGTATTTCTGTCAAAACCGACATGTCTCATTGTTTACATAGTTATACCCATTACAAAGATGTGTATTAACATTTTGCAAGAAAAATTTAAGGCTACCTCCGCTAGATGAAAAACAAAATATGTATTTATTTACCCCATCGATCGGGGTATCGTTGAAAAGGGAATTTAAAATCAGTATGAGGTTTCTTAAATCGTTTTTCAAAATTATGTCCCGTTTTTGAAATATACTACTACCTACTAAGTAACAATTTTCTATTATGTAGGTTTGAGAGAGATAGCCGACTAAAGTTATGCTTATTTGGACTTAAACAACTGTTCGGGAAAAACCGCAATAACCACGCACGCGCGTGTTTGATGTGTGTGTATTTGTATGCACAAATATCTATGTGTATGGAAAAGCTACGGAACCCTACATTACGCATGGCTGACATACTCTTGACTTTTTTTTTCGTTTTAACATCCTATTCCCGAATTACATATTATCAAAGCTGTTGATAGTGTGGTTTTTGAACAGGTGCATTAAAAATTTAAATTAAATGATGAAATTAAAACATGTTCAAATGAAATTTATATTATAAATAACATATAGGCGAATTGATTTTATATATATTATTTCCTTTAATATTAGATATATGTAATAAATATTCAATTTTATTTAATTGATCTTAATCTTAAAACATCGATACTTTTCATTCGATATTTTATTCATTCAATACCACTTCTTATAAGTATCGATACTTTTGACTTAATATTGTATTCCTATTTTCATCTTTTCCTATGTACATATATGTATTTATACATGTGCAATTTTGAAAATTAAAAATGGCGAATCTAAAATTATAGCATTTTGATATTAATAATAATAATAATAATTGTAAGACCTCCAAAAAACGATAATCGACAATCAGTTTGGTTTTGCGTCGACTTACAATATCGAATAAAATTTAAGAATGGTGTTATTGTAAGTATCAATGGAGATTATTATTTTATACTTTTTTAGAGCTTTTTAATATTTTAAAATTTGGCTGCAAGTTCAATCTTCAGTAATTCTGTTAACTTTTCAGTATCGAATTTAATAGAATAATGCATAAAGTTATTACTTCACTGTCATTGCCATTCCAACGTTGTGTCCATGGCCCATCAAGTTCGTAATATTTTATGTCTATTTCCTCTCCAGGGAAGTGTATTAAATTAATGAGAACAATGGCAATTGCTCAAGGCTCTCCAGTGGCATTTAAACACCGTCAAACTATAATTTTTAGACATTCTTCTGAAAAGCCATAAAACATTTTTCGCTCATTAAACCACAAGCCACTGTCTGGGGAGTCTTAAACAGTTCCGCTGGCCGTTCTTTGCCCGCGTCTGAATTTGAATTACTATTCAGAGAACGACTCAAGAAAAAATTGGCCCAACTTCTATCTATTTCCAGAAATCATAATCCCATAAGCAGCTAGACAACTCTATCGAGCCGAGCATAATCGAAGTGGCCCAACAGCGGCCGAAGCGCATAATTTGTTCTATCGAAACAAGCCCGACACCTCGTCGAGTGGCCCGTCCGTTTTGGGCGGAAACGTTTGATGGACACGGACCTACGTGGGGAGCGTTCTTAACTGGCTGCATTCCCTCAAACAATGAAGACGTCCAGTGAATCTTTAATTAGCCGGAGGAGGCGAAAGAAAAGTTGAAGCACCTCCACTTCACCTGGCGCAGTTCGCCTCGCCTCTAATGAGATCAAGAAATCCCGATAACGCGCTCGAAGTGCTCCCGGAGTCGACTTCCTTTTGTTTATCCTCGCACTTGTTCACATCTCAGATTCTAAGATGACCTCGGCAGCGCGGCTGCTGATGTGCGAGCTCGCGGAATTTAGATTTTCTCCGTGTTTTTAATGCTTTCCGCGACAAGTCGACCTACCTGCGCGGCAGCGAACTAGCGACACTTTCGCTTTCGCCGTAGCCCAGTTTTCCCGCGGGGCAATTCTGGTCTCGGTTCTTCGCGTGAAAGTATTCCGTGGATATGGAATTTATGGGCTCTTCTGGGAAGAGGAATTCTGAGCTGCTGGGGATTAAATTTATTTGTTTCCTTTGGACTTTCGAGAGTGCTCTGTGCGCTGAGATTCCCGGGAATTCTTTCCTGCGGAGGTTAACGTACGTTAGCTGCAGGATTTCTTGAAATTGTCGTAAATTCTGGAAATTGAAAAAAACGACTAATACCACCGCCAAATGAGTTTTACGACCGTGCGTCGTGGAGCCGGTTTTATGGCAAATAATACACCACTGGCGGAATTGCTTGACACCGAGACTGCATCTATCTACGCCAGGAATGTGGTCTGAAATTTTCGACAAATGTTAATCGTTGTTTTAGAAATATTTTCTATGTCGTATTTTTAGGAAATTTAAATTTAGTCGATAGTTCTATAAAATGAAAGCATAGTACCTATAGTAAAAAAAAAAAAATTGGGCGGAACTATATTCAAAGGAATTTGGCTTTTCTATTACAATTAGGACAAGTCATCGATTTGATAAAGATTATAATGCTACTTAATCAATTTGAGCGACTTACCTATATTTTGATAAATACCTAATGCGTATACAAAATATTTAAAAAGAAGAAAAAAACCGATGATGGGAAGTCAGTCAAAAAAATTACCGGTTTCTTGGATTGTTCCATTAAATTTTTGCAGATCGATGACGTTATCTACTGCCATGTGTCTTCAACTAAATATTTTAAAGAGTTTACCGACGCTGGATGCAATTTTCAGGTTCATTAAATTTAAACCCCACTTATAAAGAACATAAAAAATTGTTCCTACAATCTTAACCGTACGGCAGGGAGCATTATTCTGTTGAAAAATAAAATCGCAGGTGTCTCCGAAAACAGTTAAAACAGATGGCTCCAATTTATTTCTCACAATGTCAATGTAAACATCAGCTGTTACTTTGGAAGAGCTTACGAAGCACAGTCTTCCTTTTTTCGATCCCAATCTATCACCAAGATGAAATTTGAATCGAAAATATGACCTGATTCCATATGTCCTCTGTCCGTGAAATGTTTTCTCGAGTCCAGAAAAAACTCTAGGTGCCAACACAGATGCAAATCTATCTGCACGCCCAAAATCGATAAATAAAATGTGAAAATCCTCCTCTGCACTATAAATTTCACTTTCATTCTTTGACCTTTTTACTTGATATGATGTTATAACTTATTTGATAGTATATGGGTTGCGTCAAAGCTTTTTTCATAGATATTTGTATCGGGGGTAGTTTAAATCTGTTCCTGTAGTCACTTCAAACAAAATTGCAATTGCATAAAGTTATTTCCATCCACATTAAAAATTTTAGTAGAAAACAGATAAAAATCAAAATAAAACATTTTATAGTAGGTAATAACATTACATTTTTTCATTTAACTGCAAAATTGATTTATGAACTTTAAGAAATTCAAGAAAACTTTTCTGTTTTATCGAACCCATCCAAACTATAATACAAAGAATCATAAAATCGCAGATATTAAAGAATTTAGATAGGATCTAAAAGTATGTTCAGTAATTTAAAGTAAAAGCGATAGGTATATTTAAAACGCTGGTGAAACATTTAAAAGTTGTTTTTTTTTTTTTAAACTAATCAGCCAATTATTCTGACATTTTAATAGTTTTCGATTAAAATGTACACATAAAATTAAATGTGTCACATAAAAATTAACCAAGTTGCTTTTAAAAGAGAATAAGAGCTAGTGGACATTTTTAAGCAGGTACTTAATAAAAGTAAAATGCTGGTTTTGCAAATTGCCTTTACTTTTAAGTTACTGCGCAGCTATGAAATTTACTTAATAATTAAAATAGTCAAGATTTATGGAATAACATACAATGCAAAATTTTCAAATTGTTCTGTATTTGTCTTTAGTTTTTAGTACATACTTAATTTTACTCAAAAGGAAACTTTAAAATATCGTTTTCTAGAAATCTATTTGTGTATTGTATGTTGTTGAGTTTTATAAGTTGTGGCTTGATTTGGTTAGACACACCATTGCCTTTTTAGCGTTCCGCACCAAAATTGGAAGAGTAAAACACTTATGGCCTCACTCCGGTGTCTGTCCGTTCGTTTGAGATACTTGCTAGAGACTTGAAACTTGTAATTTGGCATAGTTACAAGTCATTCTGAGCCAATACTGCGGTTTAGATATGAATAAATAATTTGGATAATTATGCGTAATAATAGGAGGTCAAATGAAAGGTAGTGACCCGTGGAAAACATCATATTTTGTAAAATTTATTAAAGAAAAACAAAATTAAAGACTGCGAAATTTGCTACTCCTACCCTATTTATTCCTAAAGTATTAATCCGAAAAACCTGAAATAAATTTAGCAAGTTCCTATTATAACGTCGAAATCGGTCAAAAAGTACATACAATAGCTTGCCGACTGTGCTTAAAGTCCCAAAAAAAACGGGCTTCAAAGAATACAAAACAAAATTCTTAAGATAATATTTAATCTATCGTGGTTTTTCTCAATATGTCAGTTACACGACAAAGGCAAAAATTAATCTTGTTTCTGTTGAAGTTTTTAAGTTGCTAAAATCCGTTGTACAAAGTGCTATGCCTCTTAAAAATGAAGTAGTCTCGAATTTGTTTCCATAAATGTAGTCCAATAGTTAGGTGTAGGTCAACATAGTTCTAAGTCTTAGTAAGGTTTTTACAAACATTAAATGTTCCTTTCATTTATTGTAACATTATATTAATCGCAGTTTAAAAAGAACATAACTAGTTTTTAATCTCTGTATATTATCTCGTTACTTAATTATTCTTATTCTATTATTTTCTATTGTTGGTTGCTTGTAATTCATCGTCTTTAGAAAACAAATGCGTGCTTGTCACTTTCAATTAATCTAATAACATATTAGTCATTACTCGATTGGAAAAATCGTTTTTTTTTTGTTTTTGTTAAATAAAATGTGTATTTTTTCGTCGGCAATTTGTAGAAAATAGTGGAAAATTTTCGTTTCCTTCACGTTCCGGTTCTTTAACAAGTAAGGAAAAGTGCAAAGTCCGGAAAATGCATGGTGCTGTGAGCGCCCTTCTTGGCGCAACTTCCTGAACTCAAGTGGAGAGGGAGCCTGAAATGCCTCGCCGCGTAAAAAGAGACACATTCCCTTTAATTCACCCGGGCGAAGAGTGTTGGAAAATTGCGTGGAAAACGAGTGCTCCTCCCCCGCAGACACCTTGCATAACTTTAAGTTGCAGCTACTTGCCGCTGAAGCAACGAGTAATTTTCCACTGCCTCCCGTGCAAAAGTTTTGCAGGTGAGGCTCGTCGCCGCCGCCGCCGCCGCTTGTCGATGTCGAGTAAACTTTCTATTCGCCGTGTGGCTGTGCGTCGACTTGAAACAATAAGGCGAGCAAATAAAAAGAAATTTTCACCGGTGAGTGGAAAACCCAACACGCGAAACTTGTTCTTCTTGCGAGGGGGCCCCCACCGCGGCGTGGCGCGGCGCGGCGCTCACCCGACCATCCGCAGCTCCGTTTTTATGCAATGCACCTCCGCGGCTGCAGGGCCTCCCTGCGTCGCGTATGCGTTCCCCGCCGTCGCGTCGTCGCGGCGGTGAAGTAGGAATTTTCGCAATTTCCCATACCGCCGCAGCCGCGAGTTTCGAGTTACCTGAAATATCACTCGGGTTCGCCCGCCTTGCCTAATATCACCTGGAGGCACGCACAGGTGACCGATTGCTTGATTTTTAAAATTGCAGGTGATTGACATTGCGCCGGATCGAGTGGCCGCTCTGATTAGTCCCCCGAGGCTTTTTCAGCTCGCGGAAGGCTCGAGTCGCTGAGTCGTTTCAAAATCGAAACTGCATTTCAGCAATTGCTCAAAAGTCGCATTCAGCGCGTAACACCTTGAGCGCTTTATGCGTCTCAACTCAACTCAAACTCAAATAGCCTTGCATTGCTTTCGTCAAATCTCAAATCTCGCTGCAATCAATGATAAATACGCTGTTTGTCTATTTTAAATCCAAAACAAACACATTTCTCACTCGACTCACCTTCAAATCAAATACAAAAATAATTAGGAAAAATAAATAAATAACAAATCCCCCTCAAGGAAGTAAAACGTCTGAACGATTAAAATTTTTCAACAGTTTTATTCGTCACGTACGACATTTGCATAATTCAGCGGAATCTGTTAACTTCCCAAATATCAGCTTCATTTATAAAAGCGATTAAGCCGCTTGTGGGGCATAGTTCTGAGAATTGATGTTATTTTTCCAGTTAAAAAGAAAATAAAAGATTAAGATTAAGAAAGAACAATTGATCGAAACGAAGACGTGTGGGGCATTTTAGTCCTGGATGAGTCACAAGACAACTAAGACCTGTAGGTAGTTCGTTTAACTAATAGTTTTTAATAAATCATGAATATTCATTTTAATTTCTTCATTTGACCTTTTACCTTACCTTTATACAATAAATATGAAATTTAGCAAATTGGTCAGTCTAAAATCAACAAGAGTGTTACACATAACAAGAATTTTTCTAAAAACAATATACGGCACCGATTAATGTTCAAACGTCATTTCCCAAAAGTTTCGAATTTTCACATTCATTGTTCTGGCTTAAGGGGAACGATATGCAAAAAAAAAAATTTCGAACTACTCCCACATCGGTCCTATTTTGATTGGCCGTTCGCGACTTATTTCTCTTACCAAACACGAAAACATTACCCACAAGGAAACCATTCGACGTGTTCTTATTCGTAATTTCTAGTTTCTTCAATTTTTGCTTATTTGTTATTAACTTTAATATTAAAACAACTTAATTTTTCATTCTTTAGCATAAAGATTACTTTGAAGTTAAACTCAGTAAAATATTTCTCCCGCAACTGTGTGAAACTCAATCTTTCTTTATTTATTTATATGAATTCTGGAAGGTGCATTCATCAAAAAGAGCATCAAACATCTAAGTATTTTACAAAAGTCAATTGACAGTGCATCGACAGTCAACAGAGTTTTGTAATATTCGTATGTATAATATGTCTATTTAATATTACATACTAGATACCTAGATGATTGATCTTGCTCGGAAGCAAGCTAAAACCTGGCAAATCAAATTTTCCTTTTTGGCAAAAAAGTACTCGGAATAGTTAATTTTTGATTATTCGCCATCTGAAATTTTGAACTTTTGACAGACAATTTGATATTAGTGACCCCGAAAACCCCTATGTACCAATTGAGGAGTGTCTGTTCGAAAGGGGTTATTTCCACCCTAAACAAACTTAATACAAAAACTGAGAAAAACGTACGGTGGTGACTATGTATGTATCTACAGGTGTTTTTTTCAATAAGATTATTTATGAACGGGATATAGAAATGGCAATAATAATTGTTAGTAATTACTTAAAATAAAAAAAAATCCTTTAAATAATAGTTAATTTATAATTAAAATATAATTTTCCATGGGACGTATATTCAATGAATAAATAAAATTATTCAAAAAGTAAAGGCAGGTTTATTTAGGATCTTAGATTAGCAGTGGAATTATAATAGAAAAAAAAAACTTTAAATTACCATAAGATAGAAATATCCCCTTTTGAACACACTCTTCAATTATCGTGATAATTCATTGAAGTGCAAAATTTTAAAGATCGTCATCTTGAACTCCGAATTTTTCCACAGATGAGACTTAGTTAGATCTCTTGCTCATTTCCGAAAAACCCTATTCTGTAAAATTGTTAAAAACGGTAGAGTCGTTTTCGAGAACGCCATTACCTAAGTACATAAATACAAAATTAACTCGTTTAAGGGGGTGAGATATGTTTAAACTGGTGAATATAAGTCGATGTTTATTATTTATAAAATTTGAAAATTCCAAACCAAGCATAGGAGAGTCACTGTTTAGAAGTATTTTAAATTTAGGTTTAATACTTTGATGACATATTTTTAAGAAGTTGTACCTAATGACATTTGAAAAAAAAAAAAAAATTTTATTTTAAATTGTTCTAAAGATATCTCACTCTAGTATAGGATTATAAATGTAACAAGTTATAGAAACTTTATTTCAAACATCAACTATTTTGAATCAAATTAACCTGATTAGTAGGTGAGTCTATGATCAGACTGAAATAAACCGTGGGACGCTCCAACAAAAGAAAGTAGTCTAATCAAAGCCTCAAAATGATGGCCCATAATTACTTTCTAACTTTAAATACAATACCGATAGTCCAACAAGGGTCTTTTTTACTAATTTTATTTATATTCACTTTATAAATAAATTTTGTATTTCGGGTATACTGCGACTTGACCTCAAGCACTTCACTGTAACTATCTAAATAACCTACTACCCCATGTCGTCTAAGGGTTATGAAGTGGAACTGTAGTAAAACAAATCTTTATAATTAAAATTTTATAATCATCATTATAATTTAATATTTAATATCTTTTACGTATGTGGATATTTTAATGAATAGAATTACATGGCTTATTATGCAAATTCGTTAAAAGACATTCCCAGCCTATTAATACAAGAAAAATCAGTTATTTCTGAGTTAATGCGAGATTGTGTCGGTTATTTAGAATAAATTACCTTTAGTTCTTCAAGTAATAAATTTCATAATAATCACAACAGCGTGGAAGCTAATTGGTAAAAACAAGGCAATAAACTGATCAAAGCCCACAGCACGCCGCATAATCCGATGCAATTTCATGCGTCTATGCGTGCACTTGTGCGTCAGAAAATTATGGTCATTGGCTAAAAACTGACCATGACTGCGCGCACGGTCTTCCCGGCCGCCGCGGAGGAATCGTTTCAATGAAGCCCCCCATTAGGGTCAACAAGCAATTCAGAGTCGCGCGGAGCAATTGTCGCCGCGACTCCCAGGGGTGATTAGGTCGCCCCGAAGCCTTGTTAATCATATCTTTTACGCTGCAAAAAGTTAGACAGAAGCTGTCGAGGGATGTTATGAATTACACTTTGATGGCACTCTGTTTTCGCAACAAGTGGCTCCGCGAGAGGACTTCGGTGTCACAAGAGGCACCATTCCATTTCTATTATGAATATGGAAATCGCGCTTTTCTGCGCGACGATCGCTGTAATGCCTCAAGGTTAGCCGGTGACAGTTACAAGAACTCTCAGAAATTCTTTAGGACTTTTTTGTACATCAGAAGAAAATACTGCAGCTGTGTGAACCGGAAGTGTGCGATTGTAAAGAATTAGTTTTTTGTCTTTTGTGACTACTCTTTATGCCTTGTGATGTCGTAAGGTTTTTATATCCAACTATGTATTCATATATAAAAATTTACAACTCTATTATCTTTGAAAAGTAGGTACAATGGACCGTTGTTTAGGATGAGTTCAAGAATACAGAACACTCCAATCTCGGTCTAGTGGACTATTCACCGCTCTTGACAAAAGACGTTTTACAAGAGTTTAACTTTTTAGACAGTTTTTCAAAACTTCCAAACCCAAATGTTTTGTCCTCCACTAAACGGGAAAAAATTTGAAATAGTTTAATATTAAAAATACATATTTGAATTTAAATTGTTCACAAATGACAATTTTTCCTTATGTAAATGTTCAAAGTTTCTTATAATAGGGAATTCACGATTTGTAGTATTTCATATTATAATGTTTTAATACACTCTTTAAATAGTCAAACTATGAAGTTTTCAACCTCTTATGTTCCGGACAACGATACAATAGGAAATACAATAAATCGTGAATTTCCTTATATTTTAAGAGTTTAGTTTACACAGGATCATATCTATGTATGTAAAGGTTTGCAATTATAAATGCAATTGAAAAACAGGATGAAAATATAGAATATTTTAAGGTTCATTTTATTTATGAATGATTTCACTCTTTGGGTATAATCCAAATTCATATATGTATATTGCGAATGATTGTTTGAAATTGAAATTTCAAACTAATTTTACATTGTTCTTTTTCAAATAAACACTCACAATGGAGAAAGTCACAAAAGGATTTTTAAAGTATAAATTTAAAGATATAAAATCAATTGAACTGCACTTTGAAATTTTAATTTTGATCGCAATCGAAACAGCGGTGTAGATTTATATAACGAACAAACAGGCAAACAACATTTTTAAAAATAAAAATTGTTTTACAAAGTTTCTTTTCACAAAATTGAAAAAAGGAAGTTAATTTTGTACAAAAATTCTCCCAATTTCACAAATAGAGTTGAAATTTATGCATTCAAAACGCTTCAGAAATTTATAAAAGAAAAACAAAACTCTCAGAGTTAAAAGAAATTCGAGTCGAAACGCTCAGCAAATGGATAGAATAAACCGAAACCGAAACTGAAACATTTCTGAGCAATCAGTGGCGCACAGAATCGAAAAATATCAAACTACTTATCAATCAAACCAGAGATAGGACTGATGTTAGGCCAACGTCTCTATTTTCTTTTGGCCAGACTTCTCTATCTTCCGCTACAGCAAAATAACACAAGAGTTCTATAGAACTCGATACATCAATATTACGTCAAAATCTGTAAATCTTCCCAACTACCCAGAGCTGCATGCAATTGAAAGGCTATTGGACTCAATTGAAAAGAAAGTTAAGAGGTACAAAATCTAAAACAATTAATATTCAGTACTTTCATTCTAACTGGCGTAAAATGGCAAAATCCTTCTTCTTTTTAAATCGATGTGAAAATATTATGTTCGTATAAATTATTTAATATACATACCTAAAAATAACATTGTTTGCATTTTAATTTATGAAGTTCTAACTAATTTCAAAGTCTAGCATTTATACTATATTATAAATAAAAGCGTTATGAGCTTATAATTTGTTTATAAGAAAAAGGGCAAAACACAAAAATCTTCCAATTTCATGTTTGGATATTTCCAAAAGTTGTATCTATTTTGCGCAAACTTGGTATACACTAGCATTTAATTGTAATATTCAGACAAAAAATAATTCAATTATCCGTGCGTTTTTAGAGATTAAAGTTTTTATCCATTTTTGTACTAAAGCCGCGATTGCTTTATATTTTGTCCGGCATGAATGGAAAATTAAAGATTTCATTCCACAAAAATTTTACAAATATGACTTAAGCCGATAAAATTTAAAAAAAAAATCAATGTAGAGTATAAAGAAACAAAATCCAAGTATGTAAATATACAAAATAAATCCTACGAAGCTACATATTTAGTATAGTAGATTCAATTTGTAATCTATGAAAAAAATTCTATAATTCTATTTATTTATTCGTCAGCAGAAAACCAATTTTAAATTGGTTAACCAACATAACTCTAAGAATGTTGTAAAAAAGTCTATAGCGAATTTAAAATTCCACGAATTAGTTCTGGAAATGGAATGTTACTTGGTCGGGCAATAAAATAGGTACTAAAATTTGACCTGAACTTTCTTTCCTAATAATAAAAATAGATATTCTTTAATATATTCAAATCTAAATAAATTCATAAAAAGAACCCTAAACAACTAAAGTTTAACCTATTTAGTTACGTAGCAAAAAGCCTGACGATTAGAATAGCATTTAATGCACTTATCGGAATGTGGTCATATAATTTGTAATGTCAGTGACCATGGCCTATAAAAACCATCAAAACTATGCTTGCAAAATCGGACAATGAGACTAACGTCTTTTATTACAAGCTCTTTTAGAGTATTAACCTTTTTAATTTGCGGTTTAATGTAAGCTCGCTTAATCGGTTCGAATTCTTTCGACTTCTACTGGTGATAAAAAATTTGTACTTGGTATTTATAATGGAAATCTTTTCAAAAAAACTTGTCACACAAATAATAGCAGAAGCCATCTAGTTTTGGTTTATGAAAAGCCTAATAAAATTCAGTCATCAATTATAATATAAGATAATTAATAGATTTACTGATGCATAAATAAAGAAAAATAATCTACAAGTTTCGTTTTTTTAAATATGGTGTGATATTTACTTTCAGGTTTCTATCTTTGAAACGTATTTTAGAATTCTTAAAGTAGATTACAAAAAATATGTGTATACAAAAACATATATGATACATATATTGTTACATGAGCTATGCATTTGCCAAATTGATTAACTCCACAAGCAAAAAATTGAGAATACTGATGAAATTATACACGTTTGATTTAAAAACTCGTTTTATAATAACAATTTAAATAATATTTGCTAAATATTAATTAGTTTTAAAATTATTAAGATAATTAATTTGTAAAATTAAACATTAAGCATGTATCAGGTGTTTTGTTTTCAAACGTTTTCAAAAGTGGAGTAAATTTAAGTTTCAAGTAATACAGTACAATATTAATTTAATTCAGATAATAACTGGAAGTTTTCTAACAAAATAAAAATTATTTGATCTATGGATGTAATTCAAATTTTGTTGTTTAATAATGACCAATAATCCTCGATGATTAAAATGAAAATGATAAATTTTTTGAATGAAAGAGTAACTGAAGTAAAATTATTTGAATTTTCGGGACGAGATTTCTCTCAAAAATATTTAAATTTTTACTTTTCGAATTTTAGAAAAATAAATTGCTTTTGAAAATAACTGCGACGAAAAATTTCCTAAAATTATACCTCAACCCCTTTAGAAAGTAAAAAATATTAGAAGCTTGGAGAGTTTAATTTGGAATATGAATGTAGGAAAAAATAATACTAGTTGGATGATAATTCAAATGGAGTTTAATTCAATTAGAAAAAGTTCACAAATTGTTAACTACTAAAAATCATGCAAATTGAGATATGCTGATGATGATTTTTAGGATTAGTCTGAGTCGTCGCCGTTTTGGTTTCTACATGAATAACTTCTTTCCATTTTTTAAAGCTTAGATCAAATATATTCAAAACAGTCTGAAAAAGTAAGTTTCAAAATACACATTTTTATGCCTACATCGGTTTCATTCATATTAAGTTAATTTGTCGTAAGATACAAATGTTTAAATTTTTATTTTCTTCATAATGTAGCACCACATCTTGCTCAAAGGTTTAGCTACAGCATAAAATTGTGGTCGTGTTTATAGTGACGACTTCCACTCTCATGTCTTCACCTCTTAATATAGTCGACTTAACTCAATTCGCTCGTAGCTTAATTGAATATTTTTCGTCGTATAAATTATCTCTGTCAAAAAGGGACGTCCCCCAAACGAATTCTTCTGCTGATTCTCACACAGCGATCCATTCTTATTCCATTTTCCGCGACTAAGTCTACCACGGAATATTCTTCATGTCAAATTTTATTACTGAAAGACAATTTGGTCGGAATTTTTATGGATTTTAGTTTGACTTTTTTCATACACCTTCTGGATAAAATGGTTGACTTCCTTTACGTTCTGCTACGTACCATGGGAACTTGCAAAAAATTCCTAAGATAAAAAATCCAAGAAAACGCCTTTGACTTAAAACATTTTTATCCTTCGACCAATCTAAATTCCCATGGAAACTTTTATCTATTTTTAAGCGAAAGAATTTTCTGTTGAAAGACGCTAATTTAATGTCGTACCCGTTTCTTTTGTCCCTCTTTCCAGGCACAGGAAGTTCCCCCGCCCAGAATTCGACACGGAGCATAAGTCCTAATTCGAATTCCACCAGCCAATTTAGTTTGCATCATAATAGTTCGGGCAGTTTAGGCAGTTCGACGCCCACCTCGTCCCATCCGCAGGTAAGGAAACGACTTCATAGTCTTTTTTGGATTGGATTTTGCATTGCATCTTGACCGCTTTCTTTCCTCCTTTTTGTATTTAGCAGTCTTCCGTTTCGACATTTAAGACGACGACCATTGCGAACGGCAGCACCACGAATCATTGTGATAACAACATGCCTGGAGGGATCCCCACCCCCGGCACTCCCAACTCTAAAGCAAAGGTTTGTATGTGATCTTTTTTTACATATCTTTTACATACATCGGCTTGCTCGCGGATTTTGGGAGTTATGTTTTCTGTTTTGAACAAGCATTGGTTTAATTCTCGCAAAACAGAAGTTAAAAATTGGGAATGGATGTGGGAGTATGGTACATTTTGCAAGATTTAATGAAATTTTCAGCTATTTTTAAATATTATAGTGGTAAATTAATTGACAACTTAGAGTAACAAAACGATACTTACTTATCCCTATATATTTATTCTCCCAAAAGTTTCTTATATAGAAAAATAAAAATATTGTAGAATTTAAGTATCTTTTTGTTACTCTCAATTTTAAATTAATTTAAGAACGTTAAGGATATGATAAATTTAAAAGAAAAGTCTCAGAAAGATTTAAAGGAAATTGCCCTTTTTGAATAGGTGTTTTTCAGTAATTTTTAGTGTTTTCGGCGTCCCAAATGAAAGTGTATGTATGCAGTGCCGGATTAAGACTATTCGATGCCCTAAGCAATCTACGCCTGTAGGCCCCCCCTATCCACTAGTAAAATAGTATGGGTCTTTAAAAATTTTTTAACGTATTTATTATAACGAGATAGATCACTACGTACCTTAGATATTGTTTATGTCTTTGATATCAACAAAATTCGCTGGTCCTCACTGGGTCCGACGACGGGCACACACGTCCCTAGGAAGGGTGATGTCGGGTAAAAAATCAAACTCACGATTTGCGCTTTACTATATTATAGCAAGCGAGCAGGCGGGGTAATAACCCCAACGGTAACGCAACGACATCTCGCCCAACTAGAAATGGTAATCAGGCATGCCCTAAATCGATTCAGATCCTCATAAGAATTTCCAAAATTTAGAAAAGTCTAATTATTCCCTAAAGAGGTCATTATAAGGATAGTCAAAATAAAGGGTGCCTGAATGATTTTAAATTAGATTGTCGTAAGTAATATTGAAGGCATTCCCTAACTGAGGCAAATTTTGGAGTTCTACTCTTGATGATATTTATAGATGTAATAAAAATATATAATTATGTAGACCCATATTTTAATCTAGAATAGAACTCAAGTAATAGAATAGCCGAGCGGGTTTAAGTCGTGTACGCGCTATCGGTCGTAGGTTCGACTCTCCTCTAAGTCTAAATTATTTATTTCAAAATCAAAGTTGAATTTATTTTATAAAAATTCTAACGAAGATCTTATAGGGTTATCACATTCAGACCTTATTAGGACCGAGTTCAAAAATCGGTTGTCCTAGTTAGAACTTTACGAAAAACAAACCTAAATTCCTAGTGGGATCATTGCTCTAGTCAATTTAAAGGCGCGAGTTTTCAAACAGCCTTGCCTTTCATGTGCGAGCGAGAAAATATTTTTTCGGTGCTGTTTATGGTGCCCCCCGAGACGTGATGCCCTAAGCAATTGCTTAATTTGCTTATGGGCTAATCCGGAACTGTATGTATGTAACGCTGACCAAAAAGTGATTATTGTGGATAAAAAGTCCTGAACGGTCAGATATCTGAGGAATACACATCGGACGGAAAAAAATACTTGTTCAACATTTCGAAACAAGTTATCCAAGGATTTCAAACTCGTTTCCTTCGTCTTACCCCTTGGGAATCCTCATGCAAAATACGTAGGTTTGTTTGAAACTTTTTTTTTTTATTTGCAATAGATGGATCTGTAATCGCAAAAATCAAATTTTGGACTTGTAATCGAAAAAAATAAAGTCTTGCATGTTAAATTTTTTCAAGAAACTACTTTTAGCGTACCCAAGAACAATGCATTGGAGTCGAGTCATTAGTTAGTATGTAGTTAGTAACATTTTATTTTGACATTCTCAGAATTTTAGGAGTGTTTGGTGAAGCATGGAATAAATAAACTCCCAATCCCAATCTTGCTTTTTTTTTATAATATATTATAATACTATATACTTGTACTTAATCAGTAAATATCTTCTGCCCCTGTTATATAAAATTAACTAGGTAATTATTAGAAGTCCTTAAGAGCATGTTTGAATGGTAATCCCTGGAACTAAAAAATTTTTTGAAGCAAGTGGTAAAGTGTAAATAATAATATTTTTTTAAATTTCTGTTGGTGCCGAATATCATTTGTATTCGAGTTTTACCGTAGAAATAAAAATGTTGGATCAGGAACTATTATCTAGAAAAATAGAGTTGAAGAGACAAAAGATCGTATTTTAAACATTTTTGAAAAATAAGTGAAAAGTAACAAAATTTTAATACCATTAACCTCTTTTAAAACCTTTTTAAACATCCCTCCTGTGAGAATCCGTGATTTTCTTTTTTATATACATATATATATATATATAAAATAAGATCTTTTGTATTTTTTATCGCTATTTGTCACGAAAATAGGACTTGAAATCCCGTAGAAATAATATGCACCAAATTACAATAGCTGTTGACCTGTGTTATTAATAGATAATGAAAAGAATTAAACACTTGTAAACACTTGAACATTTATAATAAAAATAAGTAATAAATGCGATCCTAATTAGCGACTTGGGTAAATCCACTGATGTTAAACAATTGTTAATTTGAAGAGCACTAAACCAGAGCTGCATTGTGACATAGACTTACAGCTGCAAGTACAAATTAATTTTTATTGTCCATTGAAGCATTATATAACATGCAGTTAACTACTTTTAGATGAACTTGATATTTCTCTGAATTATTACATAAATCGTATAAATAATTAAAGTTGTATGCAGGTATGTATTTAATTTACATATGACATTGTTATTTACATGATTTCAACTTGAAAACAATAAAAAGCTTTGATAATCCTTGTGGGAGAGTGGGGCATGATGTATTGAATAATATTTGTTTTCAATTATTCAGCTTTACACATTTAATGCAAGTTGAGTTCGGATTTGAACTGCATTATAATCGACTGCATACGACGTGAATTTCTGATTAATTTATTTAAGGAATTCAAAGTGACTGGTATTACGTGCTGTATTTATTCTAAAAGATATTTTTGTTTTCCTTGCAATCTTATTTTGTATAATGTGTGGTCTATAAAACATGCCTTCAATGTTTGTTGAATTTAATTGTTCGTGATTATATAATCTAAAATTTCAATTGCCTAGCATTAAATACACATCGCCAAAAGTTCTTCGTAAAGATATTCTTTAAATATCAATATTTTGATTCTATACATATAGTTAAACCGTGTAAAATTTGTGTATGTTTACATTTATTGGAAGAGAGGAACGATAAGTGATAGCATGCATTAATATCGTTTTTGGGATGTTTGTCTGTATGTATCTTTGTTTGTGCACGCATCACGTACAAACTATTGACCTAATTCGTTTGGAGTTTTTAATCAAAACATAGAACTCAACTTTAAGTAACATTTAGTTTTTATTTCACCGAAATCGGTTCGCTCAGTTAGAGAATATGCGTATTTAATATTTTCAAAAATTCACTCACATTGCATTAGTATGTACAAAAAATGTCCCTAGCTTACTCAACTTGTAGTACCTAATTATCCAAATGTATAGTGTACCTATGTACATTCTAAAAGTATTATTGTATTCTGTTGTTTATTATTTGTAATTTAATTAATTTCTTTGAAGATACATATTAGTAATTTAATCGTACGCATTTCTTTGGTTAGCACGTACGAAGTGCCCGTTCAGCTAGTTTGTACTATTTTATTATATTTAGACGTTGATTTTGTATAGGTCAGGAAGTATTTCTACAGCAAAATATTCAGATTAATCGTGTTTTCCACTTCAGGATGGCCATAGTCTAAGTATTATTTTCATATTAATATCTCCATTAATGTTTTACCGTGAAAGTTTCATTCTAATAAATATCTTCATATCTTTTATCCGTATAAATATAAATTCTATAACATATAATTTTTTAAAAGAAAACTAAAATACGAATATCTAAACTATACATGGAAACTTTTATGAGTTTTTTCATTCTTACTATATTTTTTATTTTTCGACCTTGGACCAACTTATAAGCAAATTTAATTCAAAAGTGGTTCTTTTTTGTTGTTATTTTAAATTACCTACCTGTTTAGACATAATTAACTTAAGCAATTTTTTTAATTACCTTTGAAATATTGCCACAATGACGTGCTAAAAAATCCTTGCTATTTGCTGCATTTTCATAAAATATTTGAAAACTTAAAAATAATCCAGGAAAAGCCCTGAAAGTCCGCCCAATCAAGATTAATATTTGTGAACAGAAGAGGAGCTCACAAAAAGAAAAAGAAAAGAGTCTGCGGCGTATGATATTTAAAAAGCAGCACTAATGAACTCATAATGATGGCAATTTATATACCAACGTCCATCAATTATGAAGGTTCATTAAAATAACAAATTTTTTCTCCCATCAATATTACACCATTCCAGCCCACGCACTCTGCGCGCGGCCGATTTCATTCCCTGAAAGACCTTTCAATTCCCGGAGATTAAGAGACGATTACGTTCTCATCAGCCTTGTGTCGCATATCTGGAGGACGGTCGAATTATATCAATTTTATCAGCGAATCGAAATTTCTCCAAGGTTCCGCAGATGTGCAACTCCCAAGTTCATTTGTTCCTAATTGTTGAATTTGGCACGGGGTTTAATTAATTTTATATTTTATTAACTAGCAGCTGATAAAGCCAGATTTACTAATTAACTTTTTTTTTTCCCACTTTCAGGACAACTCACATTTTGTGAAGATCGTCGTTGCGCTGTATCCGTTCAAAGCCATCGAGGGAGGTGATTTATCATTAGAAAAGGTAACTACGAAAAATTAGCTACGTAATTCGTTTTCTGGATGATTGACGTGCATTTAAATGAATTTCACTGCCGGTAATAAGTTTTTAATTGAGTTTCGGACGCTTATTTGCATCTTCAGTCAAGATCGAGCGATCATGCAACTATGTTAACCTTAATTTCGTTTATTGAGCAACTTTGAATTGGATTTTTTTTTTTTTTATCGCAGAAAATTCTTACATATATGTATAGAAATCATTTGTGAACATGATATGCGCCCTGAATTGAGAAATCCGAGAACAATGAAAACTCTTTTATCAAAACGTATCGTGAGAATAACAATTTCGTTCTGGTAAAGTTTCTAGTCAAAAGCGTTAAATAAGGGACTACTACCGTAAACTTTCAGATTTTTCTCAGGCATTGTTCTAAGTAAATATTTTTTTCTAGCGCTTTTAAGAGCAGTTGATTTGTTTCGTTTTAATTTCCCATGAAAAAATAATTCCCAATTATAAGGGGAGCTTAAGCTTTTCCTCATTGCGGTAATTGCAAAGCACCACAAATGTATCTAAACAATAGACAATGACCAGAACAAATAATTCTTGCGGTTGCTCGCCTTCTCTCAAACCTGTTTGATAGTACCTTTCTCAGTTCTGCTATAAATCAAATTTTATGAGAAAGAAGTGCGATTTAAGATAACGTCTATTGGATCCTCTTTCCATAATTTTGCAGTAAATCAGGAGTTACGCGTGTGGCAGGCGTAAATAATTAAGAGGCAATAATTAGTTAATGCTTTAAACATGCTGATATTACATGGTCTTGGACTTAATAGCATCTACTGTATATTAAATCCATAAACAACTCTATATTTAAAAATTTGCATATGTCTGTTAGCGGTTTTTTTTTTTTGTTGTGTTTCTATTATCTATTATTATGTTCTGCTGAGTCAAAAGACCAAAACCTCCCACACTAACGGCTGTGCGATGTTAAATTCATTGACACTGCGACGTAAAAAAATTGGAAACACCAGATTTGGAAGCGGTATTGTTGTTTTCTTTCAAAAACATCTATCTACGTGTGAACAATTTATTAAAAATAATAACAGAACAGATATTTTGAAATATTTCTCTAAGTCATTCTATTTTACGATGACACTTTTGACCATCAAATTTAAAAAATGTAAAATTTAATCCATTTTTGTAAGATAACGCAGTATAACCACGATCCAGAGACCTATAAGCAATATTACGAAAATACCTACTACGTTACCACAATAACTAACTAATTAATTTGATAAAGTTACAACATAGAACAACGCAAAATTATGGATGTCTATTATTATTTGTTATTATGTGCATTCAAATTATTAATATTACCAATGCTAAATAAATGTTTAATAGCAGGGAGTATCAGGTTTTTCATTAAAAATGATAGGGCTTTAATAACTTTACTTTTGAGCACTGTGTAGCAAAATATTACTATACCCTTGTAAAATTTCGATTAGCTGGTTAAATGAAAAAGCAGTCAGTTTTTGACTTGGTATATTTTTAATTTGAAAGATAAATGCATATGTGTAAATTCCAATAGAAAAACGCAGTAGACTTCTGCCTAGATATTACAAGGGTGTAATATGCAAAAGCAAAGGCATTCCGTATTATTAATTTTTAAATCCAATACAATATCTGCCACGTGCATTTTGTTGTTTCACTTACATAGTATTTAAGCAAAATGTAAGTAAGAATTTGCTAAGATACAAGACCAAATACACTAAAGAGTGTATAGCCCTACCCAGTTGAAAGGAAATATGCTTGCGATTTAAAAAGCATGTGCTCTTTTGACTTACAAAAAAATTAGTAGATAAGAGAACAAAGTCAAAGAGGAAGCTTTAGTTAAAAAGAGGACAAATCTTCTTTGTAACTTGTATGTATATGGTTTTAGAACTTAATGGTATCCAATTTTTTTTAAATGATTTAAGGAAAGTAAAGGTAAAGCATTTGCTCATGATTCATGCCATTCATTTTGCCTCCTTAGCTTTCTTTGAATTGTGTAAAATTTGATGGCAGTTATAATAAATTTCATTTCGCCTTTAATTCCAAGCAGTAAATTTTGCCAAAACATATCTTTTATATGATTTCAATTATCTTTGATTTAGAATTTAGATGCTGATTGGTTTTCATATCCATTGTCTTTTCAATTTAATAAAATTGTTTACTAATAATAATTCGGTAACATTAAAATTTATTTCGATTGTAATTCAATTTTTCTATTTTGTTTCAAAGAACTCATCCATTTGCTCTGCTTGAAGTTATTTTGTCATTTTAAAAAATCATAATATTTAAATGTATACTTAACAAAAAAACAAAAAAATCGACTTTCTGAAAATTTAAAGCGGACCTTACTCTATAATTTACAAAAATATTGAACTGGCTTAAAAATGATCGTGCATCTCCTTCTTTATTTTATCATATCAGACTGAAAGTTGTAAATTGAAATCAGGTGGAAAATGGACTGAAATATTTTTTGCACTGATTCTTGATTACCGTCCACATTTTTCAATCTGTTTTTCGTCTGATTTTCGTCCAGATTTTCCAGTCCAATTCCCATACATTTTCAGTTCGTTTTCAGTCTCTTTTCTGTTTTTATCAATTTCCGTCATTTCTTCACTACCTCAGTTTACTTTCAGTTCGTTTTCCGACTGATCTTTAACACAGAAAAAATCGGTCAATATTTCAGTCCCTTTTCAATTTTACTTCTTCACCCTGTAATATTTGAAAAATTTGTATCAAAGGTAATTGATATTTCAGTCTGTTTTCCGATACAACTATGCTAATATGAAATTTTCAGTTTGTTTTTAGTTTCTTTTCGGACTAAAAACATATTTTCGCCTCATTTCTGTCTGACTTAACTTTCTCGATGTAATATAATACTAAAAAAAAAAACCAATTGAAGTTTTTAATGCAAATAATAATTTCTGCCTTATTTCAGATTGGATTTCAATTCAATCTTTTTTCCGTCTGTTTTAGTCTTATTTTTTCAACCACATCATTTATCATAAAGAGATAATTCGTCAAAGTAGAGTCTTTTACGTCTATTTTTAAAACCAGCTCAACTAAAAATCGGTTTATAAGGATAGGAATAAAAAAAACGTATTCTGGGTTAGGCATTTATTCAAACTCTGTAAGGCAATTAATTTATTATATTATACCAAAAACGGACTATATGACTTATTGGTGTTGTTCGTTTTCTCCCAATTGCGCTTATTTCTACTTTTTTCTCCATTAATTTTTAGAATGCCGAATATGAAGTAATTGATGACTCCCAAGAGCATTGGTGGAAAGTAAAAGACCAGCATGGAAACATTGGTTATATTCCTAGCAACTATGTTAAACCAAAAGCGTTACTTGGCCTGGAACGATACGAGTAAGTCGAATTAGAAAATTTAAATTCTAAGAGATAAAAGCAACTAAAACCACTTTTCTTGTTCAGTTGGTACGTGGGGGACATGTCTCGTCAGCGTGCCGAGTCCTTACTTAAACAAGGTGATAAAGAAGGCTGTTTTGTAGTTAGAAAATCGTCAACAAAAGGATTATATACTCTCTCACTCCATACCAAAGTGTAAGTAAGCTCCCAGAAATATAGAAAAGTAGAGAGGAAGCCAAGTAAATTCGGATTATCCTTGCAGTCCGCAATCTCATGTTAAGCACTATCACATTAAGCAAAACGCTCGCGGTGAATACTACTTGTCGGAGAAGCACTGCTGTGAAACCATTCCCGACTTGATAAACTACCACCGACACAATTCCGGAGGCCTGGCCTGTCGTCTGAAGTCATCTCCCTGTGATAGACCCGTTCCCCCGACTGCTGGATTGTCGCATGGTGAGTGGGTAGCTCCTTTATATTTTTTTATCCCTTTGTCGAGTTTTATTCATGTTGCCAAAAAAATATTATTAGATAAATGGGAAATTCACCCGATGGAACTGATGCTGCTGGAGGAGCTCGGATCCGGACAATTCGGAGTTGTGAGAAGAGGCAAGT
Source organism: Eutolmus rufibarbis (assembly GCA_963920795.1). Classification (NCBI taxonomy): domain Eukaryota; kingdom Metazoa; phylum Arthropoda; class Insecta; order Diptera; family Asilidae; genus Eutolmus; species Eutolmus rufibarbis. The sequence goes on along the minus strand of OY987207.1, from coordinate 13,396,389 downwards.
GGCGAGGTTCCATAGACACAGCAGTCAAAATGATGAAGGAAGGAACCATGTCTGAAGACGACTTTATCGAGGAAGCAAAAGTCATGACGTAAGCGTATTTCTCCGGAATATATCTCTTTGAACTTGAAATAAATTGAATTTTTCATTGTTCGTGCAGAAAACTTCAGCATCAAAATTTAGTCCAGCTGTACGGTGTCTGCTCCAAGCATAGGCCAATCTATATCGTCACTGAATACATGAAGCACGGATCCCTGTTGAACTATTTGCGACGGCACGAACAATCTTTGATCGGCAACATGGGCCTCCTCCTAGACATGTGTATTCAAGTAAACCAGTGAACCAAATATTCTCCAGATTGCAAATTTTCAACTCTCTTGTTGCTCTTTCAGGTAAGCAAAGGTATGGCATATTTGGAACGACACAATTACATTCACCGTGACCTTGCCGCTCGTAACTGCCTTGTCGGATCTGAAAACGTAGTGAAAGTGGCTGACTTTGGGTTGGCCCGGTACGTCCTTGATGATCAATACACGAGTTCTGGCGGCACCAAATTCCCCATTAAATGGGCCCCACCCGAGGTCTTGAACTACACCCGGTTCTCGTCTAAAAGTGATGTATGGGCATATGGTAAATTTTGCAATAATTGCTTGAATGAAATATATTTATTATTGAAATATTTTATTTTTTGATCGGTAGGAGTATTAATGTGGGAAGTATTTACTTGCGGAAAGATGCCATATGGTCGCCTAAAGAACACCGAAGTCGTTGAGCGCGTTCAACGTGGAATTATTCTAGAAAAACCAAAGTCCTGTGCCAAGGAAATTTATGATGTAAGTTCAGCACCTTTCGTATATTAATTTTAAGAGTACAAGTTAAAAAATAACTTAGGAACTATTAATATTACGAATTTTTAAATCGGTCATCTATTTTTGATAGTTGTTTAATATTGCTGCACATAATTTAGACAGTAGAGCCATTAAAACACGAAATCTGTTTTAAGATATTTGCGGAATGATTTCAAAGTGGCAAAAATACTATAAAATTGATTTAATTGGTTTTTACATTAAATATTGATGTTTCTTTAATAGGTTCGACATTTAGTTTTTGTCTCAACCCAATTATATGAATACAATATTTGATTGATGAAAATTTATATTTTAAATCTATTCATTTGCATTTTTAATAGGCATTTAATGCTCTTTCGAAACCATCGGGAAATAATGGTGGTGACAGCGAAAGTGCGTTACTTTTACATCACGCATATTTTTTTATTGCTCTTACACTATATAATGCGTTGGTTTTGAAGAGTTTTAAAAAATTGTAAAAAAAAGTTAATAATTAAGAAGTCATATAAGTTTGTAAAAAAATCAATTGAATATTATAAGATGATAATATTTATGCAAAATTGTTATTTCCTTGAAAAATAATGCAGTTATGGAAATTCTCTGTCTATTAAATTACCTATAATTTTACAGATGATCTGTACATAGTTTGATTTTTGATTTAACAATCAACGGTTAAAACTTTAATTAATATTGCGACAGAATTGTCATTTTGTCAGTGGAATAGTTCAATTGTTAAAGAAAATGTTGAATACATCAGAAAATATTAAAGAAATGATTCAAATGAAGATTGTTCAATTTTAAGTGCACACTAAGTGCAGTTTGATCCCATCTTTCCATTTAAAATAGTATTCGTTGACTTAACAATCGTTTTTTTTCTAATTTGGGTTATAAAAGAGTAAATAAAAGTAAAAAGTTAACTATTAAAAATAAATATAGAAACGGTTAAGGCACTGCAAAGGTAATTTGGGAAAGCATCAGATTATTGGGTTCAACCGAGTTTTCCACTCTAGCACAACTTGTTCTAAAAGTGACTTGGACATTATTAATTAACAGAGATTCTTTGCTTAGGGTAGGAATTCGATCCATACGATGGTCTTGAAAGATATATGTGAAGTTATTTACGGTAGCAATTTATTAAAATCATTAGAATGGCGCAATTAAAAATAAGTATAAAATGATTGTGTTCCTGTCAAATTAAAATAAATACCATTTAATGTGATAACAGTCAGTGTTGATAAAAGCAAATGGTCTTCAAATTGTGATGAATCACCTTAAAGTCAGACTTGAACTTGGTTTGAGTCAGGTTTAAGTTAAACTTGGATCTGTCTTGAACCAAGTAAAGCAAATTTTGTTTAACTTGAATTAAATTAAAGACTTGAGTAGACTTCAGGGGCAGTTCTTTAAGGCGGACAGCAAAATGCGAATTTTATGAATTTATTTTTAAAGGGAAGGTTAAATCAAACATCTTTAAACTTTGGATATTGTTTATTAGTGTTTCATATAACATATTTTAACAAAGTTAGAACTTTTTTTCATCGATCAAATATTGTTTTTTAGTTATCGCTTATACGAATTTCAAACCTGCAGTTCTGAGATAAGTCTATTTAAAGTTTCAAAAAATGAGAACTTAAAGAATACAATAACTTACCGAATTATCAAAATTCTAGGCTCATGCTTTTCAATTTCCTCGATGTTCTCGACGTGTTCGATATTATTTCATTTTGAACTCTCATAACATCCAATCCATACAGAGTGAATTTCTTTCGACATACATCACCTCAAAGCACGACTGATTTACATTTAAAAGTTACTTACACTTCAAATTTTACTACCATATTTTTTTGGGGTTCGTTTTTTTTAACGCCTTTTTGCCAAACGATGCTTTGAAGTCCAAGCAGGGTTTAGACTTTCAATTAATATGTAGTTAAAACAGTTGAAACTTCACCCTAAAAAAACAATTTTAAAATATTTTTGATTTGTTCACAGTAAAATTTAATGGTTTATTTTAATTTGCAGGTAATGAAGAAGTGCTGGTGTCACAACCCAGAAGATAGGCCATCGTTCCGAGTCCTGAAAGAGCAATTAGCACTGATAGCGCAAACGCTCACGGATTAAGTGGAGGAGCGACCATCATCGCTGGATGGGCAGAACATCATCATCATTCGATCTACGGTTATCAAAAGACCTTCTTTCTAGGCGTAAAAATTTTGTAACGTGGCCACCTAGCGCCACGCTGTGGCTAGACTACCCGAAATTCTTTTCCATTTCGTGCTTCTTTTATAAGATAAACAAATTTGGACCCTAAGACGATAATTAAAGATTGCGATTAAAGGTAAAATGTCTAACAGAATAAACCTAGGTAGTAACACGCGAGAAAGGAGCGAGTTTCGCCTCTCCCGGCATAGTGCTATAAAGAGCTAGTTTAGTTACGATCTACCCTATGAAGTTTTTCATTATTATTACTATTCATTGTATCTGTAATTATTTTGTGATGCATGAGTGAATGTCCCGGTGGCGAGTGTCCAGTAGCTGTGTAGGAGTAAGTCAGCGAAGGAATTTTTCTTTTGCAACGCGAACAGCGATACTTTTTAAGCTCAGACTCACGTGCTCTAAACTTTTTCATTATTTCGTTTACTCCCTGCTCATTTTTGCTTTTATTTTTTTTTTTTTACCATTCTTACCGTTTTTAACTCGTTTGTAATATATTCGAATTTTAGTGTGTTTGTGATCGGTGAAATCAATCACCGGCGTATTTTATTGACTGCAACTGATTTGGCAATATTTGCGGTTAGCTCGATTTTACTTTTATTTGTAATTAATATAAGGCATGAAATATTACTTTATGTATTAAAGTAAATGTAATTTAATACCTTTTGTGTTTTTCTTTCATACCTATGTATTTATTTCTTAAAAGTTCATTTTATTTTTTTTTAATAAGTATATGCGAAATTGAAGATAACTTAGGCTTACTCAGCGTACCTGGAATAAAACTAAAAATTTATATATGACTATAACTAGAATATTCAAAATTGCTTTCCTAAATAGTAAAAAGCTGTTAACTTAGTGCTTCCACTTTATTCTATTAATCACTTAGATCATTTTAAGTTATATTTCAAATCCATCGTTATTCAAAACAATATTGCACGAATATTGCTTTCTGTTTCCATCGGCAAATAATTTAGAATTCTTATTTCGAGGAATTGTAACTCTGAGATTTTGTTTAACAATTCACATCAAAGACATATTGGACTTGAAAATCAAAAATTTTATGAAAATCATTTAAAATTTGAATAGATACAAACTTATGAAGCTTTAGATAAAAAAATTTAAAATTTACACGTAGATATCTAAACAAAACATAACGCCAGAAAGCATATAAAATGTTTTACTTATTTCTCAAGAAATTAAAAATTACCTTCTCATAATAAAACCCTCAATTTTTTGCACTTCACTTTAAGTTTTTTCAATAATTTCATTCATATTTGGTGAAATACAAAACTGAACAGAAAAGCATATGAAAATGGAAAAATAAAAGTGATCAGCTCATTTTAGGAGCGATTCAAAGCAAATTCACTCGTTTTAGCAAAGTCTCATGCCGCCCACAATCCTTCAACTAGAGGTATTTTTTATTTATAAGAGATTCAAGATATTTAGGATCCAAGTCGTTTTGTCGTATTGCAATATTTTTTTGACTTCCTCATATGGTAGCACGGATCTTCGAATAGCTCTGAATGCCTCTAGTTCGTTATAAACTAGAAAATGTGACTTTTTCTCCCAACTTTTATTTTTGTTGTATGTATTATTTTGTATTTTATATAAAATTTACCATTATAAAGTTTAGAGCACTCCAAAAATGATAAAATTTAAGGATTGAACCTCAATATAGAACAGCAAATCAAAATATGAATCAGGATTAAGAACACAAACTGAATATAGCCCTCCTATAAACATTGCCATTTTTTACGAACAGATACAGAAATCACATACACTAATTAGTTACTATTACTATTACTACCGCAACTATTTGTACTAATCCCTAGATATGAGGAGATCTGCTATAAAAAAGAAAACGAATCACTTACAGATCTAGCTGCATACAAAACAGATAAACTGCCAGAGAGCCAAATATTTCTGTGTTTTTTATAAATTTTTAGAATTCGAAAAAAAAAAAACAATATTCGCATTGTTGCTTGGCCGTGCAGATTTAAAAATATGTTAAGTGTGCAGAGCGAATCAGCTCTTACGTTTTTGATTCCATAAAACAAAATGGGCTTCTTGTACTCAATTTTATACAAATGTTTGACTAAGTTTGTGTATATTGCATTTTTACCAAAATTTTGCTTTTGAAGCAGAACGTTTTTAACAGAGGAGACAAGAGATGATCGTCAGTAAGAATATTATGAAGTCATTGTCTTGCACGTTTATACACATTTACATGAAATAAATGTATTTCAATATATCATAGTAGTTTTTTCATCTTTCCTAATGTGTACAGCTCTCATCCACAAATAAGAAATACTCAAATTTTACAAAAAATGTCTAAAAATGTATGTGCGTAAAAGTTTTCAAATCTCAAGAAACTATAAAGTGCTAAATAATAACTACAAACATTTATCACAATTTGTTTCGCTTAATTTGATACTTATTTATTTTCAGAAGGTAATTTTACTAATCCTTACTGAATACAATTCAATTTTGGTTTTATCATTTTCGGTACCTAAATCGGATCATTTTAAAAATGTTCTGTTTTAAAAACTCGAGATATTTAAGTTAAAAGTCATTATTTCTTTGTATTGAAAAAAATAAATAAATAAAAGTCTATTGCTCGAATTGTCATAAAGTCACAAGCTCGTTTAAAGGTTAAATTTAAATTTTTGTGGTTTTTTAAGTTGTGAAATAAGTGAAGAACCAATTCATTATTAATTTTTTTTTCAGGCCACGTAAACACGTATAAAAACTGTCTACAAAATCTTATTTATAGTCGTAAAAGACCTGTAATCAATTTAAATAGAAACTACAAAATATTCACCCGAATTCTCAATCCCAACGAAATTCAAATCAATCCCTTATCTTTTGGAATATTTGCAATTTTGCCTTTTTGTGTATAACGATTTTGATTAAATAGAAGTTGTATTTACTTTTAATTTCATCAAGGAAATAACTTCTATTACATTGTCATAGTGGGAAAATGCAGTAGAGGAAGGTCGGGAAGCCTCGAACAATTGAATTGAATAATTAAGCAAGCAAGCGAGCTGCGTCAAATAAGACGTTGTTTCAGTTAGTTGGTCAAGAATTTTTTATTGCTGTTCTCAAAATTCGTTAGATTATCACGTAGAATAAATAAAGTTTACACGTACATGTTTATTATTTCAAGTTAAAGGATATTTCTGGTACAATATTAAAAGATATAACTAAAAATATTGCTAGATAGAGATCGGGTAGTTTTTGGATTTCGTTATATTAATTTTTATTGTTCCATAATTTTTTTAGTAATTTACCTCTAGCCTGTCATTGAACAACGCGTTCGACCAGTAGTGCAACAGTTTTATTGAAGCATTTGTGGCCTCCTCCTCCTGACGTATTCAAAAAACGCTTAATCTTGTGGGTTTGAAAGACCTAAATAATCGACATTTTAACATCTTCATCATATAAAAAAACAAATTTGAGGAAAAACAGAAAAGTAAAGGCAGCAAGAAAAAGTAAAATAATCAAGAGAAAAAAATTTAACAACTTTTTAGCTCCTGTATTAAGTATTCCTGGAGCTTTTGTGTTGCCCAAAAAGTTAAGGTCAAAGTAAAATTTATATTTATCTTTTAGAAAATTGCATATATGTATGTAATTAGGTACCTATTTTCAATTACATGTGATTCAAGAAGTTCCTCAGTTTATTTTAAGAGTAAAATGCAAAAGGAAATTTTATTTACTTAATTTATATTTCAACTTTATTTATGGCTACCCGACCTTCTCCTGTTTTGGGAAAACAGCTAAAATATTCTTAAACTTTAGGGAAATTAAATCAACTAGTTTTAAATAACAAATTTGAAGGATCGAATTAGTTGGAAGAACTAATATAAATGAAAAAATATCGTTATAATAGTAAAAATACGTCTTAATCGGCGATTGCATTTAAATTTATATTAGGTATACAATTAGGAAAAAATATCGCAAGCCCCTCTGAAACTTTTTATCGAATTCGATAACATTAAGCTTTTAAAATATATGTTACTTGCATTCTTTAATTAAAGTACACGAATTTGAATTCCAGATTTTAGCGAATAGGTATTTATTGACTCTTAAAATTTTTATTTTCTTTATTTTCTGTTTCAGATATGGAACCGGAACATAAATATTATTTAGATATTCGACCCTGGATCGAATTAAAATTAATTGTTATTAGTTGTTAAGCCGGATTTGAATTTATTTCCGATACCGGACGAAGCAGATCTGATTCCAACGAAAAGATTAATACCTCAACTTTTTAAATAGGTCTAGTAAGTTAGTTTAGATTTACTGAGAAATCAATGGCATCCAGCTTATTTTTGTATCTTTGTTACTAATTACGTTTAAGTTTGAATTAGCATATACCATTAAAAATATACTGTTCTTTAATGGTTTTGTCATAGTTGGGGTTAGACTTATGAAGATCATTATTTATCCAAGTAAAATAGTAATTAGGCAATAATCTCCAGTAAGTAATATGCACTTCGAATGTCAAGCTAAACAGCCAAGTGGTTGTTCAACAGATGACCCGACAAATGCGCCTTTCGTGCTGTTCGCAAATGAATAGGAAATTGGGTCATTTTTTTTCCTGAATTGGGTAAGATCGCAGCATGATCGTGGCGCCTGGTCGTTTAAATGACTTTTAAATTAACCGAAGCGGAGTATTACAGCAGCCCATTAGCAAGTCCACCGGCATTAAGCCATCAACATAAAAATCATTAAATGCTAATTGGGATTACAGAGAATCGTATTTTCAGATGAAAACTAAAACGCAGCGGACATAAACTGAGCCCTGAGGCATGTGAAAGCCAACCGAGTTGCAGTTTCTGATCTGAAAAGATCAGACGGTCGTGGTAAGTAATAAATAACTTTCTTGAGCTATAAATGGATAGACGGCGGGAAATCGCAAAAATCAGACGGAGATAATTATGCAAAGCCGATCCGAGGACAGATCCTCGAGAGATCGCGCTCGTGTGGCAAAAATCACGGGTGATCAGCCATAATTTGGTGAGAATTTCACTTAAACAAAACTCACCCAAACGAGGCGTTACATGCGACGGCCTACGGCTCCGTGTCACCCGTGCGCAGTTGACTCACGGCACCCGATCTCGTCTTTCCTTAAAAGTCGCTTTGACCTCTAACCGACTGGAGGCTGGAGGAAAACGGCACAAGACATGCGCGCTTTTCTTCAAAATTATTAAAATTTAACTGGCTGCCGGAACTTTCGATTTAGACTTTTCGGAATATCAGCGGCAACCGGTAATCGTTAGGTCGAGAGTACGTTGAATTGGTTTCTGAATTTTACTTGCATCTTTTCTCGGACGAATATAATCGAGGTAATTTGGCCTTGCTGCCGCCTTACTTGGAAATTGTCTTGAAGTTTTGGTCGGAAACCTGAAGTCCAATTGAATCGATTGGTCAGTTCTTTCAATTTTCTAAATATGGGCATAAATTTTTCTTCGATGGCCGATCAGAAAGGAATTGTCCTACTTTTTTAGCGATCGCTTCAAGCATTTTACGAGAACGCAGAAACGTACGGTTGCAAAGGTTATGTAAATGCTACCACATATTAAATGGATTTTAAAAGAATTTTAATGATAATCGGCTATAGAATGCATATAACTTGACGTCTGTTAGTCCGTTTTAAATCGACATGGAACTGCAAAACATTGCAAAAAAAGCCAATGTTTATAAATCAAATTAAGATTTCACTTTCAAATTTCATTTATATTGGAAGATATTTTGTTTTGTTTTTAATTAAAACCATAGATGATTTAAAGATGTTTTATTATATCCAAGTACATTATGTAATATTTAGGTGGAACCAAAATTTTAACAGCGCAACGTGCAATTTTTAAAATATGTTTTTTAACGATATTTCTTTTATTAACGATTATATTTAGCAAAAATAAAACGTAAAATCTAAAATTCAAGTAAATAATGCATATTTTAAATTTATAACAAGGTTCCTAGTCTCCGCCTCACGTTGTTTTTGTTCCAAGTACAGTACATGCATATAAAAGTATAAACAACTGACTTCGAGACATCAAGTTAAAAATAAGAAAAGGAAGATAATATGTAAAAATAGTAGCCCTATAATTCATAAACTGTGCATTTTTTGATATTAGTTGTTAGTGCCATTTTTAAAGTACATTAAATTTGCAACAATTTAAACCTAACCACAGTTCTGTGCGTTCAATTGTTTTCGAGATATGGCCTTTTTTTTCTTCCCAAAAATTAAAATTTTTAATTCTACTCTCATTTCGGTACAGCTGTTCAACCTATGAGAAAAGTTATGGAAAATGAAGTTGTAGTAAATTTTATAGTCTTTCATTTAAGCACAAAACAACGTTTGTATGCCCAATAGTTCTCTTTCAATCGCAAAAAAACAGAAAACCGAAACTTGTAGTTTTGAAGAAATGAGCCTATGCTTGTGAAAATGTCTGGGGGAGGCCTTTGTTCAGCAGTGGACGTTTTTCGGCTGATATGATGATCTGTCATCACCATTTTTAAAAAAATTCAAAATTCATGGAGGATCGAAAGAACTTAAAATGAAATTCAAATTAAAACATTATACCCTGGTTAACAAATATTTTGTTATTAGTTTTTTAGAAGGTGAATATTTCGAAATTATGTTTACTACACCGATCTTGCATGAGATACATTTTTTTATAAAAAAAAGTTAATTTGAAGGAATCGTCGTAGGAGTTTTTAAGCTTTTCGTACTTTTATGTGAAAATAAATGTCCATTTTTATTTCAGTTAAGGCTATAAATCTTACATCTAACTATTCACCCACTTTTAGTTGTCGTATCGATTTGAAACTTTGCAAATCTACCCAATTCCGGGAACAATATAATAATTTGGGGCCATCGATCTGTATGATGATGGACTTTTTAACTTTTTATTGCGCTATTCATAGGAGCGTATTTTTTTTTCGTTTTATAACCTATAATGTTTTTTTCTCTCGTTCGTTCTAACTACAAATTATATGGAAAATGAGCGTTACTTTTGTCCAATTGATTATTTTGGCTTTTTGTCAAAATTGTAATGTAATATGTACCTAATACAACATATTCAATTTTAAATTCGTATGTAGCACCTGAAAAAATTTATAAAACCAGGGACTGTAATAATTATGATCAAAAAAATATAAATTACAAAATTACAATTATCAAGCAATTTTTATGTTTCGATCGCTCGATAATGATTATTAAGTAATTTTTATTTTTCGATTGGCTGATAACGATCAAGAAATAATTAATTATTATAAGTATAATATTAAGAAATGATTTTTAACCTACTTAAAAAAAGAAGAGGCTATCATTTCGAATTGTACCTGTTATTTTGTTTTATTTTTCCACTCCTTAAAGGAAAGAGAATTATGAGATAAGTTTTATTTCGAACAATCAAAAAATAAAAATTAATTCATAATCATTATTGAGCGAACTAATAATAAAAATTACTTGATAATCTTTATCGAGCGATCGAAAAGTAAAAAAAAATTACCTCATGATAGAAAATTGTGATGATTTTTTTGTTTTAAATTTCAGATATAATCATTATTTTCAGTTCCTGCATAAAACAATTATTCAAACTTTCCTTATAAAAATTTCGCAAACAAGTTCAATTCCACAGCATACAAATTGCATCTCCAAAATCTAAAATAATTATTTCAATTTGATAAAAAAAGTACATTTCAAAATCATTCGACATTACCAAAAACTGATTCTTGGGAGTTGGTAGACGCACCAAACTCTGAATGTGGTGGCATGGCTCTTTTTTCCTCTCATAAAAGTCGCTAAATAGAGTATCTATGGACATTATTTAATCTCAGTTTTGCCAACAATTTTAGAAACGTTTTGATTACATCTATGGAATAGAGTTAAATTAAATTTATGCATGAATGTGCATACAATGAAAAATGTTTATATTAATATATCGACCTATAAAAAAACAGTTTAGACTAGATTAGATCCACAGGTAGTCTTGAATCAACGGAGTCATTAACCACCCCCTCATCCTCCGTCGAGTCTTGAGGTACGTCATTCAGCACAACTCCCTCATGTGAGTCTATTAAAAAATCCGCCCGAATTTGAGGCAGCCGGAGGAAGCCGCACGGTCGTAGGAGTAGACAAAAAGTCACATTACCTCATTTGGCCTCCGCCGCCCGAGCGGTGCAAAAACACCCCGGAAAGCTCGGAGCAGCTTTAACTCGCCCCTCTCACGCAATTTCTCGGTTTAGCTGAAGAAACAGTCCGTGAAAAATCATAGGGCCTGCATACGTGAAGCGGGTGGGAGGAGGTGTGAAATGCGTCAGGCGGCTTCTAAAATCATCTAAAATCGCCGTAAAGAAGCCCCAAGGGGGGCTTAGTCAGAGCGGTTTGTTTGCTTTTCGTCATTCCGAACGGGCCCCATTCCGAAGTCTGCCTTTTAGAAGCACCTTCTACCTGGCTTTTTCCGTCGTAGGTGCCGTTGTGACAACTTGGGGCTTTTTCTACTTGGAGCTTTCGCTCGGTTCCGTGGGGGGCACCGGCGACAAGTGGCTCTAGAAACTGCTTCGACAGTTCCACAGTTGCCGCAATTCGACTTGTTCCCAACTTCCAACGACTGTTGCCGCAAAGTCGCCCTCAAAATCACCGTGCCGACTTCAGTCGACTATCTCAGCTCATTCCGCTTAGTTTCGCGCTCTCTTCGACCTTTTCTGATTCTTCCGACGTTAACGAATTTAACGAATTTCGAACAAGGACTGCAATTGTTAACAAAATAAGATCACCTAATTAAAAGTTACAAATTTGGACTGATCGTTCCGAACATTCAGTGTTGTGATTCTATCAAAGTTGCTACCTGGCTGTGATTAAATTTTATCGTTTACTTACGGATTCATCTTTTGTAACAGATTTAAAGGAATATTTACACAAGGAGGCATAATCCTTGCTGGTAAGTCCCTTACTACATATGAAATTTATTATGAAAGTGAAGCGGTCTCAATGCGAAATGTAAATATTTAGAAAGACAAGACGCACTCAAACAGGAAATTTGAATAATAAAGGTGCGGTTTGTGATCATCTCGGATTAAATTTTTTGTTTTTAAGTTCATTAGTCATTTAATCAGTTTTTTGTAGTTCCACTTGCTGGCCTTTTTTGAGATAAATTTTTAATATTTCTGATGGTTGTAGGAAATGATTGGCCAATTATAGTTTTATTAAAAGTTTAAAATTTGAATATCTTAATTTAATTTGTTGGCATTGTAGGTGACAGTGTTGCCTTGGGTGAATTATAAGGTGTTACTTTTAAATTTCTTTTAAATAATTTAATACTTTTACGAAATATATTTAATATGTAGACACATAATATGTGCTGGTATAATTATTAAAAATTAAGTGCAAAAATGCGTATCATGCATTGTGCACTTATCACGCAACAAACTTATAACTTTATACTTTTACTTAAAAGAAAAACGCACAGGTTGCCAAAAGTTGGGAGAAAATCAATAATTTCAAACAAATAAAAAAATAATAATAAATAATATAACCACTATCTACTTTTGATGGGGATGCTATCTACGAATATAAAAACGAAATCATTATCACTATCACAATCTATCATTTCTATTTGATACAAATAGTGATAAAAGATAAATTATGCCTTCATGTTTTTGAAAACAGCATTTTTGCGACTGGTACCCCCGATTTCCCAAAATCTAATAGTACTTAAATTTTGCATATTTCGTCTGAACTAGAGCCAAGTCAAAATGTTCATTTTACTACCTTTAAAGTCTCTTAAATTACAAATAAAATATAGCAAAAATCGGAATTTAAGATTTAAATAAAATAGCGCCAGTTGGTTTGTTTTCGGTATTCTTCCTTTATTTTAGTTGAAACAATAGCAATCGACATCTATTTCAAGAATATGTTTTTTGCTTCTTATGTGGACAAAAACCCCACTTAAAATTAAATTTTTCGACTATAGTCCTCAGTTTAAGCTTTCCTTTAAATATACATTTTAGGTCCTGATGCGAAATAACGTTCAAAAAATGTTGAAAAATAAACAAAATATGGGATTTTTATTTTTTAATCCTACTTTCACACAAACGAAAAACGATAGAGCTCTAAATACCTAATACCAAAACAGTACTTAAAATTAAAACAACTTTTCACCACGCAAATTTTGCAGACTTGTGTTATTAGTGGATTACTTTATATTTAATTTTTTGCTAATTTTGTTACGCATTCCAATTACGATACTTGCCTTTTAAATATTTAATGCGGAAATTCACACAAAATCAAGCCACTTCGACTACACCACTAAAAAAGTAATCACAAAGATTTAGCAAGGAGAAAAGAAGAAATTAGCGGGCTTGATAAATTTGCTAAATGAAAATATAATTGATTTATGGCCGATTTCTTCACAGTTCTGGCTAACTGGCCATTAGCTAAATTAGACATAACCAAGAACTGGCCAGAAGTATAAATTCCTTCACAATTATCCGGTGCTAGCTTAACTAGACTTGAAAATTAGAAAGCTGACTAGAAAATATGCCAAAGTTTTTAAATTGAAGTAAACTGAACTATAAAATTAAATTTGTTTTGGGTAAAGTAAAAATGATTGTATCGGTGCATAATGAGCATGCAAAGTTTTTCTGCAGTACTAACTAAGTCGTTAGCCGGAAATTCATCCGCTAGTTTCTACTATTTCGATAGTCGACAGAATTTTTGTTTTGTTCAATTTACCCAATATTTTCTGATTGTTTATACACATTTATAATAATTTACAAAAAATGTCATTTGGTAATAAAAAACTTGAAATGTAAGTGAAGGTTTGGGAAGCTTTATTTATGAAATATTTTGGGATAATTAAAATATGATCCCTTTAATTAATTATTATATTGAAAGTCGTCAATTTGAAAGTATTATATTATTTTGGTAGGAACATGAAATAACATTTCAAAATCTCTTACTCTCTAAAGTGCACTCATGCAATACGAATGTTGGCATAATATACAAGAGGTGTTTGAACTACGATCAGAATGTCCCAAATTCAATTAAACTTTCTACGATTAACTTATGATTAAACTGTTTCTACCTAAAGCGGACCAGCAAAGACGTGCCGAAAATTCCAAACGACTCTGCAAGTAATGTTCTTTACTGGCAGCTCAATGGCTTTGATTTTAACAAGTATTTTATGTGGCAAACTGGTTATATAGAAATCAAGTTTTCTTGGAAACAAATATGCTGAACGGGTTGCAATTCAATTAAATCTGTGGTTATTTCCTTATTTGTGATATGTTGCGTGTTAGTCCAACATTTAATACATTATCTGCACTTTGGATATTTTTCGTAATAATAATATTTTAAAAATTAACTACTAAAAGTAACAGATGGAATTTACTTAAGTTAAAATCGAATGATATTACATGCATGAGTCAAACTCCCTCACTCACATGCATTTAAAAATTACAATTCTTTTATTAGAACTAGCCTTCGTCCGTCTGTCCGTCTATCACAGCTGCTTATTTCAGCAACTTCTAATGCTATCGGCTTGAAATTTGGAATAGTTTTAAATAATACTTGTCCACCTTTATAACAAATGACAGAAATTTAAAAATATTTTTATTTTCATTGCAAAAGGAGCCGAAAGTAGGAAAGTAGGGTTACTAGGTTATTGTAAAATTTAAAATAGGTTTTCATTTCCTTTTTATGTCCACTCGTATCTCCGAAATTTGCAAAGCGAAAAATTTGATATAATTAAAGTTGGTAGAGGTTTATGTAAATATTACAGGAAAAATAAAACGATGTCTCTAACTAGCATAGTTTTTTTTAGAAATTAGCAAAAATACTTTATAAACGAACTTAGTTTATACAGACTCAAAAATGAACTTTATTGCGTGATAATAAAACATATGTAAGTATACCTATAAATTTTCATAGAGTATAATTTAATGAATCTTTAAAACTATGAAAAACGGTTTCTAAAGGCTTATTGAAAGTTTATAGCAAAACTATAGCGTTAATCTTATGTTTTGTTTTGTACGTTTCCTTCCAAGGTACGGAACCCTCTGTGCGCAAAAACTTTTTAAAAACAACAATCCAATAGAACTATAATTAAGCCATGAGGAGTTTCCGCCTCATCAAAAGTCCACAAATAATTAAATTAATAACACACATCACAATGAGGTAATCAAAGACCTTAATACACTTTTTGGTTAAAGTTATTATTGTATTTTCGTGTTATGGATTAATTTGCGCTCTAAATATAGAGCACTATCCATTGCAAAATTAATTCGCATTAATTAGAAATAAGACAAGCAATTACTTGCGGGTATAACACTGAGCTTAACAACTTTAAATTTTCTGCAATCAGCGTAGGCAGTTGTATCAATTCCGCCCGTCCGATAATTGCATTAAATCAGCTACATATATGATACAATTATTGCAAGCAATAAATCAACAAAAACGACCTATTGAAGTCATTACTTCCTTATGACTATTAAAACAATTTTTTCAAAATTGAAATGAACATTTAAGCACCAAAATGCTTAACCTTGTTTCACACCTAAGCACACCTCACAACTCAGAAAGGAAAGATCTCAAAAAATATTATTTCCTCCCAGCACAATGGCACCCATTTACAGATGCTTCCCACTGGAATACTTTTTATTTGAGTCTTTTGTGTACTTTTATTTAAATTTAAAAACTTCTAAAATTGCTAAATCGGATTAGTCAAGAAGAGCTTGCACCAGTCACACTCGCCCACTTGAATAGAAAGATGCAGCTTTTCTTGGCGAAATCTTATTCTAAAACCGGAATATGCGTCGTCGGAGGCATCAAAAACACCAAAATAAAGCATCTGATGTCACCGGCATTACGTAATATGGTTTATTTTATTCTACTTCGATGGTCATATAATTTTAACAGATTTTATTGACACCAGAGCAACACAAACAAAAACATTTGATGAAGATTAATTAATTCAGCGAGAAACACGATTTCCATCCAATAAACGATAGTCTAGAAAACGGTGATGCATATCATCAATAGCTCTTACTTTCGGATTCACGTCTGTCGTCTACAACTGGGCTTCTCTCTATGTCTCTATGCCATAGGAAACATACCTGAAGACGTCCAACCAGACCATGATCGCTGCTGAAGGACGCGACCGGAGCAGCATATGGGTTAATTTAATCAAACCAAAGTCAAAGCCACAATAAATTAGAGGCAGAACTATTTCTCAAATGTTATCGCGCGTGGCGTAACGTGAGCATGATTTTTTGCCTTTTTTGACTTCATTTAGTTATTTTGGAGCCGAAAATAAATTATTGTGCAACGCATGGAAAATTGGTAGATTATACATCAAAACAAATTTTTGCTAATAGAGCAGTGGTTGAAGCGTGCAGTTCCCATTAGTTTGGGTTGCCATGAGGTGATGTATCCGAAATAATTTTATGACTATGACCAATTTTAATCTAAAATGATACATGCATATTATTATATCACGTCTAGTACACAAATGAATATTTTTAGATTAGAATAGATTTTAGCAATCGTTTCATTTAAACAAATTGGCTTCTGTACTTTATTATGGGACAAAGCCATTCATTTATTTAATAATGTTCGAGATTTGAGCACGATGCAATAAATGTTTCAAAATTTACTTCTATTAAAACCTCGCGAGGATTGTACTTGCTTTTCAAATTTTATTGAATTTGATAAAGAAACAACTTGATATAATTATAAAAATAAGTACTTTAAATGTTATCCGGTTAGTCGAATATGACACCAGTTGAGATCCAGTGGATCCAAATTGTTTTGAATACCTGGATAGTTCGGATATTCGGACAGTTTTAAATTAAATTAAATTAAATTTGGATAGTTTTGAGAAAAGAAAAATAGACTGCGGATGTCTAGAACACATTTGTTTCACATTTAAATTTTTGGTAAAATTATCATTTTGAATGATTGATTGAAACCTTAGGTCAAAAATATGTTTAAAATAGAAACCGACTTTTAATACCGCTCTTCAAGACAAAAATCTTTAAGAGACTTCTTGATTAATGAAATTTTGCAAACAATTATTTAAAATTAGTCATTACAAGCATCATAGAAGGTAACAATTGTCGAATTTAAAAAATAGAGATAAATCTGTCAAAGTTTATGGATAGGACTATTAATTCCACTAATGTGGGCGTCAATTTAACAATAAGAAATATTAATTACTTTTCAAATTGATGTTACGCCATCATCTATTAATCAATATTCACATAATTAACAAGACGTCGAAACACGCTCTATTTGAAATTTTCTTCGAACTTTCTGAGAATTTCAGCTTGCTTTAAAATATTCTATGTTTCAAACGAATTTGAATTACATTTATAATTGAACTCCCATTCAGAATTTAAATGAAATTCTGGCCTTCAGGTTCCCCTTATAAAATGAAATTGATTATGCCAAATTAACCTTCACCAGCTTTTGAAATTAACATAAAATTTAATGAAAGCAAGTCTAAGAAATAAGTAATAAATAAACTAAATAAACAAATAAAGGGAAAATTAACGAATTGCTGACAATTTAATTTTGTAGAAGTTCATTAAATGCAAAGTAAAATTTTCCGTTCAATTGAACCCTTTTTGAGCTATCATAAATAATTTGCTTTGTGGACGATGCCGGATTAAGTTCTATGGAGGCTCGTAGGTAGTCGAAATGAGATTCTTCGGAAATTATCTTTAAGAGAGTTTTCACTTTACCAACCAACATTTTATTATTATTTATGTATTCTTTTACAATTTTCAGAATTTAGTTCTAACCAGTTTCAACTATGCGCTTGTACAATTTGCCCCAGTAGTTATTATATTTTTACAAGTAAAAGTTTATGTTTAAAAACTTTTAAAAAAGAAAATTCAGAAATCATAAGAAGTGTAAAATAGTAACAACTTTGGCATCTCGTTTTCCTATCTAACAATTTTACATCCTAAGAAATACAGCAACGTTTTGTTTCATACCTTCGATATACAGCCGCGTTGAATGATCATTCAATTCATTTTAGGAGTGACACACAGCGAACTTATTTTGATGTTTAAAAATAGGATTGCCCGAAATAGAGATTTTTTTGTGCAATTGTTTATTTTTAAAGAAAATATAGAAACAAGACAAATATTTTATATGGTTCAATAATATATGTAGGGGTTTTTTTTACCAATGTTTTATTTCTAGGTCTGACACTAATCCTCACAAAATTTCAAATTCCTAAGTAAAATCTGTGAACGGTGCAAACAGAGTTTAGTTTCCCATACAATTTAATCATGGGAAGATTACTTTTTTACATAAACGTGAATAGCTCTCATAGCAGCATTTTATTGAGAATAAAATTTTCTACCATAACAGTCTCAACGACTAAATTCGTAAATCCAGTAGTTTCAAGAATATGCTCATTTGAATATTACCGTAAAAATTCATATTGATAGAATTCGACCGCTCTATGCGTTTTAAGATTTTTAGAATCCAGAGACCATTAAAGTTCATTACTGAGGAAATGTCTTTTATAGTTAAGTTATTATTTTGAAAATGTTCGTATCGTAAAAATTGTTCATTATATTGAAAATTTCGTTATACGGGAGGTTCAATATAGTAAAGAAGGTTTCGATTGCACCTGATAATCATTATCAATTAAAAATTCAAAGGTAAATGAATCGAAAAATAAAAAGTTTTGTATCACGCATCATAAAATAATAATTGCTTGTTACAGTCCTCGGACGAAAATAATAAGTTATGTCCTGCGATTTGTTGTATCTAAATTAAATTTTGTCTATTTAATATTTTGCAAAATTTCGAGAAAGTTATTAGAGTTTATAAGGATGAAAAAATAATACTAATAACCTATAAATATTGATAAGAACTGTAGCAGTACGCTTCTAAATAAATCCACTTTTTATTAAAATCTGTTTCTAAAAATTATAAAAACTTTTAATTAAATTGCTTTAGCGTGCTGTTAATGGTTCACCTGCAAACTGTATTTAAGATATTCAAGACTTATGCCTTCAGCCGCGACAAGCGCTAGAGCTGCACAAAGGGCAAATTAACATTAATTAAAACTACTCAAAAAGTATTAAGCAAATGTGAGTAGCACTTTTGCAGTATTTTCTTCCACCTCGGCTTGCATACCAGAAACTTGCGTGAGAGATGACCTTCTGCGGTATCGATCAAAAACCACCAAAGTTATAATGTGGCTATATTGAGGCAAGGAAAAGGTTGGATGCCCGTGTTTATCATTTTTTAAATAAAATTTATGAAGACGGAAGCCAAGGATATTTATTTTATTCATGCTTTTACCGGCGGCGCGATTACCCTGCATAAGTCTGGCAAATGGATTAAAAGAAGCAAGAAACGCTAAGTTATGATTAATGCAGCAATTGCTTTCGAAAGGTATTGCAAACAGTTTCTTTTTTAAGAAATCCTCGTGGGTGGAAAATCATAGCGTATCACGCCAACATTTCATTTCTTTAGAGGAGAAAATCGTCAAGGCCTCTTAAGATTGAATCGTATCTACTTCGCATTCCCAGACAATGTCTATTCAATGGAAACAGACTTTTCTACTTAACAAAACGCGACAAGTCGATATTTTGGGTAAATGTGGATAAAATTCCATCACATCCATGTCACGAGCCTTATCCTTTTCCGGTTGGGTGAAGTGAAGAAGTCTTCGATCGGGTGGGACAGAAAAGCGCCCCATGGCACGGAGTGGTACCCCCTGACACATAGATAAAATCTTACAGGCTGCAACTGTGTCTAGCCTAGCCGAACTAGACAATTCTAGATTCAAAATGAGACCAACTCAAGAGTTATTTTTTGGGGGAAAAAATTGATTTTCTTAAGTTGTCTTCGGTGGCCGCAATGTAGGTCAAGTTACAATTTATTTGTTAATTATTACCTGGATATTTAGGCTGAGCCCCGGGATCTGTGTCAATGCTAGCGCAACGAGCTCTGTGGAGGTGTCACACTTTGTGGGTCTGAGGTTGAACTCGTTGCGAGTTGCAGTTCTATAAAAGAAATTGAATTGCAATATGGAAAACAGGGTTGGTGGCACAGCTGAGATTTAGTGAGCCTCTGTAGAAAAGTTATTACCTCCGGTATGCCACAAATATTTTTATCGATCTGTTTATGTCGTGGAAAATATTTATGTAAACGAATTTGTATTCTTCAAGTTAAATCAATTTCTATGCTCGCATGCAGATTCATAGATTACATATTATGCCTTCTATTTTCTTGAAGAATTTTTGGCTGCATTTTTGAAGTTGAGTAACAATTATTTTGCGCTCATGCGACTTTTTAAACAGATGATTTAATTCGTATAGAATTGGAACAACGAAGTCATTCAGTATTATGCTTATTCAGCTGTAGATCAGTTTTACAAATTGCTGTTTATTTATTTTATTTTATATTTTTGTTCCGTCTTTGAGTTTCGACGCAAATTGTGAGAACAATTTTTACGCTATTTGTCTTATATAAAAAGATGTAGTTTAATTGTTTATAAATAGTCTGCATTTAAAACAATTATACTTTAATAAAATTTCGCTTGCCTTATGGTATATCCGATTATGATAGGAGATGTAAATTTTAATGTTTACAATCTCTTCAAGTACGGAGGAACATTGCAGTCATAATGTTTGTTAGAAATACTCTTGGTTATAAAATTGTTCGCCGGATTTATTAGCTTTATTTAATATTTATGTGCCTTTATTTAATATTTATGACCTTAGATCGAGATGTTTGTTATCTGCTCCTTATCACAGAACTTCTTATGGCCAGCATGAATCTAATTACGTATTATTCTAATGACTTCAATTCTTTCTATGAATGAATCATGTCTAATTTAACGATCTCGTAATTTTGTACAAGTTGACATAATTTTGGTAGTTTACATATTTAGTTTTTGATCAAATCAATTCAATATGCCTTTGTTTTAAATTAAAAAGGGTAATTTTTCTACAAAACAGAATTAGATAGTACCTAAATATCGTTTACCATATCATACAATAATTAATAAATCTTATTTTACATTATATTTGATTGGCTTGTTACCTCTGTTCAGTAAAAACATGTT
Organism: Eutolmus rufibarbis; assembly: GCA_963920795.1. Classification (NCBI taxonomy): domain Eukaryota; kingdom Metazoa; phylum Arthropoda; class Insecta; order Diptera; family Asilidae; genus Eutolmus; species Eutolmus rufibarbis. Next base: position 13,375,229 of record OY987207.1, on the reverse strand, counting down.
CTAGTCGAAAAGAACATTTTTCAAATACATTTTCAAAACCCTCCCAAATTCGACCAATTTCGTAGAGTTTAACTGATTTTTTGTTGTTTTCAAAGTAAAGAAATATTTGTTTTAATTTTCATCTGCGGAAGACTTGACTCTTGATTAAAGAAGTAAAACTAAACATCTGGAAAAGGATTTCTTTGGGAAAAGTCGCGATTTTAAAATATGTTTTAAAGATAGCGCTCCTAGAATTCAAAGAATTTCACAAAAAGTAGGCATGCCTTAAGTTAGTATGATATCTTTTAGAGGACGCCTTAAAAATGGTTTTTGCAGAGAATTTCGGTTTCGCTTCATTTTTCTGGGAAGTTGAAGTAAAACCCCGATATAACGAGCTCGACAGAAATTAGAAAAGAACTTTTTGTTATTTTTGAGTTCATTATAATCGCGAGTATCAAAGAGTGTCAACAAAAAATTAGTATTTATTTCTTATTGAATTTGTTCGTTATAAAGAATTATCAATTTTGTAGAGCATATTCTTTAAATCCTTAATCTACAATTTTTTTATACCAACGAAAGTTTCAGGAAATCAAGAATAGCACATTCGTGGATTGAGTGAGGTAGGTACCTACATATGCACATTAACTAGATAACTCAAATTTTATGAATTTTGAGTTATCTACTCCACGAGATAGTTCTTGATACTAAATGATCAAATGTTTAAAAAAATAGAACAGCTTATCTTATTATGTGCAAAGAGAAGCTATAAAAATTACATTGAAAATTATACAAAATAGAGCTTTAAAATAATATAAAGTCCAAGTTCCCCGTGAAATCCAAAATTGCTCCAGTTATAAAAATATACATATGATTAATTGTACATTTGCGAAAAAAAAAAACCATATGTTGAAAAATAACAAAGTTTTATAAAATGCGTTTATCAAAAACCCCAAACTGCCTTTCTGGCATAAGCAATTATTTAGAATAAAAAAATTATATTCAATTAGATATTTGAAATAAAACTACAATATATAAAATTTGGGTGTAAAATATCTACCGTCCGGAAGTGGCCTAGAACTTCTTCGAAGAACAATCTCATTTTGAAAATGTTCATGATAATGAATAAGCAAGCCTTAAAAGGTCTTAAGATTAAAATTATTTCCACATTTACCAATATTATAAAATTTATTTATTATAAATACGTTATTTTGTTAAAGATATTTTTTTCAAAAGTTCTAAAGTTCGCTAAGATTATTTTTTGCAACTGAATTGCAAATCTTTAAATTTTTTAACTTTGATTATTTAATTTTCAAGTGAATGTGACTAGGTAACCTTGTTTTTTCCCTGTATCCTTCACATGTATAAGCAGGTTGAGAAGTCGACATGACAGCGTAAATGCATCCGGGTTATTAATAGTTTTCGCAAGATATTTGTATAATTCGGACAAGCAGAAATAATTATCTTGTCTTCGGCTGTACCCATATTTGAAATGATGGACACAAACCACAACGTCACTCTTTCACACGCGATAAAATTTCCTGGTCATGTTAGCTGCAATTTTAACTACGTTTGGACTCGATTTCAACTCGATCTCTCAATCCTTAGTGATCAAGTACGACCCAATCTCGGCTAGGATAATAACTACATACAGAAAAATCTGATGCCTTCGATGTTAAGAAGCTACTAAAATTTCTTGAATGCAAGAAATTCCTACTCTATTTATAAGAATTTTCGAAGGGAAATTTTCTTCATTTCAAGTAAAATATTAAGTTAAAAGAATTTTACTTCCTTATTAGAATATTATCATTTTCCTTGTGATAAAAAAATATTTCCTTTAAACCAAATAAATCAGTTTTTATTCTAAAACAATCTTATAAAGAAACTATTGAAAGAATGATGCTTTTTTATTGCAAATTGAGATCTTTCATTGCTTCAAAGATAGTTCCTTTAAAATAATGAACAGTTTCGTAAATTTCATAATAAATAATAAAAGTGCATAAGTTTTTGATTTCATAAGCGGTACCAATTCGCTTAACACATTGTTGTCGGGACACTAAAGATTCGTTTTTCGCAAACTGTGTATTTATTTGTATTTATTTTTTATAATAACGATGAAGAATACATTTTAAGATAAGAAAATAAAGATTTAATAAAAAACATCAAAGCCTTTTTAAATTTATAGTGATTGTTTTGTAACAATAAAATAAGTCCTTAATTTAAAAACAAATTTTTAAAAACAAGCTTTTATCGTTTTCTACTCGTTGAACCCTTTTATTTGATACCCATGTCAAGGGGGTTGTGAAGATAAAGGTAAGCCGTCATATTGGGGTGTCCGCCATTTTGGATTTAGAACGATATTAAATATACTATATTGCATTGTCTTCGGATATATATAAGTATAGGTATCAAATTTCATCTTTTTGCCATTACGAAAACTGGTTCAAAATTCAGATGAAGTTAAAATAAATATTACTCGTGAGTTTTCAGTCTCTCGCGATAACGTGTTCGGCACGTGCTTCCCAAATTTGATAGGGTTGCATACGGATATTATCTAGGACCAAAGTACTCATCAAGACGAATCAAACGAGCCCAAATTCGATGGGGTTGTGTAGTTTTATAGCGGAGTTCCTATGACCACCTTCCAGCACCAGCATCAGATCAGCTCCATGTCATCATAATATTGCATTGTCACGCAATATACATATGCATGCAAAATTTCAGCTCAATCGGAAACCGGGAAGTGGGTCAAATTTAACTTGCAAGATTTCATTACAGACACCGGGACAGGTGAAACTAAATAAAAGCTTATAATAACGCACATTTTTCAATATATTACCCGCTCCAGCCATAATGCACCGGCATAAAACGCCCGACCACAATGTGTTAATTTCATTATACATTAAATTAAATTTATAAACTTCATTATTGTAAAAGCTTGTTTAAATAAATTTAAATAATGGTTATTTATACTTTATGCTTAGTGATGGACGAAGCGAAAGTGTGTGATTTTAAACTTAATTTGCTTTTCTTAACACAGAAAAAAAAATTCAGGGAAGTCGGCGTTAAAAATTGAAGTGGGCTAGGGTGTTTCTTCTTTTAGATAAATGAGGAAAAATTTACTTCTTAAATATAAAACATGTATATAAAACAGCGCTGCTTAATAAACAAGATTTATATTTAAGATAGTACATTTTTCCCCATTTATCTAAACAAAGGGCCATCCTGGGGTATGAGTTTACTCACTTCAGTTTTTAAGCTCTGCTTTATTTTAAAGAATTCTTGTCTTTGTTTTGATGGAATAATTGGACATAACCAAAGACAAATTACTTACACCAATGCAAATGTTGTCTACACATTTATGAAACTTAACATTCGATTAAAAGATTGTGGTGAATCAATGAAAATAAATATATTATTTTTAAAGAAAAACACTAACATTGATTTAAAATAAAAATCGATTCGATTTCAAAATGAATGTAATTTATCTTTAAAAACAGTACCTTTTTTTCTGAATGTATGTAGGTACCTCACATCCGATGTATTTAAGTAGGGCAATAAAAAACTTCAAGATTTATAGAAATAATATTGTTAATTAATTAAAAATAAAGTTTTTCAATACAATCGCGTAATGTAACTTATATAAGCAAGATTGTTCAATATTACCTAGGCCGAAGATTAGATTTTTTAAAAAACAATATGGCGATTTATTCTAACCCTATTTTTTTTTATAGAACTAGTTACTCTCCCAATGAATAAGCTTTTATTAATTCCTGCCATTAAAATTTTATTCTAAAGTAACCATATATTCTAAATGCCAAAAATATCATACTTTATACTTTTTACGAAAAATTTGACATATTTCCATTCTTCTCTTCGCCGTATTAAGAATGTGGTCAACCATGAAGAAGCAAAAAGTAACATCTTAATTCGCAATATTCATAAAGAGCAGTATATTTGAGTAAAACAATTATTTTCTTTTCAGATTTTTAACTATTTCGTACGACGTCCGAGGCCGCAATTCTGCCCGCCGCTGCCATCTTCGAAGCGCCGCCAGATCAGCATGGGAGCAGGGTTCGAGCAGCGCCCGTGGACGCCGACCGTCCGACGCGGGAAGATCGCGGCTGAGGCTGCGAGCCCCGGGCCGGCGTGCGTCCAGCTGCCTTCCCTTTTAGGTAACCGCTTCGTTGCCATGATTAATCGGAGCTAATCGGAGGAAATAGGTGGAGACGCGGAATTTTTAACCGGCAATTGGCAACTCGCAGTTCTCGTTGATAGGGAATTAGCCGGCTCTTAAATGGATTAATCGAGTGTTTACTCCAACGTGTGGGAGGATATGGAAAGCAGATAGAAATTGCTAGGCCATGCCTCGATGAGCTTTTCTAGTATCTCGGCATGAGCTCCAATTACGTGGTAGCTCGATTTGAAAAGAAAGGAAATCTTCAGTCACAACTGTCTTTTCGGAAACCATTTTCAAATCGAACGAACGACTGCGGAAATTAGATCGCCTCCAATATCTTTTTAAGGGGGCCAAAACAACAAAATATCGTCTATTCTTTATTATTGTTTATGAAAGGTTGCGTACAAAATGCCGACTTTTTAGAAAAGTTTTAGATTTTTATATTGCCGAGAAGATTTTCACTGGCATTTTTCTCATAGATATAAAAATATTTGCAATCAATTTCTGGAAATTTGGGAATTCCTCAATATCTTCGCTTATTCCAATGTCGTTTGAAATTTCCCTTTCAATTCGACTTCAATAGCCTCAGAATCAGAATGGACTTTTTTGGACTAATTGAAAAGATGTTAGTCTTCAATTTAGCCTAAATGTCCTACACCACTAATGCAAACTTTATTTTACGGATAAACTTCCTGCTATTAGGATTGTAAGTTAAGTTTATACTAGAATATGTGATGTTTCTGAATATTATTTTAAGTTCAAAATTTTATTGACAAAAACAAAAAATTGTATATTCTAATATAAATGGAAATTTACACAATAAAGTTATAGAACATGTTGGGGAAATTGAAGACTTCTTAATCTTCAAATTATCCTATATTTGATAAAAACGAATTTGCAAATTGAATTTAATAATAATAATAGATCAAATTTTATATGATCCTTTTATCTGTAAACAAATCCAAAGTGATCCAATGATTTACCAATGTTCAAAATTAACGATTAATACATATATATATTTACTATAAAGCAGGTTTTGTTAATTAATACTAAAGTAGACAAATTATTAGAACTTAGAAGCAAGTTCAGTTGGTACCTACTGGTGGTTTGAGAAAAACCGATTTAGTTGAACATTTTTGTGTTTCTGAAAAATTACCTTTTTCACTACGAATAACCTATTTTCTTCGGAATCGCTTTTTCAATTTCAACCAAAGTTTATCTAGAGATTGTTGTTAACATGAATCATGATAGAAAATCTTAATTCAGGAAAATTTCAGTCAGACTGCTCACATCATGAATAAAAAAATACTGAAAATAATTTTTTCAAATTTGATTGAAAAGTTGTAAGCTTAATTTCCCTATTTATGTTATTATAACAAACAGTGCCATAAAACTTAAGGAAAAAAAGTTGAATATCTTTGGGGAAAATGAGTCAAACGTCTAAAATGTTGAGGTTTTAGAAAACTGATTTAAAATATCATATAAAACAACATTATTGATCGAAATAATAGTATAATGTACATAGACAAATATAGAGCTTCTTAAAAATGTTATTTTATTTTTTCTTCAGGTACAAAAGTAACTGATTCTAAAAAGCGTGCATCACCTGCATTTAGTTTTGGACAACGTCACAAAGGCGGAGATGATTCAATTGGACCAGGTCCCGCTCAATACAATGTCACAGGTCTTGGAACCAAGGGTCGTGACAATCCCCCTGCATCATCCCTTCAAAGTCGACCAAGGGACCGGTCCAAGTTCACCACTCCTGCTCCTGGAGAATACGACATAAACAAAGCCGCCAAAATGGTTGGCGACGCCGCGCCAAAATTCACATTCGGAGTCAAGGCCTCGACGGACAAGCCGAGCCAAACCCCAGGTAAACCCTTCCGAAGGCCCTTCTAGACCAGATTCAAAGGCATTTTAGGGTTGACATGCGCATTCATTGGTGGTTATGAAGACTTTTTGGTGGTTATGATATGAGAGACTGTCTGATTTCGTTGAAAAGAACTCCTTCTCTATGGAAAGGTACTCAGCATGCTTGTTTTTTTGCTGTTTGTTGGTTGCTTTGTTCAGTTTAGTTTCAATTTATTTGTGTTTAAGTTCTCTATTCTTTTTGCTGCGTGTATCTGCTTGTTTATTGTTGGTTTCTTGCATTTAGAAGTAAGATTTGTATATTTTGAATGATCAAAAAGGACTCTTTTTATTTGCATATTTGTGCATTTAAGACATGTTTCTAAAGTTATCTACACTGAAATAGGTACGCTATAAGTGCAACTACTTTGGAATTTAAATTTAATTTTTTAAGGTATATTTTTTAACCATAACAGACATCTTATATTTTGCATTAAATTTCCTTCAAAAAATCTCAATAGCAATCTGAACTTGGAAAGATCGATTTCATAATTTGTTGCATATTTGTTAATAGGTTAGTTGATGATTTCAATGAAAATTTTCTCACAAGTGGCCACCCGGAATATAAAACCAGAGTTCATACAGAAAAAAGATATGATTTTTTTTAAAAAGCCGCAACTTTTCCAACGTTCTAGGTTTACGTAGTCCCTTAAACAAAAATGGGAATTTAATTGGTTTTATATACATAAAATTGCGCAAACTGAGGTAGTAGAAAAGTATTTTATTTTTACTTAAAGTTAATTATATTGATGTTACTATAGGTGAACTTACTTTGGTAATTAAACAGCACTTCAGCTGGACTTAGAATTTGTGTAAGCGACTTTGAATTAGAAATTCTCGATACTTATACTGGTTTTTGAAATTTTCGTGTCCAGACACTGATACTTGTTCTCGTATTTAAAATTTTACGGCTCTGATTGAAACGAAGTTGTTTTAACACTTCGACTCTATTCTCTAAATAGGTAATAGACAAGGACATTAAAGTTAAAGTAGCTACTTTACTAATAAATTTTGTAATATCTAATGAACTTTTAGCAGCGTCATTTACTAGTCTAGTACCTATTCTTCTCTGAAGACCTTTATTTAGTGACCGATCATGCGCTCATACTTGCACCCCCGGATAGGACCACCCCAGCATACAGGGTTCCAAATAGAATTTTTATTTTTGAATATTTGAAGTCACCGTGATTTCGAAATAATCAGCTCGATTTTACTTATAAATGGGTAAAGGTTATCCAACATTCAGGCTGAAAATTTTTTAATGACAATCTCTGCTGCAGCCTCCATTTAGCTTTTTGTTAAGTATTATATCCCAATTTTGAGTACAAAAGCCAAGCGTAACTATACACGGAGAGAAGAGTTTATATAAAAATTCCCTTACTGTTACCCAAAGTGAATGCAAATGGTCAGACAAGGAAATTTTATTTGATTTAAAAGCAAAAATTGCAAAAAATATACAAGCAAGCTTTTTGTATATGTTTGTAAGCTTATTTTTATCTATGATTGTATATAAGCTACAAACGTCCGAAAAACAACACGATTTTACATGTAATTCTCCCAAAAATTAAAAAAAGACATACTTACATTATATGATGTTATAACGAAAGTTCGGTAATTGGAAGTTTTAGCTAATTGCATAATTCTTTTCACCACGAAGGTCTTCTTTATTATTTTTAAATACATATCAAATCAAAATAAAAGAAGCTAATGAGTTATTCCTTATTAAATATTGTTAATCAATTAAAAGTTGCATTATTATTTTAATCTTATTGTAAGTATTATATTATAGCAAAAGTGTTTCATGGCTAGAGTCTATTCAGTTGTTCTTTTCAAGCATTTCTTTATTTGTATTATATAAAACAAAAATCTTATGGTATCTGAACCATTCGAAGTGCACATCAATTTAGCATTTACAAAATAATATAGCAATTAATGATATTATATTATTACATAAGGAACAAAATTCTAGTAAACTGTAAATACAATTTTAGAATGATCAAAGACAAGTATCTGTATATAAAAAAATTTAATTCCAAAGTAATTGTACTTGACCTTTATTTGTTGCTTATATTTTATAGGTTTAGTTATTTCGCACTTCATTGTATACTCGTATAATATGTTCTTGTCGATAATTTTGTTTTCTATTTGCAATGTATCACATCTTATTTTAAACTCATAAACGCACAGTGGTGTTTTCGTAAATTAAGCATCTTAGATTTTCCAAAAGCATCACTTCGCAATTCTTCAATCAAAAGGTTTATTAGTCCTCAACATTTTCTAGTACATTGGCTTCATTCTTCAAAGGCAATTTGCCCACAAATTCTTTTGTACAGCTCCGAGCACGTACCATCGCTTGTGTAGCTCATCAAATTCATTGGCCCTTCAATTAGATTATCAGAAAACAAAATTAGAAAATGATTTCGATTAACTTTTGTAGCACCGAACAGATATTACCCCGAACGAGTAGTGCAAAGTAGTTCGCCGAAATATTCGTTTGGTATCCGAACGAAAATCGTATTCGATAGGAAAACGCCAGGTAATTAGCCCACATACCACCGCTCCTAGTAAAGTCGTTAAAAAGGTTTGAACCCCAACACTTTAATTAGTTTTGCATTTTAGCATGAATTTGCCCTTTGCCCTTGCCTTTGCTGAAACTATGATCAATGTGATAAATTGATTTTTTAGCGCCTGGCGACTACTGCCCCGAAAAGGCGAAACTTGATAAAACGCCAGAATATTCGTTCGGTCTGAGGACCATTCAGGAAAAACGTGATGAGATACCAGGTAGGTGCCACCATTCTTTTGTTTTGCTTTATTTTATTTATTAATAATTTTTGCACAAAGCACCTGGCGCTTACATGACTGAAAAGGTAAATTTGGATCATACTCCAGCTTATTCATTTGGGGTTAAGGTGAATCATGAAAAGCCAAGTGAGACACCAGGTAGAGTGGTTTTTGAGTTAATTTTAAGAAAATTTTGCACAGCCTTTGTGTTTTGAAAGCTCCTGGTGCATACAGACCAGAAAAGGTGAGATTAGACTACGCACCTAAGTATAGTTTTGGTCTAAAGACGATTCATGAAATCAAAAATGAAAGCCCTGGTAAGTAACCTTTTGTTTTGTAGGTGATTTTTGCAGAATAGATACTATTAGATTAATATTCAAAATTTAGCTCCTGGAGCGTATCAGCCTGAAAAGGTAAAATTGGATCATACTCCAGCGTACAGTTTTGGCGTAAAAGTGAATCATGAAAAACCAAGCGACACACCAGGTTTGTAATTTATCGTCATTTCTCTAATGCTAAACAGTTTGGATATAAGCATTTTAACTCTCAAACACCAATTTATTTAATTGATTTTGCTTTAGCTCCTGGAGCTTATAAACCAGAACAAGCAAAGCTTGACCACACTCCCGCCTACAGTTTTGGTGTTAAAATTGATCATCAAATAACAAGTGATGCCCCAGCGCCAGGTACATACAAACCTGAAAATTGTCACTTGGACAAAACACCTGCTTACAGTTTTGGTCATAGAGTGAACCATGAGAAACCAAGTGATACACCAGCGCCTGGAGCTTACCAAACAGAAAAAGTCCAATTAGACCATACACCTGCCTATAGTTTTGGTACAAAAGTAAATCATGAGAAACCAAGTGATACGCCGGCACCTGGAGCTTATGAACCAGAAAAATGCCAGGTAGATCATACACCTTCATATAGTTTTGGTCTAAAGGTTAACCACGAAAAGCCAAGTGAAACACCAGGTCCAAGTGCATACCAAACAGAAAAGGTGAAGCTAGATCATACACCAGCTTATACTTTTGGGTCTAGAACGAATGTTGAAAAGCCTAGCGATGTGCCTGCACCAGGAACATATAAACCAGAAAATTGTAATTTGGATCACAATCCAGCTTACACTTTTGGTACTAAAGTCAATCACGATAAACCCAGCGATACTCCAGCTCCTGGTGCATATCAGCCAGAAAAAGCAAATCTGGATCATACTCCAGCTTATACTTTTGGTGTTAAAACAAACGTAGATAAACCAAATAATTTTCCAGCACCAGGAGCTTATCAGCCAGAAAAATGCAATTTAGACCACACACCCTCATACACTTTTGGTGTTAAAACGAATATGGAAAAACCAAGCAACACTCCTGGTCCAAGTGCATATAGAACAGAGCAGGTTAATTTGGATCATACACCTGCTTATACTTTTGGAACAAAAGTAAACCTTGAAAAGCCAAGTAATACGCCAGCACCTGGGGCTTATCGACCAGAAAAGTGTCTATTAGACTACCACCCTGCGTACACTTTTGGTGTTAAAACCAATCTAGATAAACCAAATAATTTTCCAGCACCAGGGGCATATGAGCCAGAAAAATGTAATCTAGACCACACACCCTCATACACTTTTGGTGTTAAAACAAACATGGAAAAACCAAGCAACACTCCTGGTCCAAGTGCATATAGAACAGAACAGATTAATTTGGATCATACACCTGCTTATACTTTTGGAACAAAAGTAAACCTTGAAAAGCCAAGTAATACACCAGCACCTGGGGCTTATCGACCAGAAAAGTGTCTATTAGACTACCACCCTGCGTACACTTTTGGTGTTAAAACGTATTTTGAAAAACCAAGCGAGACACCAGCTCCAGGAGCATATCAAACAGAAAAGGTTAATTTAGATCATACCCCTGCTTATACTTTTGGTTCTAAAGGAAGCCATGAAAAGCCAAGTGACACTCCTGCTCCGGGAGCGTACAAGCCCGAAAACTGTTCATTGGATCATTCGCCAGCATATACCTTCGGTGTCAAAGTGAACCATGAAAAGCCAAGTGGAACACCAGCTCCTGGTGACTACCAGCCGGAAAAGGTTCAACTTGACCATACTCCTGCATATACCTTTGGAGTAAAGGTTAATAATGAAAAACCCAGCAGTGTACCAGGTAATCTCTTTAAAATAAGAATTTAATACGCTACTTCGCTCGCGCATTGCTACAATTTTCTCATGCCCAACATTTATGTAAATAAAAATCCCATTCGAAGCAATCCTTTGATATTAAAAAAAAAATTAATAAATTGCACCCCTCGTTTGGTTTGCTTATTCTCGTCAAACTATAAATAATAAATAATTCTTAATCAAAAAGCAACCAATAATAGATAGTAGCACAATTTGTTCGACAAAATCCCAAAATATGAGGTATTAAGATTTAGAATCACATGAAGATGGGTATGTTGCTGTTATTTGTTTATTACACTGGTTTGCAACGAAATCCTCCTTCAAATAAAAATATTATTAATATGAAGATTTGAACGTGCTGAATTTATATCTGCGTTTCATTTTTTGCTGCCACATACATATTTTTTTGCTGTTTTTTTTTTAAATTACTCAAAATTCCAGGTTTATTGTTTTACGTTTATGCATTTTATAAAATATGAAAAGAAAAAAACTACTAAATCAAATGTTATTATTATCCTAGTAAATGGATTATTTTTAAGTAATTGTAATGGTGTTAATATTTTAAAACTAATTTAACGTTTTTTTATAATTATTGTCATAATTATAATAAGTGTAAGATACGTGGTAATTTTTTTATTACTATATTTATATTCAGCATCATCCAATCATATTAATTGCGCATAATTATTCGAAGGAGAAAACAATATTTGTTTTTGCAGACCAGTGTTATTATTTAAAATCCATGAAAACTCGTTTGTATAAAGTTCATAAAGTTTAATTTCTAAAATGCTGTGATTTCTCGAAATAATTTTCTTTTAAAATAACTTTCGAATTATTAAGATACCATTTTAATGGAAAATTTAGAGTCCTAGTCTTTTCGAAATAATCGATTATTTTATTTATTTATTATCTTGTTACAAAATAATATTAAATAAGTGAAAAATAACTAAATAGGAATAGTTAATTATTTTATCAACATATTTTAAATTTGAGATCAACGTTGACGATAACCCATCTTATTATTTTTATATAAACCCGATAAAAAGCTGTAAATATTCGCCGCATTAAATTCATACTGGTGTCATATTTCGGTATAAAAAGTCAAACCGTTCTCGAGTGACGAGGTAAGAAGCTTTAAGACAGGCAAGCAAAATCTATTCTTTGGTTTCAAAGCAATCGTTGGGCAAACCTTGTTAAACCTTTTATATGATCACGCCTCCTAAATTCGATTTGTACAATTTCTATTGTTTTTTTTTCCAAAAATTAAATTTTGAAGGAGCAGCGATAATATGCAAATATTATATGTATGAATATATCTTTGACAAAACCCTTCTTTTAGCCCCTAATACATATCAAACTGAAAAGGTAAAACTGGATCATCCTCCTGCATACACTTTTGGTGTAAAAGTTATCAAAGAGCTTCGAAGTGAGGCACCAGGTTAAAAACTTCAAATAGAAAATTGAATTAAAAGTACAAAATACTTGTTATTTTTTAGCTCCTGGAACATATCAGCCAGAAAAGGTGAAACTGGATCATACTCCAGCCTATACCTTTGGTGGTAAAACCAATTTGGAAAAACCAAGTGATGTTCCAGCCCCAGGAGCTTATCAGCCAGAAAAATGCAATTTAGACCACACCCCATCATACACTTTTGGTGTCAGAGTTGAAAAAGAAATTCGAAGTGATGCACCAGCCCCAGGAACTTATAAGCCAGAAAATGTAAAATTAGATCACACTCCAGCGTATACCTTTGGTGTTAAAACCAATGTCGAAAAACGAAACAACATTCCTGCTCCAGGTGCTTATGAGACTGAAAAGGTTAAAATGAACCATTCACCAGCATACACTTTTGGCACTAAGGTGAACCACCAGAAATACAGCGATACTCCAGGTATTTTATTATAGTATAAATATATCGCTTCCTGAATTTCATGTTGTCTCGTTTGTCTGTTGTCATATGTAGCACCAGGCACTTATGAAGCTGAGAAAGTAACACTTGACCATCCACCTGCGTACACATTCGGTGTTAAAACAATTCAAAAAATTTCTGTAGATACACCAGGTACCATTGCATTCGAATCATTTATTTCTACGTCTTTTACTGGTTTGTGGTTGATAACTTAGGGCATAATTTATATTATTAAATGATCTTAGTTGGAACATCCTTTTAAACTTGTCTTCCTCTCCAAATCGAATAACATTGGGACAATATTTAATAACATCATATACCTACTAACTTAATGGAATTACCGACTAACTAAAAGCTAATACTTAGTTTACCATTTTTCTCTAAATAGGATTTAAAAGATATGGTGAATTTACAAACATAAGTAAAGAAAAGGCCGTAGTAACCTTTCTCAAAGCAATTTTAATGTAAATCTATATGGTTACATAAGTAATTTATGTTGGAAAGTAGAAATATGAAAACTAAATAAAAATTGCTTTTAGTTAAGAATTTTTAGTCACCCCTCACTTTGAAGTTGTAAATTTTAACACGTTGAATGCCACAATTTTCAAGAAAGCTTTCATGAGTAAAATGCATGTAAAAATCCATTTGACGGGAGAGAGCTTTCTAACGCCGGTCACCGGTGACCCTCATGGTATTCAATGTGTTAATAAAATATAATATACTTTCTTAACTTGGAATATGAAATATGCCTTTGGGCAAAAAATCGAAAATATTGACCCAGTCATTCGGGAGTTATTGAAAGACAGTAAACATTTTTTAAATGTATTCAGTAGTTTATGAGATTGTCGTCGACAAATTCATAAACATTTCCTCTTTATAATATTAGTAGAGAAGTATATGGGTCATGCAATATTACCAAGAATTTTGATATATCCCACTTCTACATTTGTTAATATTTTAAATAAGGAAGGTTTTGAAGATAATTATTTAATATGTATTTGTTTTTTCTTTCAGTACCAGACTTAAGTTGTAGTGTTATTTTACTCAAATAGAGTTGTTAATAATAATTATAATTATGAACTATTTGAATTCTTATCCTATCAACACCTATCAACTATCATTCTCTGAACTACCTTCAACTGAAGAAGGCATTTTTATGAACAAAACAAAAGTTATGATGCATTTTTAAACTAGAACGTAGTCAAAGGAAAACTTTTTATTAAACTTCTTCACCATAACTCACGTATCTACTTCACTAAACTTTGGCTTTTCTACTTAAAATTCTAATCTCAAATAAAATTTTGTAAATATTCAGAATCTCTAGATTTTAATATGTATGATGTACAAAATGAGTTATATGAAACTTTATTATACATTTTCTCCATTTTAGCTCCATCAGCATACAGACCGGAGGATGTCAAATTGGATCACACTCCATCTTATTCATTTGGTGTTAAAACCAGTCGACATGTAATCCAAAATGGTAGCACACCAGGTAATTTTAACTGCTTTCAACGATAGTAAAAATTTCATGCGAACTTTATAAAAATTCATGCAACGCACATATGTCCATTATAAAATAATTTTGTAAGGTTTCTTTTAAATCTTTGTTTGAATTGCATGTTGTCGGATTTAATTCAATTTCAATTTTAATGCCAATTAGTTTATTGATAGTTGTGGAAAATATAAACAAAATGTAAAATACATAGATATTAGCAGATTGCATGTAGAAAATCGTTATTAGATTTTATCTCATAATGATTGCCGATCGTATATAGTAAATTGTGATGATGATTACTGAGCACGTACTTAAAATATCGTTATTTTTTATAAAAGCGTGACACAGCTTAAATTCTTTAGCTCTTTTTTCCTGAATATATATTTAATTGGAAATGAACATTAAGTATTTTTAAAGCATCCGAGGAAGCATTTGTATACATACATACAAGAGAATAACTATTTAATTACTTTAATTAAAATGATACTATTAAATTTTAGCAATTATGTACAGTATTTTCTTTTATTCAGAGTAAACTTTCACGGTTTACTAACTTAGGGCAATTTATTTAAACTTAAATAATTTTAACTTGAAATTCAATTACGCCAACTCTTAAGAATTTTAATTGTAGTTTTGTCGCAACTACTTTTCAATTTTTATTTAAAATGTTTTCATTATATTTTTTGTAGATGACTTAGTTTTGCTTTTTAGATTTGATTTAAGAAAGTATAACTGAAATAATTCGCGATGTTTAACAAAAATTACCTCGTTTGTATATGTTGCCTGGATTTTTTAATTTACATTATTTAAAATATAATCAATCTTAACCTGAATTTTTATAGAAACCCCTAAAAATGTTAAATCACACCGAAGTCTACATACATTAAAATAAAATCTATTTATTATATCTATCTAATAATAACAATAGAACAAAGATTAGCGGTTAGATTTTCTATATTAATTTTGATCAAATAACAAGTAAACCTTTATCTGCAAAAACTTACAATTTAGAAAGAATTTAATCACAAAAATGAGTGTAAACACGAATGTAGGGTAAAAAATTGTTCTTGTAGTTAGTTTTATTGTTATAACTTTCTACTTTTATTAAATATAATTTTAAAACAAATTCTACTGGTTAGTTGGCAGTATAAGTTTCTAAAAGATTTATATAACAGAAATTAGAGTAGTTTAGTTAAAAGAATGCAAATATAACAAAAATAGTTAGCATAAATGCTTAGAAGTAACACTAAATTTCATTCTCCAGCTCCAGGCACATACAAAGTAGAAAGAATAGTCCTTGACCATGCACCCGCAAACACTTTTGGCGCTAAAGTAAAGCACGAGAAACAAAATGGCACAATTGGTAAGATTGTAAATAAATTGAATGGAATCACAAATTTGTAAAAACCTTGTAGCTCATTGCGATTACAAAACTGAAAAAGTTTCAACAGATCATACAAAATCGTACACTTTTGGGGTAAAAACAACCAGCAGCAACCATCACCAGAGGGTGGTTAGGTAAGCATACAGCAAGCGAAAATTCAGCGCTTTTGTTTCACGTTCACTTAACTCATCCTAACAACAACTAAATCAAAGGTAAGTAACTAATTCAAGCAGCCTCTCGTATCATAACCCGTAAAAGAACCTATTTCATCATCATGGTAAACCCAGTCCTCATAAAAGCTTTTGATGCTTTTCAAACTGACAAAAAAGATTTATTTTGGATTCCCCAAATAGCTCCAAACGTATATAAGATTCCATCAGTTTTGGGCACTAGCAAGGAAGGACCAATTCGATCAGCGCCTGCCTTCACGATGTCTGGGAAGCATAAAGACCGTCCTCTACCAACAGTGGCTATACCTGGACCTGGGACCTACGACGGAGAATTTCGGGCAGTTAAAAGAAGACCTCCCATGTACTCGATGGGCGCAAGAACCAAGATTCCCGGGGATGACTTCAAACCAGGTCCAGGGGCTCACTGTCCTGAAAAAGTAAGTTGCTTTCTGATTAAGTCGATAAATATTCCAAATTCAAGCCCATATCCCTTGCTAAGGTTAACATTATATTCAAATCCGCACGGGCTCCGACCTTTTCAATTCTCCATACTCCTTATCTTGGAACTAGAAAGGCTTACTTGCTACCGAAGAGTTATGATAAGCCTGAACCGCTTCTTATGAGTGCATGTGCAGAAAATAACTTTTAAGAACAAAAACTGCATTACAAAATTACAATTTTTGATTTTCTTGAAGAAACTTTATCCTCGGAACAGAAACGAAATCAATAAATAATTGTGTGAACAATTTTGGATTCTGCGATCGATATTTCAAGAAATTTATAAATGTTTAATAAAAATATTTTTATGCTGTATTAACTTTTATTTATTTTTAGATCAACCTAGGCCATGTACCATCTTACAGCTTTGGTATCAAACATTCCCCATACCTTGGACAATTCCACGAGCTGCACGCTCAATGAAACGTTGATCGCGTACTAGCTCAAAGTTTCGGCTAAGAAGTTCCACCAGTTTTTATTTAGGAAAGCGGCCAATTGATCACCCTGCTAAGTGCCTGCAACAACGAAGAGATCGTCAACACCCCAAAAAACATTATTTTTATGTTTAATAAAGCAAATGCTCAGCACAACAACGATGCGGTCCTTGCTCGATTTTGATCTTGCCAACTGTTAACATAATTAACACACAACGATGCTCGCAGAAAGTGAAACATATTTTTTATTTATTCGCATCTCGAATTCTTCCACATAAACGAAAGTTGTATTAATTTTGCTCATAAAATGCAATTTGTTAATTTATTAATAATATATTTGTAACGAAAAGTAAGTTGTATTATTTTTGTTAAAATAAAATGAATTAATTCAGCAACCTTAAAACAGGTATCAAAGTTTAATGTTGTACAGCCCCGACTTCAAATTTTAAAAGCCCTACTTTAAATAAAAAAGAAAACATCATAAATGGAAATTTATTTACCTATATAAATACGAATTATTAATTTTTTTTTAATGTTTATTTTTAAGGAGGTTGTCTTAATATATTTAGTCGAAGGCTGAATTCAACTTTTGCCCAACTACTTTGAACATAGTGCAGAAATCGACGGTAACGTTGAACTTAATTAATTTGAATTCCACATTTTCAATAATACATTTAAAATTATTCTAATCCTAATTATTTCTGCCGTTCCGTTGAAGAGAATAAGCGACAAATTCTACTTAATTAAGTTCGTTAAAAGAATTTCTCCAAATGTTCCATTAATCCTACTAACTTTCTATTGCTGACTATTCTTTTTCCGCATTTCATAACATATTTTCATCGGCCCAAAATCTTGAGATTTAGTTATTTAAACTTGTCTCCATCTAGCAGCGCTAACTCCTTTGATGTTACAAGTGTCATATTTTAATTATTTTCAAAAAGTTCTTTGTATATGTATACAAACTTAATTTTAAAATGCATAGATCTTGAAAAACTCTTGTAAGCCAAGAATGAATTTATGAGATTTTAATTGAGAATCTTTCAAAATCTCAAGATTTCAAGATCCTCAATTGTATGGGAAATCAGATTTTTATATGGATTTCCCGAAATCTCATAAATTCTTAAGTTTTTGGGGAGATAGAAACATATTATTATTCCAAAATAAGTAAATTTTTTAATAAGATAATTCGCATTTTCAGTGTAAAACCTTCAATAAAGAGTTTGTTTTTCGTATAAAATTACAAGCAGTTGTCTAATTGATATGTGTGACGTCTTTGGATTAATAATCGACGATCATAATAGGGAACTAAAAGAATAAAAAACGATTGCTTAAAAAGAAAGTTGTTCGAATTCCTCTTATTATATTCTTTTCAAAACTTTGATTTCATTTATGAGTTTAATGTAATTTAGAACAATTAATGAAGGAAGTTTAAATACAAAAGAGGATTTACAAAAATGTACTGTACGTCAACCAATTTTTTTACTAGATTAATTCCATATTTTTAAATTTAATGAATTTACGTACCTACTCGATCTTCAATTTATATTACACCAGGAGACTGGCAAGATTTTAAAAATGTTGGTACTAAAAGCAGTAAAACAAATGTTAATGAAAATTGCGACATATGTATGTAAAAGTTACATCATACATATTAATTTTTTTCAGGTCAATACTGAAAATGTTTGAGAGCATGAATTTAGGATTTATAGAACAGCACACACTTCAACACGGTGATTCTAAGACATTTGATTTGAAAAATGCATAAGTTTTGAGAATTGCACGATTAAGAAAAGAGGTAAAGCAAATTACTGAAATTATGTTTCTAGACTGCATTATAGGTTTTTATTGACCTCCGTTTTTAGGTCAACTTTAAATTAGATTTAGCGCGCAATTTCACAGTTTGGTGTTTCTGAATTCATACCCTAGAAACAATTATTTATTTAAAGCGATATACATACCTTCATAACACTTCGTAGGTAGAATTAAAAAGCAAAATATTCAAAATTATAATATGATGAATCTCGCCATCCCTCATTAACTTCATGAAGGATTGAGATAAAACCATACCCTAAAATTAAGCCAAGACATAAGCTGTAATTATGCAAAGTTTCATTACAATCCAGTCAAGTAATTTGCCTAACAGACAAAAATTCTAAGAAAAACAAGAAAAAGTGGCAATACTTTGTTTATAGTTGTGAAGAGGAGGTTTGTTCCATCAATAATTGCTAAGTGCTTGCTTCGATATTTGGAAAATTTTGGCTACTTCACTTTTATTTTGGACATATATACATAATATAACATTCGAAAAATTAAAATCATTGCAACCCAGGAAATTGTATGCAGAATTGGGAACATACAGATTATCGGACTCACTATTTTTGAATTCTATATTATAAATTAAATATACAATTTTAAAGAATTATGCCAGTTTTCTTTAATTTTAAAACAAAAGCAATTAGCAATAAAACACTCTTATGGATTAAAACTGTGCACAGAGACTCAAAAATTTGATATACTTGAGGTATCAGTGTTCACGTTTTCATTTTCAAAATTAATTTCAAAAATATATACATAATTACTATCATCTATGATTCAGTGCATTGATAACCTTCACAGGTTGGTCAGGTTCAAAGGTAATTGCCTAGTAAACGACAAATAATTTTCGGATACATTTCGGTTAACCAGATTTGGATAGATTAGAATTATTTCAGCTAATGTTTTTGTTTATGTAAACGGGGCTGAAAAATTGATTGTGAGGTATAAAAGGAGGGAATTTTAGCACTTTACCTTCAGTTGTTTGATTCTAAAATTTCAGAAACAATGAATTATAAAATTCTACTTCTATCGTTTGCGCTGCTGATTCACATCGGTTTGGCATGCGTAAGTTTTACTCTACTATGAAAATTATATTCCAAAAAAATAAGTAAAGGATTACGCGTGTTAACTTACTAGTGCGTACGAACAACAAAAATCGAATTTTCGAAAACATTTTCCATTTCCGGTAAATAATGGATGTATTGACAATAATTGACAATAATTTTTTTTGGTCTTAAAGGTTTAGCGATCAAAAAGTGGCTAAAATTAATTAAAAAAAATAAAACTTTTAGTTAATTTTCTAAATAATAATTCCACCTATAAAATATTAATAAAATTAGTAATAGGCTACTCTAAAAGCAAAGGATCAAATGAAGTGAAACGTGATATAAATTTGAATGGAAATATGATATGATGTTATCTTCAAAATTTTTTTTTAAATTCTCGTGTATTAATGAAAAATCTAAGTCCTAGATATATCTGAACGAATAATAATTGATTTAATCTTTGGCAGAATGGCTACAAAGCAAAGTTGGTATCAGTGAACCATTGTGGCGGTGATAAACAAATAATAGAAATTGAGGATGGCTTCACAGTAAAATTGACAAAAGACTGCGAGTTAGTGCCCAAAGGATGTATAGTTCACAAGGCCTTTGGAAAAGCGATGGTAAGAATTTAAATGCTTAGACTTTTTAATATGCATCTAAATACAATTTACAATTTTATGCATTTTTTGCATAGTCCACATATTCAGTTTCGAAGAATGGAATACCGCTCAGGGAAGGCAAAGTTGACTTATGCGCAGCTGCCGACGTTGCTGACGCCGAGGGAAAGAACCTTTTGAAATTGTTTTCTCTACCTGACCACTGTCCAATACCAGAAGTATTACATTTCACAAATTAAGTAATAAATTCTAACTTAATTTTTCTTAGGGTAAAGTTTGTTCAGATGGAAGCATAAAGGTAGACATGTCGAAATTTAAAGCCCTCATGAATATGATACAAGGAAAACTTGATGTTAATAACACAATTACGCACGATACTGTAAATATCTAATTATTAATTTGTTTCTAACAAGATACTAAAAGTACAATTATATTATACTCATTTTGCTTTTTTAACAGGGCATATCTTGCATCCACATGCAATTGGAAATCGAGAAGAAATAATTGTATTATTCTAATTTTGTTGTCGAATGCTCTAATGTACATTAAATAACTTTAAATTTTAAATAAAGACAGAATGCATATTACTACAGTATTTTATTTGTCTTCAAATATTAACAAAACGAATGATTGAAAAGGAAACTTTCGGTCATTACGTCGTCAACTGAAGAAATAATATAATATTTTTTTTTATTTTTTTATACTTCTTAATCAAAACAAATTTGAATCATGACTACTTTACCAATACCAGTCGTAATGACTGGTACTTTGTAAAGGGGTCCCGAATTAACCAAGATTTTTACTATTTACTGCACAAACAATTTCTTAGAATTTCCACTGCGTATCATATCATCAATATGATGGTGGTAAACTCTGGATTGATTATGATCAAGCAAAAACTATGCTATCTTTCAAAAATATCTTTATTTTATATTTAACTACGTAGTGGCTTTATTAACGTATCTCATATTTAATTAAATACGTTCTCAGGATTAAAAAAGGTTTCTTTTGTCAAATCTTGTTGCCAAAACTAAGAACTGGAAGCCATTTAAAGAACGTCTTTGCAAAAGATGTATGTAGATGTATCAGAAGAAATTTAATAGGTGTGATAATGAAGCTCAGATAAAAAAGAAATATTAGCGATATATTTATTACATAGCATAGTTTTGAAATAAAGAAAAAAAATCATAAATTGTCTTGGGTTTTTTATTACTAAAAAAAAATGTTTTTTTTCCCTATCTAAATAGTTACGCTAAATTATGTACACACAATTTCGGTTATGCCTACCTATTAATATTTAAGATGTATGAATTTCTATTTCGAGCACTTAAAATGTACGTATTATGTATACAAAAACAGCCCGAGTAAAAATTGTCCAGATCTGCACGTAGTCCACAGCGGGTTTGTACGTTCGAAATTATTCCGCATGACGTCTATACTCAAATCTTGAAAATAAATAAATCTTGAATCTTGAATCTTGAATCTTGAATCTTGAAAGAAAAAAAATCATAAATTTTGTTACAATATTACAGTATAATATGTATGTACCATATTTAAGAAATTAAAATAATTTAAATACTGGTTTAAATTGACCGTAGTTTACGATAGTTCTGAGAACTAAGCCATATTAAAACATAAAATAAAAAATTGTACTGTGTACGTATAGCGCAACAATTACGTCTCGTAAATTAAGGCATGCAGTTGCATTTGACTATATTTCTTCATTGTATACATGGTTTTATCAATTATGCGCTTTTTAAATTCTCATAGCGGAACCCAAAAAATAAATTAAAATTTCATTTGAACCCCAGCATTCCAGGCTAGCCTGTAGCTGCGGAGGTACGACATGAACTTTTACTTTCAAACCAAACTCGAAATCCATTCCTTTTCCTTTCCTGATAAAACTCCTGTGACATTAACCCTAATCCCCGGGCGTTATCTGCCCTCTTGGCGGTTTTTGCTCTTAAAATATCAATGTTTCAGTCGGGCCCACCGAAGGCAGCTACTGTTTTTATGGGTTCGGCAGCCGCCAAAGGGCACTTGAAGCTGGTAATTGAATAGTTTTTTAGGGATCGACATTATCTCAGTTCCAGATGACAGGAGTTATGTGAAATATTTAACGAGTAGTTAATCTCGCTCAATTGAAATATTGTTCGAGATCATGGGTTGCATTTTATTTACATATTTATGACGCGTTTTAGTGACAGAATCTTAATAGGATCATAAAATATTTGGACATGGCGCCAGGGAAATGATTTTCATTACGATTATGTCGCCTTAGTTAAGACGTTAAAATATATTGCTTATAATTACAGGCATATTTGAAGAGTTGTATTTTTTATGTTTACACTCTACTTTTAAATATCTATACTATAAACCATATTAAATCTAAAATATTTTATACTTTTCTTTTAACGCTCTCGGACTTTATAAAGAGATGAGATTTATATTTTAAATACATTATGTTATTGTATTCCATTCATACTGTAGCACTTTTGTTTTTATATTACAAAATACTCTGAGGTTTCCAATTGAGAATATCCAAGATTATCAATAGCCCGCTTTTAGCGGAAAAATAACAGTTGAACTACGGACGCAAAGATTTCAACGTTATAATAAAATGATTGCCAAAATAAGTCAATTTATGGGAAGGTTAATTTCAAAGGTCCACTTTCTTTTCATATCTTTTAATTCTCCACTTACACATTCGGATAACATGTTGACAATAGGAAAATTTTGATTTTAAGAAATGCCACGTTTACTTCATATACTTGATAATATTAATAATAGTGTGTTTTAAAATAAGAAACCTTCTATTTGGTTTTTTTCGTTTCCTTGTGGCATTAAGCTGGTGTGCTATTTAAAATATTACGAAGAGTCGGTCGTTACAACGGAAAGAACCAATAACAAGTGCTGTCGGGATAGCAAGGCATTTCTCATGAACTTTATACATATTCTACTTAGGTTAAAAAAAGTGACGCAAAAGCGGGCTGTTGATAGTCTTGAAGCGAATCGTTGAATGTTTTAAAAAATTTTTTGTTTAACGTGTAATGTATCCTCCCACTCCATCCCCCTTTTTTGAATATTATTGAATTTATTTGAATGTTATCTCAGCAGTGGAAACACTGACAGTATACATATCAGTTCTTTTTGTTGTCAAACTGCAAGTTCTTAATTTTAATTTCTTACATTATTTTTACAACATTTCTTTTCTATCAACACTCCTCTTTAGAAACATTTATTTTTATTTTTTTGGGCATAGAGCTTAACACAGCCCTGGCCATAAGCTCAACATTTCCAAGTTTTCTTTCGCTAAGCTAAAACCTGCGCCAGAAAAGCCCACAAATTTCGTCCAATGAGTGAAAACGAATCTCTTGAGTGAAACTCAAAAACACCCCTCTGCAACTCAATTCCACAATTCGTTTTTGTATCGGAAAGATACTCAAAAGTATCTGAACGCTCTTTCAAAAGCAGCCCACTCACGAAGAACAAGTTTAGTCGAGTGGCTGCCTTCCTACAAGTTCGTCCGTGATAAGTGCGGTCAAGTCCGTCGTCACTTTTCGGTTTGACCACTCTTTTGGTCAGTTGTTGCGACTCACCTCATCAATTACCTATTGGCGGAACAGAAATCGTCGTGACATCGACCGCCGCCTAAAGAAAAACAAACGTAAACGTAAAAAATAAGTAAGGTTCCAAAGAACAAAACGTCGCCTAAACCGCAGTGCGTGATTCAGGTTGTGACTTGTGGTCGTGGTGTGTTGTGCCTTTATAGTGAAGATCGTCAATTTTTTTGCAGTGAACAAGTCAATTCTTCAAAGTGATCTCAGGTAGAGTTAAAAAGATCAACAAGTGTACGGTGGTGTCTTGGTGCAGTAAAAGTTAAATTTTTCCATATTCGTGGATTCTTACTTTACACATCAGCAAGATCAGGAAGATCAACTTCGACATGATCATCGAGACTTCGTCTGGATGATTCATCAGACCGCTACAGTCTCCGCAAATTGTGTAAGTTGAGTATTGAACTACCTTTTGCGATTTTTGCATCCAGATGAATGGAGGTGATCCTCATACATGGAAGCTTCGAAAAAACTGCGATCACTCAACAAAGTGTATGTACTGTAATTATGCAGATCTTCTACAATCCACACGTAAATAAGCTTTGGGCGCGAACGGGTATCTCAAATCTTACCCTGCGCCAATACAGCTTTGTGCGAACGCTTTTCTGTTGTTTACCAATGAAAATATCTTTTGCGTGATAAGACAAATTGAAGGAACTTTTTATGCTCTGGCTTGGCTTTTGGGTCGTCTCGTATCATAAATTGTTTTGTATTGCTCAACTTTAGCCCTGCTCGCGCCGCACTATCTGCGCGTGCAGCTGTTCCGGTCCCGCAGTATGAAGAAGTTGCAGCCACTTAGCGAAGCTATCTGCAAGAATTTATAATATTATTCTTGGAAACCACGTCATAGCTTGGCTTTGGTTTCTATCGGTTCATTAGAATTGGCAATTCTTGCTAAGATGTTGACACTAGTTTTGAAATTCCGAAAGTTTCTATGGAACAACATAAGTCTTGTTGGAAATAAGATTTTTAGAAAGCATTCACTGTTATAACGACGTTCTAAATTTACATTATGAGATATGTACATATTCCTACCATAACTGCCTGAATAATTCATATCGTTGATTGCCACCTACAAAAACTTTTGGTATTTATAATTTTCCATAATTTACTCCACTTCTCCAAGCAAAGTCTTCATAGTAAGACACTATTAAGCAGTTTAAGCAATACTAATACCTGACTCAGCCAAACTTAACTACAATTTGCATTAGGTCTATTGACCGGAATTAGTCAGAATATTTTTCTTTTACTAATATAGTAAATATAATCTCGCATGCATGTAACGTATTTATCTATTTGGCGTATTACAACAGGTAATGGAATAACCCTAATGAACCATTGAATAGGAACCGGTGACTTGCAACAATACTTAGAATTTTATTTTTTATAGAAATTCCCAAATCTATTTAGTTTTTTTTAAGTAGTTCCAAATAATTTTGGTCAAATTGTTTATTAATTGTTCACCAAAAAGGCAAGTCTATATTTTTTAGTCCAGTAAAATTAGAATTTGACTTCGAAAAAATTTCGACCAAGCTAGATTTTTGTGGAGACCTTTATTTTCATTCTTAACAGATATTTGCAAAAAACTAGAATTCACCACTTTTCACAACATAATTCATTCTGTATCTTTGAAACGATTGGTTCTACGAAAAAATATCATACATATAACATTTTGTGTGTAGAATTTTATAAGCAACAATTTTTCATATAAATATTTACTTCAAACAAATCATTGTTAATTATCAAGATATTTGCAAAAAACTCGAATTCACCACCTTTCACCACGTCTAAAAAAAACAATCCCAAGGTCCAAATTAAGGGTACTTTTCAAGGTATGTTTTAGGATACCAAAATATATTTATCAACAAAAATCTAGCTTGGTCGGAATTTTTTCGAAGTTTTGCCCTTTTCTTGTCTAATTTTACTGGCCTATTTTAGAAGATCTCAAAAAGCAAGGCCTTAGTATGTACAAATGATGACCGAGTTTTGAATTTGGTGAATTCAACCAATAATGCTTTTGTCCGAACAAATTGGTTATGCCGGTATAAAAGAAATAACTCGAACTTAGCATCCCAAGAATTGAAAACGTAGTCGAACTCGAGCTTGACCTGAAACAAATTAAAGTGGGTTATACAGAATTGCACGAACATTTTGAATGGCAAAACAAAATCTTGAAATGATATTTTATCCTAATTGTGGACATAACTTCCTAAAACTAATATACATAAATTATGCAAAAAACCTAAATCCGTGATGCTTTTATTTTGGAAAGGTGTGAACGCTCCAAAACGTATTCGGTTGAACTTACAATAGAACTTCACATTTTTCTTATAATTCGACTCGTTATAGTTGAATGCAACAATTGAATGCTAATGAGCTCTTTAGCATCCGGGACAACTAATATGGTTCATTAACCAATATGTAATAGTTCTTGCAAGAGAAAAATTTCTGCTACTTTGCAACAGCAAGTAATTCTTTCGTTATTTTATTTTTTTAGAGTGTTAATGAGCAAGTCATAATAAAAACACAAGTATAATACTTAAACAAACAAAAATACAATTAACTTAACCAATGCAGAGTGGTCCAAATGACTAATGCACGTTGAGCTGAATAAAATCAAAAAGTTTTGAGTACTAAAATTTGTGTGAACAAGGGATGCTAATTAATGAATATAAACCAAAGCAAGAAGTTCGAAGAATTACAGACTATTGATTGAGTCATTTTTAGCCGCATCTAGAGGGAACTTGTGTTCCAGTATTTCAAATAAGGCACGCAGCAAAGTTTTATTTGAACATATCTTTCATCATCGCTATGCGATATTTGTAGTAATTTTGTCAAAATCGAGTTTTCATGCTAAAAAGGATAGAAAACCATTTTTGACTAAATCAAATAAACAGCAAATATTTTTGAAGATACCGGCCGGTGACGTTTTATTCCTGGGTTTGTGAGTTCACAAAAAAGTAACTCGTCTTTTACATCTTATACAAAATAGACAATTAAAAATTAAAAGCAAAGATTTCAAAATTAATTATATTTTCTATAAGCCCGCTTTTTTGTAAAGTATCTAGGTATTGATAGAAGGTTTTGTAAAATATAAATTGTTACAGAAATCCTAAACATTTTTCTTACTTACTATAAGATTTAGACAAACTTTACTTTTAAAAGTAAGTTTAAGTCTTTTGGAACTTATCTTACCTTATCATTTTTTCCGTAAATAAAATTTAGGAAAGTATTTATGTTTTAAGTTTATTGGCATATAATTCTCCAAAAATGATTGGAACTATCAAATAACTTACTAAGAAAATGTTTTAAAAACGCATGTCCCCATCCACTTGTAATCGTAGATTGAATTGATGAGCACACACCAATATATTTTTCGTCTTGATGCTTCAAGTGTTCCAAATTTGGCAATTTTCCAACTCAAATAGACAGATAAATCATTTTAGAGAGGATGCTTATGGCTTTAACTATTTACGTTCCGGCAGTACACCTCATAGGCCCTCATGGGGAAATAGGAAGTATGGGAAATGATTTATTGTTTTTATCACATCCTGCACTTCCACAATTTTAATAGGATTTATCCCTGTGATAAAAATATGCATACGTAAAAATATTTTATTAAACTGGGGATATTCTGTGTTTCCACTTATTGGAATTTATTGTCTTGAGACTGCTTAAATATTTTAAGCTGGTCCCTAATCTATTTGGATTTTATAAACATTTTTATGAAAACGGGTTATTCATAATTTTGCGTTGAATCTTTACATTACGCAAATTCTTTCTATCAGTGGGTTTTCTGAAAAATGTTATTGTTATGTATGTTATTGTTGGGTTATTCCCCAAATAGATTGTATCAAAACTGACGAAAGAATTAAGTGTTCAACAGAATAATTGAGGAGTCCAGTTTAAATTTGGCGCATAATGCCGCAGGGAAACAATTTCAACCGTGGCTACAAGTTCGCAAATCAAAATTACTTCCAGAAGCAAGTCACTTTGAACGTGCTTCTGGAGGCCGTCACTATTTCGCGCCTCGTAATTAAGCAAATCGCCTCAGACACTTGCCACACCGCCTCCGCGGGCAGCGCGTCATTAATTGAAATAGCCACATGGCACCGGCACCACTAAAAGAACGAAAGATGCGAAAAAAAGTCCATCAACGGAGCCCCGGAGCAGCCGCAGCTTCCGTTCTATGCGATGAAGCGTAGAAGATCTTCTCACATGTTCTTAAGTAAAGGAAATCGCCTGACCCACTTTTCTCGGGTAAAACTACCCACATCAAGACTTCGATAGTCTAGCTGCTGAGCAGAATCGTTTCGCGAAATTCTTCTAGCCATCGACGCGGTGGTCCTTCCTCGACGATTGCTTCTATCGGCTAACAGCAAGTGGTCAATAAATTCAGAGATGAAAAGTAATTTTTTGACGCCACTAAAATAAATAACTCCGGCGCCCGCTCTGCTGCAGTGTTCGAGTGGTTTCCATCGAAATAATTCTTCCAAATTATGCAGGCCTCCTTCACCTTGACGTGACCTTTCGACGTTATTCCGAGTTACCATGAAATTTCATAGAACTCACTAACTTTGGGGGGTGGGCCGAGTCTTCCCCCGGGCCCGATGAACTTGGCAGTGATATTCTTATAAAGGTTTTATTCGACGTGGGGGTGGATTATTGTTTAATTGGAAACGATTTTAGGCCCAGACAGCTGGTCAAAGTAGCTGCTTGGCTGAAAAGGTTAATGCGATTGCGGCTTGATGGGTTCATTTAGGAGGTTTTTGAGAGGATTTCTCATGAATTGTTAAAACTAGATTACCTGGAAACGATGAAAAGAGCTTATTTTCTGAAATCCGCTAAATTATGACACTGAGGTACAAAATTTTATTTATTTATTTACTTTAAGGTTTCAAATTTTAAATATTTTATAGAACGTCTACTAGCGCAGGAAGAATTGATTTTGTATATGCCGATAGTTAAAAGCCTAGGCTCACATTGCACTTTTAGCGCGCAGACAAGCACGCATTTGTGGAGTATATTATATTTTTAAAATAACAAATATATATATTAGTCGCAATTTCTTATTAATTTTCAAAAGCTTTATTCGAACGAAAAAACTTAATATGGAAAACAATTATTATCATCTATGTACATATTAAATTCTACATTAAAAAAGGAACAGAGAAAATCTTTATTTATTACGTCTTATTATCAAAGAGACATAGCACATAGTGCTTTATTCCTTATAGATACGTGATGTACATAGTCAGGCATGACAAACAATATAACGAGTCATTATTGGGAACTTAATATTAAGTTATATAACGACATCTTTTAATTTAAAAAATCAGACTTGGCTTGGTATGGGATCACTAAAGCTTGTTGATTTTACTTCACTAAAGTGTGTCGAAAATTTGTAAAAACTTGTATTACAATGGGATCAACAGTTAAAACAATATTCAGTCTTAAAATCCTACGAAATTTGCACTGAAATTGGAACATAATTTGATTTCCATAATTTAATTTCAAAGTGGATCTCTTACTTTAGAATTTGTTGAATTTTTCTATAATTTATTAAAACAACACTTATTAACATTATATAAAATTTATAAATTATTTAATAAAGTTCTACGTTTTTCAGACTAAAGGCTGCTTACCGTCATTAGTTATAAACAGTCTAGAGTTTAATAACGAACTGCAATATATCTTCGTAAATTTCAACTGATCGTTTCTTATTTAAAAACTCGTTGTTCTATTCAAAATATCTCCTCTGTCTATGGTATGCAATAGTCTAATCATTAGACTCTAATGCTATTCGAACTTATGTTATGTTTATTTTCTTTTAAGTGTTTTGAAATTGCAAACTCTGCTTGTGTACATATATGGTCAATATCAACATGCTCAGCTAATCTTGTATTTATTTAAAAAAAATGTTTTGTATTCCTAAATACATTCCAGAACAATCATCATATTTAATTTAGTATACCTCACATTTTTAAAGTCAGTTTTTACTTTAATTTTATGATTAAAAGTAAACTTCTGTAATGAATTTTACTGAAAAAGGCGGGGTTGATATCTTTGGATTTTAATCTTTATCGCATTTTTACATATTTTTTCCATGTTTTGGCCAGGATATATAGGAGATAGTATAAATAACAAATCATCCAAATCGCATCAAACCATTCGACGGATTTAAGTCCTAAGTTATACATCTGGTTTGAAGTAACCAATATTGAACGAAAAACCCACTTAATGGTTCTTTTTATCTTTTGTGCAGCCAGCCTTAGGCTAAACGAGCATACACACATACATTATACGAGTATAGTGCCTATACCAAAAAAGGTATGTAAAATTCGAGTTCTTGCCATGACATGGAATTTCTAACTTTCGCCCAATTGCTTGCAATTTTCTAAACCGACAAAGCATTCACAGAGATTTTCTAAAGAATTTTCCTCGTAAATTCATTATAAATAGGAAAAACACAATGTTGGGTGGAGCGCAAAAACTTTTGTTGTCGTCTGTTCCATCTGCACGCTTCCACGCTATATTTTATGCGAGAAAAGACATTTTCTGAGAATTGTTCCTTTTTTAGAGCCATTTAGCATTTAAGAGAAATGTGATGCTCCACAGTTTGAATAACTAAATTTGTTATTTTAATTGTGAAGTCTTTTTTGTGAAAGAGTTTCTTATAGTAGGTATATCTATGTTTGCTGAATAAATATTAATAAAATTACCAAACGAAAAGGGCTGAGTGAAGGATTTATTTGAAATTTACATACATATGTTCTCAATATGCTTTAATATAAATTATACCTAATATTTTGCGCGACATCTTCCAAAAATCTAATTTTAATTTCAATTCAAGTTTTGTTCAATACTTTTTAACGTATTGTGTACGCTACGAAATTAAATTTTTCGTACCCTATATGCTCTACATCATGCAAAAATTCTTTCCACAAAAGTGCTTTTCTAACAGTGTAGTTTTATATATTTTACGACGTAAAAACAAACCAAATCTCCGCGGAACTCTGAAAAAGATTTGCAAGTTTATTTTGTTGTATGAATGTATAGTGTGAGTATGTAAACATAAGACCAAAACTTCTATTGTTGCAGTCGTTGGTTCTTAAACTCGATAATAAATTTTCCGTAGAATGAATACGAAGCTATTTTATTGAAAAACCATTAAATTATGTTTTACTCGTTTTTAATGCAACAGAAATCGGGAAAATATCTCAAAAACTACTGAACCGATTTTAAAAATTTGTTCATTGTTTGATAAGCGATACTTTCCTTTAAGATATGTAGGTTTTTTAATTGCAACTAATTATAGTGTGTCTCTCTGTTTATTCTTGTTAATCTCGGGAACGGCTGAACCGATTTCGATGGGACTTTCACTAGAAGATTTTCTCGGGCATTTTTTAGGCTAATTATTACTTTTTTTTAAATATTGTTAACGTTCGACATCCCTGGTCACTAGTAGATCCGCGAAGAGAGCACGGATTGTAGTCTATCGACCTTCAAATAAGCGTCACACATTTCTCTTAGTACAAGAGAAATGGGAGCTGATAAGCAGATAACAAGCCTGCGAGGGAGTCGATGGTAATGGAGAGCCGTTGAACCGAGGAGTCCTGGCGATAAGCAGCATTCATCTTGATCGAGTCACCGAAGCGACAGCCTGGCGATCGTCAAAGGGAGGCAGCACCAGAAGATCAACCAAGCAACTCAACTCAGCATCAGTATAGCTAAATTTATACCAAAAGGCGAAATAACAAATAAAGTAATTGTGAAGTGCAGTTCCCGTATTTTTCAAACATTTTTTTCCCTGAAACATTGGTCCTAACGAGCCGGATTTTCCATCGATATAAAATTTGGTGAGTACCGCTAATTGCACGCCCGTTATTGCTCAAATTATTTTCAATTATCTCCGCACCTCGAAGGAAATATTATTTGCAAGGACAAGCTTTCTATTACCAAGGGACTTGAATTTCGCATATTCAAGCCCTTCTTTCCTTATTTCTCATAAATAAATTTATCGCAGTGATATTTTGAACGATAAGGGGTTTCTCGGCAGCACGCGGAGTTGAATTATACGGTTTTCGCAACGGCACGTGGTAAAGTGAAAACGGTGATCGCTTCTTGAGTGACCAATTTATTAGTTGGTAATTTAGAATCATGCAAAGGGCATAATATTGGGTAGCAAGCTCCCATCTCAAAAAAAAAAAAAAAAAAAAAAAAAAAAATAATAATAAATTTATTATTTGAGCAAAATTTTTGGATGTTCTGGTTACTGAACAGTGAGGCTTTACATATACATAAAGTGATCTCGGAGTCCATAATTTAAAATTTGGGGTTGAGTGAGTTTAGCTTGGTGAAACTCGGTAAGGGAATTCACCCATTCGACATAACTCTTCTCAAAGTTAAAAAACGTGATTGTCGATCCCGCTACTTGGACAGTTCGTTCCATAGTCTCTAGAAAACGCGATTGTTGATCCCGCTACTTGAAGAGTTAGGTCCACATTTTCTAAAAAATAATCTCAGGTGTTTTACTTTGAGATTAAACACATTCGCCCATTGTGAGTATTGTACATATACACATATCTCCCTATATGTGTAGTTACACAAGCTTACCTTAATAAATAATTTTAAACGCTACTCTTTGGTTGATTTATATTTATATTCAATTGAAAGTCAAATAATAAATAACTCGCACTTGATTTACCCAAATATTTCCAGAATGGTGACGATCGAAGAGTTGATCGATTGTCAAGATGTGGTGCTCGAACAATTAGAGCGTTTCGTAACGAATTTTAAGAAATCACCAAAAGAGAGATTAGAAAGTTTAGGGTATCTAGAGGGTCGTCTTGAAGCCCTGACAGAATTAGGCTCTAAATTTGATTCCAATGATAATCAAATTTATAATTGCTCTAAAACCAGAGACCATGAATACTTTGGCGGCGATTTATATAATAAATTTAAAGATATATTTTTTGAATATCAAGGTATACTGCGAGACTTAGTACACAAAAAAAGGGCTTCTTTCCCAGAACAATCGACAAACCAGGGAGCATCCGCTAATGGTCCTGGATTCTCTACACCAACAGGTCCAATAAACAGACGTGATCCTTTACTCGGTATTTCCACAGAAACAGAAGCATTCGGTAACGACTTAAAATTGCCCCGCATTACGATTCCGACATTTTCCGGAGAGTATAGCTCATGGTTGTCCTTTCACGACATATTTGAGTCAATGGTGAATTCAAACACCAAGTTATCTTCAGTGCAAAAAATGCATTATCTCAAGATCTCGTTGACTGGTGAAGCAGCAACAATAATTCGGCACTTAAGTATAACTAGTGATAATTATTTGATCGCGTGGAATAATTTAAAGAAAAGATATCAAAATACTAGAGCTTTGGTTAATGACACTCTGAAAAGATTGTTCTCACAATCCTCAATTCATACAGAGAATGCGTCTCAAATTAGACGCATTCTTGATATAACACATGAATGTCTGGCTACATTGGAA
Organism: Eutolmus rufibarbis; assembly: GCA_963920795.1. NCBI lineage: Eukaryota > Metazoa > Arthropoda > Insecta > Diptera > Asilidae > Eutolmus > Eutolmus rufibarbis. The sequence continues at coordinate 13,341,696 of OY987207.1, read as the reverse complement.
AATTTAAATGTAAAGGTCGATGGTTGGGATCCCATCATAAATTTTCTAATGCTTGAACGTTTACCCCCCGAAACTAGAGAGTTGTGGGAGCAAAAGCAGGGTAATTCAACCTCATTAGCCTCGCGAACGGAACTTATCGAATTTCTGGAAGGCCGTTTTCGCACTCTAGAGGCACTTAATCCTCAAAAGCCCGTTCCGAAGACATCCTCCAAACTATCTGAACGGAAGACTCATTCGTACCATGCGGCTAAATTCAACTGTCCTTTATGTAAAGGCGCGCATGCACTTAAAAGATGTTTTAAATTCTTGAAGTTACAACCTCGAGAGCGAGCAAAATTCGTATCCTCTAATTCCGTCTGTTACAATTGTCTAGCTCAAAGTCATCATGTGAAAAATTGCACAAGTGAAAATTCGTGTCAGCAGTGTCAAAGGCGACATCACTCCCTTCTGCACTTTACTGATGAGTCTAATTCGCATTCAGAAAAGGCCAATACGCCGCGTGATTCTGGGAAAAATCAAATAGATTCCGCACCGCCCACAGTGTCTAATAAAGTTACTTCTTGTTTCTCTCGCGAAAATAAGCTAGTTTTACTCGCCACGCTTCGCGTAAAGGCATTTTCCGCTAAGAATACCCCGATTTTACTTAGAGCGCTGATTGATCCCGGTTCGCAAACTACCTTCATAACAAAGGGAGCCGCTCAGACTCTCAATCTTAAACTTAAACGTTCCTCTATTGAAGTGGCTGGTATAGGAAACACAATAACCGCCAAGGCGCATTGCTCTGTTGATTTCGTAATGCAACCCTATTTTAAAGACATTCCTAGAATAGAAGTGAAGGCCGCTGTCTTGGATTCACTTACGGATTTTATGCCTAGCAAGAGAATACCTATTCCGCAATCTCACTTATTTGAAAACTTAACTCTAGCTGATCCTTGTTTTAATTATCCCGGAAAAATCGATTTAGTACTTGGGGCTGAAATATACGCAAGTATTCTTGAAGAGGGGTTAATTCGAGGCTATAACGGTTTACCAACCGCACAGAGAACTTCCTTCGGGTGGATCCTTTTCGGAGAAACCGAGTCGCGAGCTTGCTCCGAGCAACAATCTTCGAACAAAACGTTTAGTTTTTGTTCACAAACGAACGATTGCGATGCCATTACTCGGTTTTGGGAGATTGAGGAGATTTCCAATCCTCCTATAATTACTCCAGAAGATACACTCTGTGAACAAATTTTTGTTGAAACCCATTCCCGAAATTCTGAAGGGAGGTATATCGTGCGTTTACCCTTTGCACCTTTAGCCGAAGGTCAAATGAAGTTCGGTGATTCTAAACAAATTGCGCTAAAACGATATCATGCTTTGGAAAAACGCTTGAACGCAAATAGCGAGTATAGGGAAGCCTATGAAAGGTGCCTGCAGGAATATCTAGACGAAGGCCATATGGAGAAAATTCCTCCAGTAGAGCTAGATCGAAGCCCAGAACAAGTTTTTTATTTGCCTCATCACGCAGTGGTTAAAGCTGAAAGCTTGACCACAAAAACTAGAGTTGTGTTTGACGCTAGTTGCAAAACAAGTAATGGTTATTCTTTAAATGATCGTTTGCTTTGCGGCGCTCCGTTACAACGCGATATTACCCTTTTGTTGACGGAATGGCGGCAGAATAAGTTTGTGTTCACAGCCGATATTGCAAGGATGTATCGGCAGGTTTTAGTTCATCCTGAAGAAAAGGATTTTCAGCGGCTAATATGGCGATCGACTCTTGATAAGGCACCCTGTGACTACCGTCTTCTTACAGTCACCTTTGGTGTCACTAGTGCGCCATTTCTAGCCATTCGTGTTTTGCAGCAGCTCGCTAGTGATGAAGGTCACAAATTTCCTATTGGTGCTAAAATTCTGTCGAATGATATATACGTTGATGACGTTCTGTCAGGAAGCGATACTTTGCATAACACACTAGAGGCGAGAAGGCAAATTGACAACCTTTTGCGTTGTGGAGGGTTTGAGTTGAGGAAGTGGGCATCTAATTCCGAGCAGGTATTGGCTGACATTCCTGAAGTTAATCGCTCGTCAGGTCTTTCTATTGTTATTAATACTGACAATGTAATTAAAACGTTAGGACTGCTATGGACTCCATCTCAGGATTGTTTTTCTTATAAAATGAGACTGCCCATTGATCAACCCCCACACACAAAACGAAAAATTCTGTCAGAGATCGCTAAAATTTATGACCCCTTGGGGTGGCTAGCTCATATAACCATAACCACAAAAATTTTTATGCAATCATTGTGGAAGCAGAAATTAAATTGGGATGAGCCGATTCCTCAAAATTTAGCCACGCAGTGGTCAGATATTTTATGCCTACTAAATAATCTGAATGAAGTGACTATTCCCCGATTTATAAATACAGAACCTGATAGTCAGTTACAAATCCATGGGTTTTGCGACGCGTCGGAGCAAGCTTATGGGGCAGTTTTATATCTACGAGTGAAAACTAACGAAAGAGTACAAGTGCATCTCCTCACGGCGAAAACGAAAGTGGCTCCCTTAAAATCAGTAACCTTGCCGAGACTTGAGCTCTGTGGGGCTGTGCTACTTTCAAGATTAGTTAAACGGTTTCTTCCTTCAATAAAGTCAAAGGCAACTATAAGCACATACCTGTGGACTGACTCCACTATAGTCCTCTCATGGATCAAGCGCCAACCTTACAATTTTAAAACTTTCGTACGTAACCGAGTCGCTGAAATTCTCACTAATTTGAAATCCATTACAGTCTCATGGAGACATGTCCCATCCCACGAAAATCCGGCGGACTTAGCAAGTCGAGGAAGCTTGTCACAACCTAACATAAATGAAAATATGTGGTGGCACGGCCCTGATTGGCTCGCTAAATCAGACTCATCGTGGCCCTTTCTTTCCACTCCCGAATCTGAGAATTTTGACTCGGAAATGCTCGAGATCAAGGAGATAAAGGCATTTGTTGCGCAAAATTGCACTTCAGATTTCACCCATTTCATGAAAGTCCTACACAGTTTCTCTACACTCTCACAGCCTTTAAGAGCTACGGCTCGATGCCAAGCACTAATAAACAAGTTATCTAAAGGTACTGCAGAGCCTTTATCAAAACCCTTGGAATTGACACCAGCTCGAAATTTTTGGTTTAAACATGAGCAAAGACGATTTTTCACAACAGAAATCGACTCTTTATCTGCTCATGAACCTTTGCACAAAACAAGTAAAATTCTTTCCCTTAATCCGATTTTAGACAATCACGGCTTATTAAGAGTAGGTGGAAGATTAGAGAATTCCTCATTGTCGTATGAAGAAAAACACCCATTAATACTTCACCCCAGAAGTCATTTAACACGATTGTTTGTTGAGCATACTCACAAACTATGTTTGCATGGGGGCGTAACTTTAACACTTTCGGTGTTGAGAAAAACCATGTGGGTTGTAAATGGTAGAAGGTTAGTTAAAGACATAATACGGAAATGCATTCCTTGCTTTAAAAACTCCTGTTGCATCAAAACTCAATTAATGGGATCACTTCCTCCCCCCCGAATTACTCCTTCTCGCCCTTTCACCAACACGGGAATCGACTATGCGGGTCCTCTTCACCTAAGAGTCTCTCGCACGAGAGGCTGCAAGACCTACAAGGGCTATATTGTTATATTTGTTTGCTTCTCTACCAAAGCAATCCATATTGAACTTGTAAGTGACCTTACTACCGAAGCATTTATGGCTTGTCTCAAACGTTTTATAGCTCGTCGTGGACTATGTCATAATGTTTATTCAGACTGTGGGACAACATTTATTGGGGCAAGAAATACACTAGATAGAGAAGTTAAATCTGCGTTCTCAGACGCTACACATCACGCTGCTAATTTGGTCACGATTAACGGCATTAAATGGCACTTCATTCCGCCGGCCTCACCCCACTTTGGGGGGTTGTGGGAGGCCGGAGTTAAGTCCATAAAGCATCACTTAAAACGTGTAGTAGGAAATGTCCCCCTCACATTCGAAGAAATGTACACAGTTCTTAGCCAAATTGAGGCTGCTCTTAATTCTAGGCCTTTATGTCCTGTAAATGATGATCCCAACGACCTCAACGTAATCACGCCTGGACATTTCCTTATAGGAGATGCTCTATTGTCACCCCCCGAACCAGACTTCACCGCTTTAAAGTTAAACACACTTTCCCGATGGAATTTAGTTCAACGTTTAAAACAAGATTTCTGGAACTCTTGGAAACAAGAATACGTATCGCGACTTCAGCAAAGAACAAAATGGTCCAGACCATCCACAAATTTTGAAGTTGGCGATTTAGTCCTCATAAAAAATGAAAACCTCCCATCCAATCAATGGGCTATGGGAAAGGTTATTAAAACCCACCCAGGAAGCGACCAACTAGTTCGGGTCGTTACAGTAAAAACTCAAGGAGGGGAACTCAAAAGACCCATAACAAAACTATGCTTGTTGCCGAAAATCAATGAGTTCTAAACAAACCCAAACTAAAATATCGAACGATGAATTTGTATATATATATGCAAAAAAAAAAAAAATATATATACATATACATACATATTGTATATAATGAGAGTGTTTGTCCTTGAAATTAATTGAAATACATATTTAAATATTTGCGTAAAATTTGAAATTCGAAATGTGCAATTAGACGGTATCTTCCCTGCCACCCATTTGTACCTATCCTTGTCCAGGTATCCAGAGCACTCACACTTCATGGCAAAAAAAAACCCTGAAGCTGCAATCACCATTGAGTGGAGTATCATCTTGGATCATCGTCATATCATCACATCCCAGTTTTAATTGAAATCAAATCAAGGTGATTTCAAGGGCGGCAGAATGTTAACGTTCGACATCCCTGGTCACTAGTAGATCCGCGAAGAGAGCACGGATTGTAGTCTATCGACCTTCAAATAAGCGTCACACATTTCTCTTAGTACAAGAGAAATGGGAGCTGATAAGCAGATAACAAGCCTGCGAGGGAGTCGATGGTAATGGAGAGCCGTTGAACCGAGGAGTCCTGGCGATAAGCAGCATTCATCTTGATCGAGTCACCGAAGCGACAGCCCGGCGATCGTCAAAGGGAGGCAGCACCAGAAGATCAACCAAGCAACTCAACTCAGCATCAGTATAGCTAAATTTATACCAAAAGGCGAAATAACAAATAAAGTAATTGTGAAGTGCAGTTCCCGTATTTTTCAAACATTTTTTTCCCTGAAACAAATATAGTCCGCCTCTTTACTTATTCAAATTTTCAAGTTTAAGCGATTTCCATGAAAGTTAATATAAATAAGTTTGATTTTTATTATCAAATGGCGATCATAAATGTTCAAATCGAAGCGTTTTGAATAGAAATAGGGATTTTAATATGGACAACGCCGGGTATTTTTATCTAGTGACTAAATAAGTTAATGTAAAAATTTATTTTGATGAGTTTGTTAAATTATATTCAAATCCGGGTCGAAATTTTAGTTTTATTTTGAACTCAATGATTCCGCTGAAGACGTGGGGGAGCAAAGAAAATGTTTATACATTGAACCCCTTTTTGATCCCCAAGACGGTAGATATGACCACTTTAGAAGGGTTAGGGAGCAAATCAATGTTTTTAAACTCTATTTACATAGGTCTTCTATATCCTGATTTCGGACCAAAATTTTATCTAAAACTTCGATTCGAAAAGAGAAGTAAGTTTTTACTATAATAGTTATAGAAATGAGTAAATTAATGCATACTTTAGGTATACTCTTCGATTTTATTTCACTCAGAAAATATAATGTCTAGTATAATAATAATGGCAAATTTACTTAAAATTGTTTTGCAGTGCAGTGTAGTTATCTGCTTTCCTAGAAGTAAACTAGCACAGAAATAAAGAGAAAAAAGCATGAAATTGCTCTTGTTTTTCAGGCCATAAACTCTTTCCTATTTTGCAATTTCTACACCACTTCCCGTAGGAATTCCTTCAGATATTTAATTCATGGCGACTGAAGCGATTTCCATCAAAAACTGAACGACGTGCACTGTTCCACGCGAAGAAGCCAGGTAGTGCAGCAATCGGAGAAAATTATACAATCAAAATCAAATCCCACCTGCTTACCTCCACACAATTGAGCAGCTTCGATCGGGTTTCGCTGCACACCTCCGCCGGTGCAGCGAATACCTGAGGCTGAGGCCACAGCGACGGGACATGTGAAACCATCGGCCTCAAGAAGTCCACTCAGCCGTGTGGTGGTATGAATAATGAAATTCCACGGACACCGGTCAGTCCGTGCCTCATGTGGGCTCACGGAATTTTCAAATTTATAGTGCCGCTTTCGTGGTGTGCACTATAAAAGACCAAAAGTCATTGATTTTCTGCGGATTTGTGTTCGTGACGCTGAGAATGGGCTAAGCGGTGTGATTTACGTCACAAAAGGAAAATGTATGATACTTAAAATTAGCCAACATTCGAAGAGCGTTAACCCATTAACTAAGGTGCGAGCAATTCATGGAACGCAACATGTATGAGCATATTTATGCTTATGCTGACAGTGCTGACTAGTCAGTGTTACTAGTCGACAGTATTCGGGACTGGTTCAATTTCATAACCCGCTTTCGTCGGTCGTAAGCGCACCTTTCCGAGGGTTCAGGGTTAAGCGGCTTTAATGAGTCATTATGACGAAAAATAATTCCGTTTTATGGCTTTTTTCTTCCGTCTTGGCGCGAAGGTTTCTTTCCGGTCTTCAAAGAATCTCAGTATACTTTTAAAATTTTGTGAACCGTCTAAAGAAAGTGCCCACTGTCTGCTGCATAGATATATTTTACGAACTGAAAAACTCCGTTGTGAAAGGCTTTAGGTGAAAGAAAATATAATTTTACGCTATTTCTGTGACGAGTTTCACCTTGCTACGAATTTACAGCGGGTTTTTCCCCATTTACTAACTTGGCGCAACACTTTAGCATTTGATGTTATTAGGCTTGGCACCAAAGTTGTTAACGCTACTGGTTAGCATTTTTTAAAATATTTTTCCGCTTGCGTCTAGCGACAATTGAGTGTGACACGATAAAATGCCATCAGACCTTTTTCGTAAGTAATTCTTTACAAAAAAGTTCGCGAAGAAGCTGAAGCACGCACAAAAAATGTCGAAAAGAATTCGTAATATAGAAGTTTTAATCCTTGGGTTCAAAATATTTTGGTATCAATTTTTCATATTTTTATACAGAAGTTCAATTTATTTTGATTAGTTGTTTAATAAATAACTTGCTTATGTATAGCGTGAAAACCACTCTTTGTAGATTTTCGTCTATTTTTCATTTTAAAGAAAATGTACGTATAGTTGTGCGCAAATGTTTAATACCACTACTAACTTTTGGAGCATTTCCACTTTAATTACTTCAATTTTAAAATTGTGCATGTTTTTATATGTACCTATAAATAGATTTGTCTTCATATTTAAAGAAACTAAAAAAGTTCAATATGGGTCAGCAATTCATTCTATTACGATGAATAATTGTCCGCTGAAGGTGCTAAGGGAATAGCCGAATTTATTACATTAGAACGTACATAAATCGAATGTAATAAATTCGGCTACGAAGAATCTTATAATCGCTCGTTATGATAACGTCCTTTACTTCAATTTGGAATTTACTCTAATAACTATTTCTTAGCTTCAAGTAATGTTACCAATATTATTCAGGGACTATGAGAAAAAGGGAGATAAGGGGTAATGCTACCTTTTGAGCTCGAAAATATGGGTCATTTCCACGAAAGCCAAATTACATGTTTTTTTGTATTTAGGTATTTAAAAAAATTTTTTTATAATTATTTAAAAACAAAATTGCGATGCAGCAGCTCTCGCAAGAAAATCCATTTGTTTTTTGAAGACCTCCTTAGCTGTACCCCTACCGGTCGCAATTTTGTATGTAAAACAAAAAACCAAACAATTTCTTGAAATATTCTTTAATATATAGTGAAGGACATAGGATTTTTTGAAATTATTGATTAGAAAAGAAATGGAATCAATTTTAGATAAAAAAAATTTAATTTTTCGAAAAAATCTCAAAAATCGGCTATAGAATCAGTTAAAGTAAACCAATTTAAAAAACATCTTACGTCTTTCACTAGAGAATGTTATTATGAAGCTACAGTTGAAATTTCAAGTCTATCGGTTGAGAATTGAAAGCGCTAGAGGTACGGCCTGCGCGAATAATATAGTTTCAAGATAAATGCCATTCAAGTTTTAAGTAGTGAACTTGAGTGCGCTTAAATTACGCCGCAAAACGGCGAGGGACTACACTCGAAAAATCAACTTTTTGAGTCACATGAAACAATTTGGATATCATTCGTGAATAGTTAAGGGAACATTTAAGACGATAAAAGGAAATGGTAAATAAAAAATTTACAAGATAGCTTTACCCCTTAATTCAAATTTGTTGTTCAATTTTAAGGTGATTGGTCTTTATAAAAGTGAAATGAGTAAAAAAAATTAGTATTAATCAATTAAATAATACATAGTATAAATATTCAGTAGTGGCTTCTATTGCAAATTTTATTTAAAAGGAATATCACGAAAACCTAGAATAGCTAATATTAATGATATTAATTTATGGTTGAATTAAGCTTACTATTATAATTTCAAATTACATATGTATGTATGTTACTTTGGAAATATTTCTTTGCAATGCAATATAATATAATAACGAGTGTTATATTGGTAATTAGCCAATTGCACCTCTTTTGATATAACAACAAATTGTAGAAATATCTGAATTATAACCAGAAATACTTTTATTATAAATGATTTGGAAGTCTAGAGCCAAAAGTTAAAGAAAAGTATTATATATAGGTACAAATACTAGATACATTATTGGGGTTTTCAATATAATTGTTGTTAATTTACGTATTTGCCTATAAACTTTTAAAATTAAATTGCAACAGCCAAGTTTTCCATTTTGAAAATTAATTCCGCTTGCGTGAAAATGTCTCTCTTGTAATAAATTTGCTACCGCCATCAGTAATCACTAAGTAATGTATGTAATTCAACCATAGCAGAAAAACAATTAACGACGTCACAGTCGACATTTAGAGTGCAGTCACAAAAAGATATTAAAGCATACAGAGGCGAGGTAATGGATAACGCCTAATTGCACCATGCATCATAAAATGTGTCGCATTACAATTCAAAGCGCGTGCGGAATACAAAGAAGGTAAAATCAAGGTAGGAAAAGGTTAAAGGCCAATTTTCCAATAAGAGTTCGGTGGACACTGATAAATATTTGCATACGAAAAGGGAATTCAGTGGAACTGAATGCAGGCACGTTCCTTTCTACCGGCAAAATGTGCATCGCAATGAGTGGGTTTTAAGACAAAACCCACCGTCATGACTTCGGTGTACGGCGTTAATCCTTTTCTTTCACCTACTCTCCAAGCCAAGACGACGTGAAAGTTTCTCACAATGCCGCAAGGCAATTCGCGAAACAGCGGCAAAGAGTGAAAATGTGGAGTTTTGAACTAGTTTCTCCGTGGACTAACCGCGATTTTCTTATGCTTCTCGCGGAATTTATGATAGTTTTATAGTGATACGTAATAAGATAAGACACGTAGAGTAGATAAGCTTTTCTTTTTTTCTTTTTTTTTAAAAAAAGGTAAAATTAGAGTGCATCAGTATCATATCCTATGAATTATGGGTAATCTTTTGGGAAACATGTTCTTTCCGCTTTTACTATAATATAATTTTTGTTGAGCAAAGTTGATTCTAAAGTAATTTGTGGATCTACTCTAGATATAAATAAGTATTTTTATTGAAAGTACATTTTCATGTAGGAAATACATACATATGTATGTATATAAATTTTTGTAAATATTTACGCATTAATGTTGACAAATCAATCATCAAAAAAGTAAAAGTGCAGTCGTTTTCACAGCATCTCGATTTTAGCTTCAAATTAGCTTTAAATGAGTTTCAACCATTCTATTGCCAAAAAGGAGTAAAGAAGCCCTTAAAATATCAATAATTATTATTCATATTTGGTGGTTTTTACGGACTTTCTGTCACCTTATATTATATTATACTGTTCCAGGAAAGGACAGTCATTTTATTTAGTACCTATTTTTAAAGATAGGTTTTTAGATTTTTCTGATAATTACTTCTAGGCGAGGAACATAAAACTAAAGGATTGACGAAACAAATACATGCAAAATGCAACAATGACAACACAGGACTGACGAAATAAGTAAAAAAAAAAAAAAAAAATACAGTAGCGGACAAAAATCTGGAAACACTTTGAACCTAAATTTTGCAACACCGTTATAAGCTTTAAGAATTCATATTTCTCGGAAATAAATATACCATTATTTAATGCAATTCAATCTTCACTCATTTATAATACTTTGTTTTGATCTTACGCACAATTGACAGCAGCGCAAAGAGAGATAGGTATACAAAGGAGTTTTGCCCGCGACATAAATGTGGAAACATTTTTTTAGTTAGAGAGCAATCAGGAAGAAATGATGTTATAATTAACAGTTTTTTCAAATTCTTCATATTTCGGGTTTTTTAATATGACACCGCGTAAGAGAACAGCGCCCCCCGTTGAAAAAAATTATTGTTCGACTCTGCGATCAAGAAAATTTATCTTCTGCGAAATTGGTTGACAAGATCAAATGGGTAGAGCCGTTGTTTCACCAATTCCGAAAAAACGTGGAAGACGGATGAAAAACGGATGAACGGAAAATTTGTCAATTTTTGTTTTTGTTAATTTTTTTAAATGAGGAAAAATGGCCGCAGAATGGATCGAAAATTCGTATTGGAATCGAAAAAGGATCCAAAACTCACGGCTCCAGGGGTTATGGTGGCTGCAGGTGTTAAAGGCTTTAGCATCCGAACTGTACAGCGTCGTTTAGCCGAAGAAGACCTCCATGGGAGGATTGCTGCTAAGAAACCATATGTTTCTAAAACACACATGAAAAAACGCATTGCCTTTGCAAAAGACCATATAAACTGGACTGGGAAAAAGTGCTATGGACTGATGAGTCCAAGTTCAATTTGGTACATAGCGACGGAATCCGTTATGTTAGACGTCCTGTCAACACTCGATTTGATCCTCGATAACGGATTCCGTCACTTAGAAAATGCAGATTCTGTTGAGCTGGACATCAGAATTTTTCACTAAAAGTTGACTGACTCCTCGATATCTACATAGGACAGTACAATTAAAACATAGTCATAATCATCCCGTATTTACATTTATTTTAAAGTTTAACTCTGATTATTATGTACATAGTTCTGCGGCTAATTAAGAAAGAAAACATAAAAATTAATTAAATTTAAATCACATACATTAATTCAGTAATAAATAATTATGTACATAATCATTAGCAATAACATTTAGTATTTTAAGGTTCCCGTTTTACTATTAGAAACTATAAATGAAATGAGTTTCACGAAAATCCATTCACTATACAGACCTGTTAGTAAAATTTTTATAGCTTTGAACTAACATAAAACTGGGTAATTTTAGTCGTACATGTCGGTCAAACCTACGAAACAACGCTAAACTCTACGATCTGACTGCAGCACGGTCAAGGGTAATAAACACTCTGCGAATGTTCGTTCGTGTTTAAAACAAACATGTGGGATGAGACCAGGTGTAATGGCAAAATATTTTAATGGTCTTTAACATTTAAACTGAGCATATTAACTTTTGGAAAACAAATCAAAAATTAATGTTCGGTCCCAAATTTCCCAATGTAGTTAAAATCAAATAACTTTTGGCAATTTGCGAATTAATCAAGCTGCAACTTGGCAAGCAATTTAATTTGATCCTTTTGGGAAAACATTGCTTACTAATTAATTAGCACCTTAGGGAGCGCTACTCAGTATCGCTTGATGGCACGTAAATTCAACCATATCGTGCAGACAGTAGAAAATTCTTTGTCGTTAGAGCGTCAAAAGCCTTCTGAGAAAAATCCCAGGTAATAGAAAACTTTACGCTCGAGATCCATTACGAATTAGATCCAAAATAACGAGGACACCCAGGACATTCCCACCTTCGCGCACCTTTCGTCGTCCCTTTTAATTACAGCGTTACGTTACCTTTGGACTCGTATGACACTGAAATTACTAAGACCGGTCGCGAGCGCCAACTTGCAGGGGATAAGCTGACACGCTACGACAGGGTGTTTATGGGGCACCCGTTCGCTTGTGTGACGCTTATTTATTACTATACAGGGTGTGGTAAAATAACCCCTGTTTACCTTACTAATAAGCATGACGTCAAGTCCTTTGTCCCTTAATACCTCGTTAGATTTGATTATGCATCAAGTGGGACTGAAAAGAAGCAGTCGTGCTGCAGCGATTCCTAAATTGGTCCAAGAAACTGAAGACCTTCCGAAGCTTCTGTAGGCTCCCGGATTCATATGGTTTCTATCTGACCGTTGCTATTTTTAGAAAACTTGAACGTTACAAACTCGGCTGGGTGCGATATCTGCTTCTCGTTGCAGCATTTACTCGCTGCATGCAGTGTATCAATAAACAAAACTTTGTTCATATATAAATAGCCAAATTCAGGGCAAACGTGGAATTGCTGAATGGAACCGATAAAATGTAAAATTGCGTTAGTCTGCCGAATTATGCACATATGCGAATCATATTTGCATACTCAACTACTCAAGGTAAACGATCCACCGGGTAAGTGAATCACGATGTTGACGGCGCGATGTGAGAAGAATGCGCATTCGCAATTCAAGGTTGCTATCACTATTGCATTTTCGTATATGTTTGTATAATAGAAATGGATTAGCTGAAAGGTTTTTCTTGTAAAATTGCATACCTAAGAAATTTGCTGGTACTAAACTATTTACTTAGTAAAACGTGTCAGTTTCACAAATCCTTCTGTAAATATGCCAAGATAAGTAAAGTCAAATTACAAACAACATTTTACTTACTCAGTTGCGAGAGGGTTTAAACTTCCCAATATTTGTGACCAAAGTTAACATAAAAATTTAGCTACCATTCGATCTGGACTGAGGTAGTGTAATATTATATACGTAGGTACCTTATAAACCTTTCCTAGTTAGCAGGCCTATCAACATAAAATAAAACGTTGTAGCTTTGCCTTCTGGTTAAATTAAATGTATCCCACATATCAAATTAACTACCAATTCTCGTAAAATTATTAATTAAATTTTGTTTATTAATGCAGTGTTTTTAATTCAAGCGGGTCTTTAGAATTGCAACAACTAAACTATCATAATTCAACATTTAAGCTTTTTTAGGAGATGTAGTCATTAAATTAATTTATTTTATTATTAAAAACTGTTTCAGTTATTTTAGGGAACCCGACGCAGAAGCTTTACGGTATGGGCACAAACCAAGACCAATTCAATTGATTTTATATTATCACAGTTCACCGGAGTAGTTTGATAAATTTTCTTGGTGAAATTTTTCACAAAAAGGGTTTATAATGCCATTCACGCTATTCACATGAGTGAACAAACTTTAACATGGTTCTGTAGATATAAAACTTATAGAAAATATTTGAGGATTTTGGTTCGGCCAGTTTATAATGACTATCATGAATTCAACATAATTTAAGAATTGAAATATGCAATCGTTGAAGGATAGAAAATTAGGGGAAGATATCTAAAAAAGCCTATTTTATGCTATAAGCAAAAAAAATATTTGTACCAGCTAAAGCTAAAAAAGTTAAATAACTTATTACATAAAAATTATAAAATATTATTAAAATAAAATAAGGATTTTTCACAACTTTTACAAGCAAAATAATTTTGCAAAAAGGTCATCTCAATATAATATCAACGAAAACGTTCTGGTTGCTATATTTAATTAAAAACTTCAAATAATGATATTCTACAAAAATTTACATAAGGGGATTTTTAAGTTTGCTAATTTCATAACATTCAATTGAGCAAGTTCACGTACTAAAGTGACGCATTTTTCTCAAGAATTTGCATATGGGACTTTTTGGAAACGATAATCAGCCAATTTTAATAAGCAAAGTTTCCAATTTATGACCAACCCAGCGTCATTCGGAAATTCGAAAATACTGTTCAAAATTTAGATAAATACCTATCTTTAAAGAAAGGAATCGCGTTGGAATATCGTTAGCCCTAAGAAGTATTTAATATTTTTAATTAAGAAATTCCTTTTCTACCTAAAATATGTTGTAGTGATCGTCGATTGAATATGATCTAAGTATTATTTTTTACATTAAGCACAAATTTTTTAACTTTTTTATAATATTGTACAAAGTTTTAAAATAGATACATTTAAAATTACAATGTTATTACTAAACGTTAAAGATAGAATGTTATGACCATCGAGTGTTCGATTTTCTACTATAATTATTCTCTTAACACATAAAAATGTTAAGACAATTAGATATCGAAGCAGTGGACAACAGAACAGACGCCATATCTTAATACCTCGACTTTCCTACCAAGAAACAAAAGCGAGTGACCGCAAAACATAAATAACCGCGATATCTGGTGGTGGGTCGCATTATGTACGATGTTGGAGGAATTCGCATTAATCTAATCATTAAAAGACCGAACTTGAAATATTGTGATAATCTAGCAAATGTGTTTTTTCTTTTCTTTCAGATTTCGAAGCTTTTGATAACAAGCGTGCCGGCTGGCGTGTGAATTTTTTCGACCACTCGAGGACTTTGTCGCGGACGCAAACGACGTTTTCGCAGTGTGCTTCAGACGTATGAATGGGATCGTTTTCGCGCTTATTTTTGCCAGTATTACTCATACCGAAAACAACTCCAAGTTTCCTTTACCAAATATGTAAACAAGTGATGTAATGAATCAATGCCTTAAATGAGCACTGCGAATTGCTGGAGCGACTATCCGAAAATAGCAGAATGGAATGTACCTAAATGTGATCGACGGAGTGATTTATGAATAAAATAATTTTAGAAGAGTATATTTATGTGATACACAAGTGAGCCGATGTTTTACTGTGCTGAGCACTAATTTATAAGTGAAAACAAACAAAATGCATTTTAAACGCCTGAGAACAACATTGCCCGAAGCAGCACTGCTTACAGTCTTTGCGTTGATTGGAGTAAACCTCATTTCACCTACAGAAGGATGTAAGTTAATTTGAATATTTATTGGTTTGATGACCAAAGTCATATGTATGTATGTACATATATCAGTAATAATTAACTCAGTTCAATGAATAAATCTCCTTAGGGTAAACAGAAATTGATTAGTTTAAGTCTATTAATCTCTGGAAGCTACATCAATTAGAAATTATTTCATTCTACAAATGAGTACATATGCATTGTTGCGGTGTATTCCCGCGGTTTATTTTAAGAAGCATTCAGATAATCTTAGAAGAATTTATCAAGGTATTTCGAAGAGATGTAGTTAATAAAGTGATTTCTATTTGATTTAACTGAAATAATTAATATTCGTAGGATTGTGAAAGTCGTACCTACAATTATGACCAAGATTTTAGCACATTCTTTTCAGAAGGAAATAAACCACAACCACATGCATCTAATCAAACCTTCTTTGTATATTTTGATTAAAGGTGTAAATAAGTTTTATCTGAACCGAATTTGGGTTACACCTGTTTTTAATAATATTGATTTATTGATTGGACAGGAATTTAGCCTACTTCTTAATTTTAGGTACAGACTTTAACTATTTTCAATGTTTTTTCATTAACTATATAGTGGAATATCCTTTATTTTATTAAACTTGGATGCTATACAAGCGTTTTTTGATTTTTCTGCCATAATTTTATTGAATTCTTAAGTTTTAATTTGTTCCACATGCTCCCCAACATCATTTGAGAGGTTTTCGATTAAGTTAATATCGTTAGACTGTAAGATTTTAAAAAATCTACTTGATTTTAAGCACCTCGTAACTACATAGTAACTAGATGAGAAGTATGCTTAGAACCATTATCGTGCATAAAATGCCGCAGACAAATAGTCTTCTACAAAATTGTTGTGCGCGCATTGGTCATAGGTAGAGCAGGTATATTATTTGATATATGTTTCTATTTCAATTAAAATTATTTCTTTAAAATATAGTTTATTCCTGTTTATTACCCGATCATGTCAAAAAGAAAGAGTTAAAAACTGAATAGTATATGTATGTATTTTTAAAACTGGCCAACAAACGGAAATAAAATAAAAATTATTAAAAATTGAATATCATTCGAAGCACAAGTTTTCGGTATTCAAGTACCCGAAAAACGTAACACTACTATTTTAAGTTTTTACCTGTAAACGTTTTGGGTAATTTATTCATAAATACTGCACATTTTAACTTTTAAAAATTGTTTTTAACAAAATTTAGAATATTTTACTTTTTCAATAGAAACATTTTCATGAACTCTGTCAGATTTATGTGGAACCAACTTCTACAAAATCAAGTCCAAGAAAAATAGCAGGAGCAGGGTTAATATCAAGAGGAAGCGTACAAATTCGAATTCAAAACAAGAAGCTGTTCAATATTCAATATTACATATTTATATGCCTCAGACACTTTGGACATTAAATATTAAATGTAAAACTAAAATTCAGCGGAACCTCTTTAACTCGAACTTCAAAGGAAAGGTTACAAATTTCGAGTTAAGGAGTTTTTAAACTGTCAATTTCGACTTATAGAGGCATATGTTCTATGTATGATACTTCAAGTTATAGAGTCATAAGAAAATAAAAATTCGATGTAGACAGCACAAGAAGTAATGAATGACACTCCCGCAGGACACAACAAACCGCCCCGTGAGTTAAATGATTTCTTGGAATTGGTTATTGACGACGACGAAACGTTTGAACGATTCAAATTTAATTACTTCGAGGTAAAGAGTCTTACAGACAGAATTTTGATTTACAGAGGCCGCAATGTTTACATATTGCTTCTTCGAGATATAGAGTCCGCTAGATTTGTAGTTTGAGTTACAGAGCGTAATATGTAAGAATAGTACATCACAGGGAAATCATATTCAGTTCAAGTTATAGCGTCTAAATAATTCGAGTTATAGGGTTTTTTGTAGTTCTACGGTAGGGAATAATTAATTTCTTTGTCTTAGAGAGGATTTCGAGTTAACGTGGTTCGAGTTAAAGACGTTCCACTGTAATTGTTTAAATTTATTTTATCAAATTAGGTACCTTAATTCTTAAAACTTTGTTAAGTTATCTTATAAAAGTTCTGATTCGTTGTATACAAAAAAGGTAATTAAAAAATTGGCCGATTTTCTATAGTAGGTACATTATGTACATTTCTTTACTAATTTCAAGTAAGCTATCAGATTTTGGATATTCAAAATACCTTAGCTCAACATCGATGAACACATGGTAATTTTACCATCGAAACTATATCTACCAACCACACACTCGCAGTAATAGCGTCCCTTAACTAATTGCTTTTTTAAAACATACATTAAATAATTTAAAAAAATATTCGATCAAACCGAAGATTGTGGGTAAAATGTTCATTTTTCTAGGGAGAAAGGTAAAGAAAATATTTTACGAAATATTTTTTTTTTAATTCAGGTACGCCATAGTAACAGAATGCCTGGTATGAGGATGGCAACAAGGACAAGAGCCCAACTGATAGATGAACCTAATTTATACCCCTAAAAAGGTGTTTCTTTGATAGATGGCTTCCTAAATAAATTCGGCGGCTAGGGCCATTAAATCGAAACTCTAGTCGGGTTTACCTTTTTCAAAATTTTTACCTACCGCCCGATGAGCACAATAGCCTCCACTACCTTGAGCAGCACTTTTATGATTTGCTCAAAGTACACACCGCTGCTGGACAGACAGTCCCATGATGATGGTAGTCAGAAACGATAATGGGCATTTAACATTCTTGACAATAGCAAAAAAGAAGGAAAAATTGAAGGCTTTGTCCGACCGTTGCGAGGCTCCGATAACGAGTCAAAGGAACGCTTCGCTGCTTTCTTTCTTCAACTGTGCGCTGTGTGTAGTACTCGAGTCCACGGCCATTGTGGCCGGATGCAACCAGCGATTAAAATTATTTTCTAAAAGTTGTGCGCTCTGAAACTCGGTCTCCACCACTCGAGATACGCCACTCCCAAATTGGGCACTAAAGAAATGAGCGTTATCGAGGCGATTTCTGATTTTCACAAGAACAAAAATAGTTTGGTCTAAGTAGAGTATGTTGCATGCCAATGACATTGTTGTCCTCGACTTGAAGCAGATTAAAACCTCAGAGGCATCACCTAAAAAACATCTGCCGCATTTTCTTTAGCGTGGTTTTAACCCTGTCTTTTGATAAATTTATCAATTTTCTGTTTTTCTCCCTTTTATCGGTTACCAGTCGAAATAAATCAATCGCGTTTCGGTAGCATTCGTACGGGGTTTTGAAGTAGATAAATTGAGTGCCACTTGTTCCAGCGAGTCTGCACCAAATCCATGCTGATTACCTTAGAACTTTTCGGAAGAAGTCTGGCAAGTGGAAAACTCTTGATAAATGTCTAGTCATTTCTTGTTTCGTTTCGGATTACACAATGTCAGGGACCTTGTCAGTCCGCTTACCTCAACTTGATGAAGAAAAATTGCTGTTGGCATTTTGCATTTTGGTGATTCTCGAATTTCCAACCGATGTCATGAAGTTTATATATTATGAAAATTGAAAGACATCAGATTAAGTGCATGCCAAATATTTTTTCATCACCAAGAGAAAAAGTGTTTGACTATTCTATTTGTGGATAAAAATAAAGTTTATTTATTTATTATTTATAATTTTGCATTTAACTGAAATTTATGAATTGTTATGCATATCAAACAATTTTTATTTCGCGAAAATAAAATCAAATTGTTTGAATTTATACCCATTTTGTGTCAAAAACTTAATCCAAAAATTTGCATACATATCTGGTTCAAGGTTTGAAGTTTGGAGGGGGCTTTTAAAATGTAATTCAAAAGCTCAGTCTCAAATTTTACATAGAAAAACTGAGCTCGATCTCAATTTGATACTCGGTTTACTATACAAAAAATCGAGTCTGAATTTTGTTCACTTTTTTAGCATATGAGTCATTATTTAAATCGACCTGGTTCTCGAGATATTGATACACTTTTGAAATTCGAGAAAACCGCTAATTCAGGTAAATGTTTTCGGCGCTTCGCCGATAAAAGTTGGGATTTTTTTAACAAATAATTACAAAAGGACCTCTCTATCAAACGTTACCAAAGTATCATATTTCCTTAATGGCTATTGTTTTTTCACAAAATATAAATCTTTTTGAAATTTAGTAGGAGGTATCAAATTAATTTAAGTTTTAATTTTAAGTCTTTTAAGTTTTTTGTTCATGCTGTACAAAATGTACTGATTAACTCAAATTGACTAGCTAAGGCAAACAGAGGCACTTACTGCGATTGTATTTCGTCGCAAGGAATTTTTAATTGTTTTAAATATTCAATTTAGTTATAATTTTCGTACGAAACGTATCGAAAAGAGCTTACAAAAGCCCTTTCTGTATACAAATTCACTAATAGAATTCCTAAATTTCTAACAAATTCAATTAATTTTTTCATTCAAACTGGTTAAAGTAATTCGGTAGAAAAGTCCAATCGAATTATTTTGACGTTATATGCGGAAAAACTAATGGAAATGAACTAAAATGAATTTGTAAGACTTTTAGAATCTTTATTAAGGAATTTTTATCCAAAAACGGCCTTTCTAAGCCCTTTTCGATTCATTTCGTAAGAAAATTAGAACACGGCCCTTAATAAGTGATTTTATTTAACCATTTAAATTATTTTTCGTCCCTAAAAAACTGGTTTTCGTAAAATTATGTTTTTTTAATGTGTCTATCGTTTATTCCATTCTACAAATTTTATGCCCTTTTTACGAAATTCTGTCCGCCTCTTTCGATCTTAATATAATACCTAAAGAGCACTTAATGTTGAGATCGTTAAATCCAAAATTAGTACCTACTGACTCCTCTGGGGAAAATACTCACCTTCCAGAAAAGCATCAGGTGCTTGTTTTCCAACCCAAACTTCAAGTAGTGATAAACAGCTCTTTAGGGAAACATTGAGAGTTTCCTTCTCAACAACTTCGTTGATTAAAATTTTCAGCATATATAGCTTTGATTGTGATGAGATTTCTTATTGCAGACTTATAAAAATTGTTTTACAATTTAAATCAAATTGGAAAACTTTCTCATTGACAGTTTTTCAATTAAGATACTGGTTGGTAGGTACATATTGTATATATGTTACGACTGTTCTAATTCAAAATAACGATTTTTACAATTTAGCTAACAATGAAACGCATCAAAAGATTTTCTCCCACAAGAATTTCGAAATGTAAAAGAATTGGTTTAGGTAATAACCATTTGATTAGTTACCGATTTTAAATTAAAGCAACTAAGAAACCTCATGTATTAAAAACATATGTTTTGTAAATTTGGGAGACTCTAAAATATTTTAATAGAATAATATGCCTATAATATGTAAGCATTGAAAAAATGTACTTACATATGTACATATTTGTGTCTTAAAGTGTCCATATATTTTGAAGTGGTGGTTTCCTTTAACTTACAAGAAAACCGTACCTCTTCAATTTTTAACTTATTTTAATATGCTATTCTCTATCGAAATTCAAATCGGATGAACTCTACAACCCGAAGTCGTATTTTTAAATTAATATGAGCGTCAAATAATCCACAGGTGGCACACCACAATATGATAAGTGATTTGATTATTACCAACTAGCCAAATTGGAGATTTATGGTACATCTATAGAATCGGTTTTTCAATTATTGTAGATTGCATTTCATTATTGTCGAAGACTTTCTAACTTAATAGTAATAGTTATTACGAGATATTTTATTTAAAATTATTTTACTATATTTTTGTCGCTATTAAAGAGTCACATCCTATATATACAAATTTACTTATACTACCTATATGGAATTAATTTAATTACAAAAATAGTGTTAAGTAAAGTGAAAATAGTCTAAAAAATTGTGACCACCATCCACTTATCGAATACCATCCCAAAATTCATGTTGCAAATGTTTTATTGTATTACAATTTATAAAATGTTTTGAAAACTTCTGTTTTTTCACATTTTTAATTAATAATTTGTGTAATTATATATTTCAGGGTTTCAAGAAAATGAATACATTAACAACTTTGCAATGGACGCATTTGGAGCACCTTTAATTTTTCCCACCAAATCGGATGTAACACTTGAAGTGAATTCGAATTTCACATTTCGTTGCGAGTCCCGAAAACCAATAACATGGAGAACTGCCGATTTATATATCCAAATAGATGAAAGTGATATTAAAAATTCTTATAGCGATTCAAACTTTGAGCGGCCATATGTGAGTATTTTAACTCTGCACAACGTAAATTCCGAAAATGTCCAGTACTACTATTGTGTGGAGGAGTCTGAAAAAATGGTCGAAGATTTGGATGAGGTTGTAGAACAATTCAAAGCATCAAAAATATATGTTTTTGTCAACGGTGAGTTCAAATGAATGATACAATGAACCTGATTATAATCATAAATGATATATTCAGATTTGGATAACCTGCTGGCGCCACATGGAAATCCCATCATACCTGGTTACCAGTATTCTGACGTTGTGATACCATGTAAACCCACTTCAAAAGAAGTTGACGTAGAGCTATTAGCACCAAACGGCGAGGTGAGAAATAAATTATTACTAGTTTCTGTGTTTCATTATTTACAATCATATTTTTTCTTCTTTCGATTCTCTTTAACTCATTAACAATTTTCCAACGCAGATAGTTGTTGACTACGATCGCTTCGATCCGAAATTAGGTTTCACCTTTCTCAATGTATCTCACACAAAGTACATCAAATGTAAACTCAGTCAGACATCAGGCGGTAATTTGACTGAAGATCACCTTTTTGCTATTGTTATTCAAAGTATGTGCATTAATTCTATTAAACCTCTTCACTTTTGTAAAAATTAATAATTAATAATAAAATATATATCTATTTATAAACAGGCACAAAATCATTTTAAAGAAGACGGTAGCATAGAATGCCGATAGAAATCATAAGCAGGGAAATTTGAATCAACCAATTTTTTTTTCTGTATTTATAACTCACCCGAAACATTAATCGATTAATTGGCTTTAGTAATGCCATACGAGCTTAGGTGACAAAAATAATCATACTACATATGTACTTTTGCAATAAAGATTATCCCTTTATCTATTTTGTATCTCTATCCTACATATCTAGGTATTTTGAGTTTATCTACGACGAAGAGCCTCCATATAATAAACCATTAATCATGAAATAGCAAAACTTGCAAGATTAATGGCGCAATTCAGGCCATTCCATTAGTAAAACATGCCTATAATTCGGTTCACAGTGAACTGCGGAGATTTTTGTTTGCCCTTTCCACCCTTCCAGAGGCAACTGGGCTGCAAAATGTTATATTACATCACGAATAATTCAATAAACTTAAGTTCTGGCAGTAAATTCAAGAAATTTGTTCAAGTCCATTTAACTTTTACCGGAAAACCATGAGAAACGACATGATGGTCTCCGGCTAAATGGTAATGAGAACATTTCTGACTAAATTCTTTATGAGCAAACAACGTAATAAATGAATGTAATTACAATGCCGCCGGTGCTAAGTTAAGAAGTAAATATGATAAGGAACTCCTAATGTTTCTACTATTCATTTCTCAAATTATGGAGATAGCCTCGTAAGTTTTATTTAAGACATCATCCTTTTTCACTGACATTTTAAAAAAAAAAGCATAAAATAAATTTATTTATGACTGTTTCATTAAAATTCATAGTCTCTTATCATTTTTCATTGCAATTAGAATAGGTTAAAAAATTGTTTTATCAACCCGAGAAATTTAAAAGTACCTAACACTATTTTTTTCAACAAAATGCCTGGATTTTTTAATTTACCTATTCAGTTGGAGAAATGTCTAATCGAACAGAAATTTAAAAAAAACCCCCTTTCATACCTTCTAAATAGTTAAATTTTAGTATGTATACAATAGCTGTTTATAGCCAATAAACTCGAATTCCAAATTTCTTATCGACTACCATAATTGTATTATATAATTCAAAATTCAGAATTTGCGCCCCAATGCTCTGACCGCTGAGTTACAGTAGCCAGTTACCAATCCGTCCAAAAAGTTCCAAAGAGAGAAGGATTTTTCATATTTCTACTTTTGAGTATGTATAGCTTACTTAAATATTAAATATATTTAATATCTTTCCTTTCCCACAAAATGGTGATTATAAAATACAAGAAAAAATGGTTGGTTTTTTTCTCTGTTAAATTGTAAATATTTTTTAACGCATTACACTCATTATTTATTGACTAACCCTTAAAGTATAATAATAGTGGAAAATACAAGTGACTCATATTTGAAAAACTACATCTATAAAATTAAATCTTCTGAAATAGGTTCCTACATAACCATAACTTTAGCAAGTTCAAAACTGCTGAATTTTTGAATACGTTCATACTTTATTATTACTAAATTCGAACATCAAAAACAATGTAAAGCCCACAAATTTGGTATCCTTTGTAGAGCTAAACAAGTCACAAATTTTGCCTATAGTATTTTTTTCTAGAAAAAAGTGCTTCCCCAAAAACCCGTGTGTCCTTATTTGTAAATTCGAACCCCAATGAAACCCAAACCGTAAACTAGAATTTTAAAATAAAAATTGCTTGTCACATTTACTAATATTATTGCATATCAATATTACTTGATTATATTAAAGTTTTAAAAGCGTATAAAAATATCTTCCCTGAGATTTCTTATTTTATAATACAAATTTTGAGTTGTAAAACAAAAAAAAGTGAAAAAGTAGTACATAGTTCCTCTTTTATGAGTTTGTCTTTCTGTGTGATTTACATTTCATGATCCAGTTCCAAATAACAGCTTAATTGATTCAATAGACATTCAATAATTTAAATAAAATAGCTTGAACGAAATTTATTGATGGGGTATTAATTTTTCGGACTTACGGCATAGAATTAAAAAAAATCAACAGCCTACACATGAAACTAACGAATCTATTTTGTGCATCCCATCGGTTTGTAAATGTTCTGAATAGTCGACATAAAAGTGCCATATCAGGCCGTAAATTTCATGGGCGGGTCAACGTTCATGTGTCATCCAAGCCCACAAACATATCGAAGCAGTCACGCAAGAGGTTAAGTACCCTCGTATTTATTTAAATATTTTCATACATCCAGTGATGAAACTTCCCATGAAACCTTAGCCGGCTTGTGATACTTTTTTATTTCAACATTCCATTTCAGTAAATTAAAATGTAAAGACGATTTGTGTTACGCAATTCTTCCCCGTCCTTGAACTGATACCCTATGAAATTTTGCTGTCGATTTTAAAATCGCAGATTATTGCTGTTTTAAATGTTTGTAAATATTTTAAAATATTTATTTTTTTCAAATGCGCGGAAAGAAAAATATTTGCGTAGCAAATTTTGCCCACACATTTAAAATATTTTAAATAGGTACTTTCCAGTTTGTTTCTCAATTTTTAACTTTATATGCATACTAAAAGTATAGTTTTCCGCACAAAAGATCTTGTAGGTCGCGTTTGCTTATTGGAGGCGAATTCACTCCTGCACGACCCACTTCCAATAATAAAAGTATAGTGTAAAAAATGTTCAACCTTAAGATAAATATAACAAACTGTAAAATGTGGATTAATCATTTAGTCTTAATTAAAGCCTATACCGAAATCTTAAATTCGTTCACAAAAATTATTTGTTTTGTAATGTGACTTAAAGTTAAAAAATAAAAACAGTGTTGTGCCAAACAAACAAGAAATTTCAAATTAATATAAAATAAAATCATTTGTTTTTCTCGGATTTATCGCTTGATTGAAGAAGATCATATTCGTCCTATTTTTAGGGTTCTGTTAAAAAAAAACAGAACTCTTTCGTATGTTTTCCCCGTATTTGTCTGTCCATATGTTTGACGGAAAATAACAATTTTATTTTTTTGAACAAAATCTATCCAATAATTTTTAACAAATTTCGCAAATAAGGAAACTTATTTTTATAATTCTTTTCCGAATTTGGAATAAAAGCTACTATAAATATCGTCATAAGAAAAGAAAAAATATATAACCAGATTAATTCAATTTTTTGAGTTTCATCATAACTTTAGCGAAGGTACAAAATAAATATTGATTAAGTATTTACACTTAAAATTCTAAAACTTTATACAATTTCCTACAAACATTTACATGAAAGTTCATAAAAGACAGAAATGGTTTCTTTGGATTACTTCACCATGTGAATTGCATAACACAAATCACAATGCCTGTCATCATTTTAGCACTTAAGTAAATATGATCACCAGTAATTCAATAGTGCTTAGTTTAGTTATTTCTATCACACTGCTATTTGCTTCTGATTAAATTAAGTGTGATGTCAGTTTTAATTTTACCATCTCCAAGGGCACGTAAGCGATTCGATATTATTGTGTTATGCAGCAGGAACTCTAATCAATTTTCAATTTGCGGTAGAAGTAATTGTATCATTTATCATCCTGCTGGAGCTCCTCTGCAAATGCTAGATCAGAAATTAATTAATATTTCTCAGCATCTTTTCCTGTTCGCTGCAGTGTTTAAATGAGAATATAAAAATAAGTACCTACGGCGCCCTACCTAACCGCCTACATATTTTAGTTTTAAGTGGTCTCTTCCTCTCGTGGAGTTTACAATTACGAGCATTTTGGGAAATATTACAATAAATGAGGGCCTTTTGTTATAGTTCCCAGAATTCTAGTGCAGTGTGCTTTTATAGGATGAGAAAGCGTTTTTTAAGTAAATACGAAATAATGGGCATGAATTAATGAATTTTTTTAATTTAAATATACATATCTTATTATGTGACTATTTTAGCAAATAAAGCAATACAAAACTTAGAAAAAACTTTACATCGTCGTTCGCAGTATCTGAATAATCGCAGCGAAAAACAATTACCTATTATAGAAGACATTTTATATGAAAGCAGACAAATCCTATTAACCCACTAAACGAAATCCATCTAGACGAAACTGATTTTAAAACAAAATTTCGGGGAAAGAAATGGCGAAGCCTTATCAAAATGAGATTTTCTGGGAAGCCGAGTAAAACTTTAACAAGCCCAAACGTAGCCCAAAACAGGCACTGGCACGCCCGTTCTATAACCCAATGAGCAAAATTTTAAATTGTTAAAATGTAGTTCGTCACAGGCACACATAAATCTTAACACATCCAAAGGAGCCCGAATGAGGCACGGTGCACATTGCGTCCACAGAAACAAGTTTATTGTCATCATAAAAGTTTAACGAAATGCAAAATGTCGTATTTTAAAATTGTTGTGCCTGCTTTAGGCACGTTTGTGTCTACAAAAGGACGTATTTTTAAATATTCGTGCCTGCTTTGGGCATTTTCATGCCTATTGCGGGCGTATTTGTTCGCTATATGTACTAGATTTGGATGCGTTTATGCCTCAACGCGCATACATATGTGCCAACGAAAATATTTTTACTCGGGAAATTTTAATAATAATATCATTTTGTTAGAAAACTTCGTACAAATCGCAAAATCGATTCATCAAGTACCTAGTAAAACTAGATAACAAAAATATATTTTCGCAAATTTTTGTTCGAATCGACTGACTATTTTATTCTTGGAGATATTTCCGGTATCGATTTTGAAAACCTCGTTTCGATAAATATGATTTCAAGTTTGTCCTCAGCGGTTTTTAGGTCATAGGATTTGCTAAAAAAATCTTTTTGAACAGATACATAATTATTTTTTGAAATACTTGCCCTTTTGTACTTTTAGTAGTAAGTTGGTTAAATATTTTCTAAAATTCATCGTTTCGTATATTTTTTCCGACAATGTCTCTTATAAAATCTTATAGGTGTTGTTATTATTATTTTTTACTTTTTCATTTGAATGAAAACTTTTTATGTATTGTCGTACAGAGTTGTATTAAAATCGATTAAGAAAGATTGTTAAAGACTTCGATCCCGATTACTTAAATTTTTCCTTTTTTATCCTCATCTTTCGCTTAATTTCTTTGGGAGTCGAGCTAAAAATTCAGAATAAAATATTCTTGACGGATCTAAAAATATTTGCTTCTATCTATTAGATTTAATGATCCAATTAAATCGACAAAATTTCTATAATAGGATTTTCCGTTTCTTCATTGAATTCTCTATACTCATTCATTTTACTTTCTTTTCTTTCATGTTTTTAACTAACTTTAATATTGTAAAGCTAAAATAAATTGTATTAAAATTCATGTTACCTATTTAGACCTATTCAAGCATAACTGGTGGAAAATACGACCCAAAAATTGGTTTCATAGTGAAACTTCTGAGTTTAACTGACGGTGGTGATTATGCTTGTAAGCCAACGAGACCTGCAGTAACGAATATAGATGAAACGATGCATTTCTCAGTCAATATGCTAATGGACTGTGAGTCAAATAATAGTAGTAATTGCAATGATACTGATAACAATGATTACGGGGTGATGGTTAACAACAACAACATGTCTAGAGTGTCTACTCGAGTATCTAACCCTCCTCAAATTTATTTTTCTGCAAATGCTAACAAAGATCATAACAAACGTAGATCGTCAAAGGTAAAGCGGGGTGAAGAGGAGGCTTATAAAAAGGAGCATCGTTTAATGAACGCTCAAGATTACATCAAAACCCTTGCCAGCCCTTCACCTGCTAGTAAGTTGCTTATTGGGACCGGTTAATTGGTGCTTAACTTTATCGGTTTTCTTCTTCTTTTAACTAAGATGCAATAAATTTGGCCTTTAGCACAGCTTTCTTACTTTCTTTAGTCACGAAATTATCACGAACTTTCTTGCTTTCCTCACTTTATCGCCTCAAAGGCTTAATCGGCTACTAATAATTTGCCTGTTTGATTGTTTCGTATCTGCTGAGTGTTTTAATGCCTTTGGAAGTGTAAAGTGTTTTCTTTGGCTCTATGGATTTTCTTAATTTTAGCACGTCTTAGATTTTTTTATGTCTGCTATTCGTTTTTGTGTTTTGATTAAGATTTCCTTGGATTTGGGTTGCACAGTCCTGATTCCTCTATTATTCTATTGTATATATGGTAATTTTATATGTTATATACAAAACATAAGCATGTTCTGCATGAATCGTTGCATGAAATAAATCTTTTTTATTTTAATAATTTAAAATTTTTACACAAAAAATGCATGAAATTATACACTTTTTGTAATTCAACTGAATATGTTTTACCAATTTACATAAAATCAATTTACGTAAAAAACAAAACAATTGGTAATTGCTCTAAAATAGACCTCTATTTCATTTCGTGTTCATTTGAAGCTTTAATGTAGAAATGCCTTAATTACATAATTTTGTTTAAGGTCAAAGTTCATGGGTAAAAAGTCAGTTCGATGTGATTACTTTACGTAAACGTTGAATTCACGCAAGGTGATGGATATTTCAGGTTCAAAAAAGGAGCAAAGGAGATAAATGTCGAATGCAACAGCGAAAAGGCGTTCTAATGTTTTCGAGTAGGTACGACTAGGTACTTTAAAATTTATGACAACAAAATGAAAATACCGAACATTGTTACATCAATTTTATGGCAAATTGCATTTAGATAGATTACTGATAATAAAATTTGTTGAACACACTAAAGATGCTATAAACTCGTATTTTCTAAATTTTTCTTAGTGGAGTTTTTATACGGTTTTACTTCTTCTCATCTATAAAAAGTATTAGTCCTTTTTTTTCATTTGCATACAGTTTAAAATTTTTCTAAACACTACCTGAGTAAAAATTCACAATTCGTAAAGTCACCAACGATATTATTTATTTCTAAAATTCTGACATTAAAATCTTAATTTTATATTAAATTTAAAACTCCCAGGTTTATTGGTCTTAAAAATTAATCAAAAAAAAATATTTCAAAGGGAATATAAATAAAAGGTAAGTTGCTAAAATTGTGAGATCGTTAAATGGTATTCAAAAATTATTTATAAATAACAACGAAGACATATTCAGTTAAATTACATTGTTTGAATAGTTCATTTAAGCACATTTATAAAATAGAATGCGCATGATAAAAAATCGTTTTGTTAATATATTTATAATATATTGTTACAAAAATCTTTAGCTATGACCAGATTTGTGAACAAGCCAACAATAACTTCAGGAAGTAGTGGCCATGCTTTAGAAGGTGATACGTTTAATTTAACGTGTTCCGTGGAAATAACTGCTGGAGTATTGTTTACAATAAACTGGGAAACTCCTAAGGATAGTTTAGCAATAAAGGTGAGTAATGTGTGATAATTGGTTAATTAATTTTATGATTTGTTAATCATATTTCAGGAAAACCGTGCAGTTATAAGTGACCCGATCAAAGAAACCATGGCTAATTCTCAAGAAATTGGCAAAAGTATTCTTACTATTCATAATGCATCAAAAAATAAGGACACTGGATATTACAAATGCGAAGTGGAAGATCATTCTAGGAATAAAAATTCCAACAGCCATCTCATTACTGTTTTAGGTAAGTTATTTTCTTTTCTTTTAAATATATAAATTGTATACGAAAAATATCGTTTATATGTATTAGCTACCGTGTAAAAGTTCTTACGTTGTATATGTATGTATATTTATTAAATTAAATAATTTCTGGTCTAGAATTTGAAATATGATTGAAATTTTCGCACAGTGTCACAGAGAAAAGTAAAACAATACAAACCTTTTTAAATTCATGTTTGATCTTTCAATTTTAAAAGTGAGAAATTGAAATTTGTCCCAAATATTTTTCAAAATTGCTTTAAATAAATTTCTCTACCTTAAGAACATAGGAATATTTTATTTTATTTTGATGTTATTTCATATAGCGGGTAAGAAAATATGACAATATTAACCAATTAGTAAATCTAAAATATTTTGGATTAATGTGATTTATCAACTACATAGACTCATAACTTTAAAAAATATCAATTTTTTATTTCTATATATATATGTATATGTATTGATTATGTACACTTTGCGTATAGTATTAGCTTACTTGGAATGAATAATATTCAAAAATATTCCAAAATCTTTGATTGCCACAACACAGCACTTCTTAAATAAAGTATAATAATTTAATAAAGACTTTTAAAACTCAAAATTCGGCTTTGCTTGTTCTATTTTTAATAATAAAAATTTCATTTGAGAAACGCAATCTAAAACAGAAAAGACGAACAATTTTAGGTTTCTTCTGTACTATATACTCAATATATCTTTGTTTGTTATATTATACTGATAATTTTTGCAGCACAAGTAGTTAAACTTTTAAAATTTATAGACATACATACATACATACAAATGTATGTATAACCAGTAGACATTTTTTTCCAAATAATCAATTGATTTAAAATTGAATAATCTACCTTCTAACAGAAAACCCAAAGGATAAAAAAATTCTAAAATCCACCTCATGGATATGTAAATTCCACCTGCTTATATCGCGATTACAAAATGATTATAGCACAGAACCGAACAGTAAGTCTGGTTCTTTTCGTGCATGAAATTATGCATTTTTATTTTTCTTACCACTGTCAGATATATCCCCAACAAAACCAAACTCATGAAAAAATGTAAGTCACTTTTGAAAGCATGAAGCATATTGCAGCGAAAATATAAAGAAATTTCATTTCATTTCCACAAAAGAAGTTGAAGATAAAAGTTACATACGCACTTGGTACATGTAAAAATTCATAAGTCCTCTAAATCGAGCTGTATGGCATGTAATAATAAAGTAAAAATTAATTCGAAAAAGAGAAATGAAGCAATTTAAAGCAAACACGAATAAACATGATTTTCTCCTCTTTAAGGACCTCACGAGAGCTATATAAACCTGAGTGAACCGTCAAACCACTATAAAATAACAGTCAAAGCAGGAAGACCAGCCCAAATGTTGAGCTTCTACCGAGGATACCCACGACCATCATTAACTTGGTTCAACAATCGAAACATATCAATATCGGAAACTTCGGCACATAACAAATATATCATAAATCAAACCGATAGCACAATTACTCTAAAGATAACCGATACTACGCTTAAAGACAGTGGAGAGTACTATCTCCGAGGTGCTAATGGAGTTCGTGAGGTCCACAGCCAACCGTACAAACTCTTGGTGAAAGGTACGATTATTTAAAATTATTATTTGTTACAATATAAGACAATATTAACCTTTTTGTAAACATTTTCAGATAAGCCGCAAATAACCATGGAAAACTTATATATTCAGAAAGGCGGTGAAGCCAGAATTGAAGTCAGAGCTGACGCATTTCCGAAGCCTATTGTAGAGTGTTCTTTTAAACCCTGTAAAATTGAGCCAAAATGGCCAACATGCGACGACTCCAGGAAAATCACTTTTGGGGTAAATATGTATATGTATTAAAATATTTTAGGAAGCATCTCTACATTTTAGAAGAAGCGATTTATTTTTAATTTAAACTCTTTCTTTTTATAAACTTCAAAGTCAGATAGCGCAGTCGAGGGTTTGACACCCTCAGGGGTGTTTAGTTGAGTTTAGCTCGAGTAGCATGAATAGATTTTTGAAAAATATTAAAAAAGTATTTTTTTGTTTTTTCGATCCGATGTGTATTTCTCGAGATATTCTGTCTAGACTGTCCCGATCTTTTTATTAATTATAATTGCTATAAAATGATAAATTAATTTTAAGTGCGAATTTGACTATATTTTAACGTCTTCCTAGAACTTTTTTATTAGATTGTAAAGGTCCAAAATTTTATTGTTCTTTACTTTTCAACTCCCTTTTTCCAAATTTAAAATTGCAATAAGTATTAAAAATATAGAAGTTATGACACCACTGGATACAATTTAATATTAAAAACAAATAATTTATAGCAGTTTGCGTTTGATGGACAAACATGTACTCTCCAAATTATTAATCATTTATGTTAAATTTCACAAAACGAAATGGGGTGATGGCTCCAGTAGTTGACGTTTTATCTTTTAAAAAGCCATTTAAATACAATTACTTGACTCAATATATTTTTTTAATCAATTACTTTGTTAACAATTTTTAAGTTTTCCGATTTTTTTCAATGGTTTGTTAGCTTGTTTGGTTAATATCATACATACAGAACATGCATAAACTTTTGATCTGTTCCTGTTTTTAGAATCTGCGTAGTCGGATTCTTTCAAAGTCGTGACATCAAAATCGCCGCATAACTTACCTAACAAAATAAATATTTATTATAATTATTGAAATTATATATTTACCCTTTATAATTGAAGTTAAAATTAAACTTCCGTTTTTGTTACTACGTCTAATTTTATTGCATTTCAATTTAGAAAAGCCCAATAGAAATATGAAATTATTACCAAAGATAAATTAAGATTTTGAATAAAAAAAAGTAATTTTACTATGTATTTCCGCATTCCGCTTCGGCTCTCCTTAATTATTCAAAATCCTTACAGAAAGACAACATTTACTTGAAAGAAGACGAAGAAATCTACCAAACGTTTGAGGTTCGTTTTGAGCCTGAAGAACCAGGTGAAATAAGTTGCATTGGCACAAATACACTGGGAAAACAAGATAAAACAGCCGAAATTTTAATTGGTGACTTAATCGAACCATTTGCTGTGTATGGAATTGATGATAACAAAAAAATTGCTGTCGGCGACGAGGTGTCTATTACTTGTGCTGCCCTGGCATATAATTATTCAGCAGAATTATATTGGTACTTAGACGATGCACCAGTACAAAGTGGGCCTGGTAAGCTCGTGAAGTGCTTTTTATTCAAAAACTCTCTGTAACGATCTTATTTTATATTTTTAAGACATTCAAGTGTCTTCATCGTACACAGACTACTCATACAGAACAATTCTAAAATTCAAACATATTCAACACAAGGACAAGGGACTCTATGAATGCCGAGCTCGTCCTGTTGAATACGGCAGGGGAAATGAACAATTTGAAACGAAATTCATCGATGTTCTAGTATATGGTAGGTGGTTCATTAATTTTTTGATTCCAAAAATAAAAATATTAAATACAATTTACAGATCCATCTGCACCCGTTATGGAATCATCAAATTTAGATAGTGAAAGCCTAAATAAAAGTCTTGGAGATTCTCTATGGCTTGAATGTAAAGCTTCAGGCATTCCAAAACCGATTGTAACTTGGTTCAAGGACTACAATCAACTGTCTTTGAACGTGAACAATAGTAAGATATTTCTTCAAGAGGACGGGACTGTTCTAAGGATACCTTTTATAAAACCCGAGCATGAGGGAGAGTATAAATGCGTTGCGTCTAATAAACTAGGCTCAATTGAGAAGAGCACAAGATTAAGAATTTCAGGTATGTTACTAATAGATACATGGATTTTGAATTGATTTATGAAAAGACTTACCATTCAATTTAAGATATGCCCGGATTAAAAATGGGATGGATTATAGGAATTGCTGTGACGTTTTTATTTTTAATAATTTTCATCGTGTACCTTTGTATAAGAATTTGTAGGGAGCGAGAGGTACTTAAATTTCAATTTTAATTCTTCAAAATAATTTGATACAAGTATAATTCATTAGTTGAGAAGACAGCTCAAAGCGGCTGGTTTGGCGAATTTCGAAGAAGGAGCCGTGGAATGCATTAATCCAGCACTATCTCTAGACGAGCAAGCTGATTTGCTACCATATGATAGAAGATTTGAATTTCCGAAAGAAAAATTAAAACTTGGTAAGGAAAATTAAAAAATAATTAATTGTCTACTCGAATCTTCAAATTATTTAAACCCAATAGGAAAACAACTCGGCGCTGGAGCCTTTGGTGTCGTACTTAAAGCAACTGCAGACGGTATTATCAAAGAAGAACAGGAAACTATTGTCGCTGTTAAAATGGTAAAAAAGACTGCAGATTACGAGGTCATTAGGGCTCTTGTGTCAGAATTAAAAATTATGGTGCATTTGGGCCAACATCTGAATGTTGTAAATCTACTCGGAGCTGTTACGAAAGACATTGCTAAACGTTAGTGTATAATTTTAAATCTCTTATGTAACAAAGTAATCCAAATATCAATATACATACAGGAGAAATAATGGTAATTGTTGAGTATTGCCGATATGGAAACGTTCAAAATTTCTTGCTAAAAAACAGAAAGCGATTTATCAATCAAATTAACCCAGTCACTGATGAAATTGATCCAACTATTACCACTCAACAGAGGCTTTCTAGTGATTATGAATACAACAGGTAATTTATTATTGAGGACCAATTTATTTGTAAGCACATTATATTGCTTTTCTATTCATCATTGAACGTATATTTATTTTACAATTTAATATTCATATTCATTTCAACTAAACCCTGCTTTTTTTAAATACAATTTAAATTCTGCGATAAATGTAGATAACAAATGATTTAGAATGTTTAGGTAGTACTTTTTTAGTATATTTAGATAGTACCTACTTATATTTTTGCTTTTGTAATTCCCGAATTAATTTAGGAGCTAATACTAAAAAATAGTGAAATAAGTAAGTCCAAATAGTCATATAATGCTACTTACAATGCAATTTAAATTCGCCGGTAAATCTTGACTCATAATTATCTTATTAATAATGTCGACTTCCTGGAGATGATTTCATTGACGTTGCCGGAGAATGTGTTAACTAGCATGTGTTTTTGTGTTTCCTTATAACTGACTTACAAACAGAATTCATACATTGAAGCACATGACATAAAACTTCTATTTGATATTAGAAATGTACAACACAATATTAGTTTTCTATAAGAAAACTTTTATTAAATTTAACAGTCTGCATGTGAATTTTATGCCTATATTGCTTCGGGATTGATTTCACGCTTCATTTTCTATCATAAATATAACATTTTCCATAAAATCACTTTTCCTCTTCTCTCTGCATAACACAATTATTAACAAAAATATTTACATTCTGAGAGGTTCTTTAAATTTTAACTAATATGGATAATTTTAAAACTTTCCTATGTCTGTCTCTGATGCATTTGTTTGCTAACAACAAACGGTGAATGTTAAATGGTGATGGTATCGTAATTGTCTTGAATGTACTTAGTCAAGGATTAAAATATGTAAAACTGTCCTTTCCAAATCATGTAAATGATAGTGGGGGTTCTCGTCCAAATACGCAAGGATACGTTCGTCAATCAGAAATAGACTACATCGGAAGCCACATAGATAGTTGCAATACCGAACAAACCCTTATCAGCTCGGCTCCAGAAGGTATGTGTTAAAATATATATCATTCTTTTTCACACAGTACAAATTTTTAATTATTCAGGAGAATCGGTTTTATCGAACAACTCAGTTCAACCTGCTTGGAGGTCTAATTACAAGCCGGATTGCACGACTGCAATGGACATCACAACGACCGATCTAGTTAGCTGGGCCTTCCAGGTGGCTAGAGGCATGGACTACTTAGCAACTAGAAAAGTGCTGCATGGAGACTTAGCAGCGAGAAATATTTTACTTTGCGACCACAATATTGTGAAAATTTGCGATTTTGGACTCGCCAGGACAATGTATAAAAACGATAACTACAAAAAGCAGGGAGAAGCTCGACTGCCTATTAAGTGGCTTGCCATTGAATCCTTGGGTGATCAAGTATTTAGTACGTACTCGGACGTTTGGTCTTTTGGTATTGTACTGTGGGAGTTCTTCTCTCTTGCTAAAGTACCCTATCCGGGGATGGAAGCTAATCAAACACTGTACCTGAAGCTTAAAGATGGATATAGAATGGCAAAGCCAGAATTCGCCAATCAAAAATTGTAAGTTTATTTATAGTCCAATAGCAGGGAATAAAAAAAGAAACCTTAGTTAATATGAAGTGCGATTCTTTCGATTTTTTTAATATAAATTCGTGAGTTGAAAATATGAAATTTAACAAAAAACTACCAATTTAAAAGACTATTCTTTGCAAGAAAATTGAATTCGTAAAGTGCTTTATTTTAATCTGTAAATTTATATGTTCACTTTGAACACATCTACACAAGTATAGACTAACTCCATCAACTTCCGCATATAAAATAAGTTAATTTATAAAATTGTTTAAAGTAACGAAATCTTTCGATTTTCAAAATTTGAGTAGCATCAAAAAATGTTAAAATCACTCTAAAGAAAGCGATGGCCCATAACTTGAAAAGCGACAGTCAAAACTCAACACCCTGCGAAAATCGGTAGCCATGACGAATTACGCCAATTTAATTCAGATAATTTTTAAAATAAAATAAATTAAAATGGTGGCACCTATGTATATCCTGAACATTTTATTAGTTTATTTTATATCGTAAATCAATCATAAAGCTGTTTTCACTTTTTGCAGCCAGTTGAAGTATAAAGTTTTCTTTTTCTAGATTCATCTCATCTCCTTAGTTTAGTTTACAAATTTTCCATTCACGAGTTAACTTCTTTTATTTAAGAAAATTAAGGCAAGACACTTTACGACATCAACTCCCTTAAAATTTTAGAATATACTATGAAATTTATCATTCAACACCACCATGTAGAAATTTTAAAACCAAAAAGTTTTTCAGAGAAAAGTTTCAATCCGTCGGGATCGAAAATATATAAAAACCCATAAATCCCCACGTTTTTTGCATAGTAAATAAACCCTGCTTTTGGACTAATGTTAAAATTATTTAGAATTGATTTTTATATACTCCTTTTTAAAGGTATGATATAATGCTCGAATGTTGGAGTGCCAACCCGGAATCTAGACCACTTTTCAATGTTTTAGAGAAAAACCTTGGCAGACTTCTTGATGACGAGATGAGCGCTGTAAGCAATGTTTTATCTTTCCAGTTATGAAATTATTACAAAATTATTACCATACAGCACTATATTGATCTGAACGAGCCCTATTTGAGGGTCAATTCACTTTATCAAAAAACTGGACAAACAGACTATTTAGCTTTAATGGGATGCCCTGACGAGCCTGCACCTAATGCACCAGACTATGTTAACGGACACATACAAACATATACAGGAGGAAGTAAGTTAATACTTAATTTATTGAAAAGCCCTTAACTAATTCATTAAAAATATAGAACATGGCGATCCTGGTTCTGAATACCTGCAGATGAGTCCGTCCTCAGGAGTTGCAATATTTAGTCCAAGGTCTGCAACTGAATATGCCTCACCAGATAAATTCATATTCCCTCAACCTGCTTCACCGACGATATCAAATAATTTGGACAGTCCAATGTCGAAGAATCGAAAGAAGCCCTCTATTCCAGAAGAGATTCCAATTCTGAAGCAAGGTCACTTTGACTCGGAAACAGAAAGTAGTCCAGATCCAACTGTAGCATCAAAGAGTTTCGCCAGGCTGCAGGACAGGCCGAACAATGACATCGAAGCGAGATTAGAAGCCAACGAAAACTACGTGAATGTCCATTCGAATGGCAACAATCATAGGAAAGCTGCAACCAAAGATGCCTTTAGTAATCCAAGTTATCTAATGCTGCAGACAATTAATGAGACGAAAAACAAGTAAACGAAGAAAGAGAGCAAACGCTTTCTTTTGGTGTTGCAAAATATAAGAACAAGAAGGACGCTCCTTCAAGCACGATTCCACAGAAAGGAAAATAGATTGGCGTCAGAAAGGAGATACATATAAGTATCTCGAATTTTTCAAAATTTCATGAGCGATGTATTTTTGTACATAAAATGCTTTTAATGTATGTTTAAGTGTATGCGTCTGATTAGCTTTTATAACTTCCCTAGAAACGCCATCGATTTTAAACTGATCTTTTCGAATGCTATACTTAAAATCTCCCACTTTATGAACTAGATGTACAAAATTTTATTATAAAAATATGTTACACAAAACTGGGTCTTCTTTATTTTCTTAATACTTTTTCCAAGGAAATAATTTCATTTCTGGATAATCTTTTTGGATTTGAAAATATTTAAAAACCTGAACCTAATTTCTAAAAATTGACTTAACAAATGTTAACACATTTGACTCATATATGAATATTTTGAAAAAATAAAAATTAAAGAAAAATGGTAAGTAAATTTTAAATTTTATCGTATGCTGCCACATTACTCCTAAATATACCTCTAAATTATTAAATTTTAGTATTCAGAAAGAATAAAGCTTTTCTTAATAATGAGATTTCCAAACACAAAATGTAAATCTAAAAAATCAATTCCCCCCTCCCATTCACTTTAACGTATTTGAACACTGACATTTTATTTTTAGGGAAATAATACTACATGCTAATCCTTTCACACTCTTCATTTAATATCATCAATTGTTTCTTCTCTCAATTACAGAAATATTACAACGAACAACAACAATATGATTTCCCTTAATTGTTAATACAACTTTTTTCTTACATACATCTTACATCGTCAATTAAATTTTTTTTTACAAATAATGTGACATCCTTTAGAATCCCTATCTACAGAAAAACCTTAAAAATAAATCACCTAAATGAATATGGAAAACAAAAACTGTTCGCGTTTAATTAAGGAAATAGGGAAGCCCTGTATGAATTGCGTTAGGAATGGATTTTTGGAAGCAAATTCAATTTTTCAGTACAGAAACATTGTTACGTACATATTTTATTTTAATTCCTAGTAACAACTCGCCCATTAAACAGATATTTCTTTTGAACCTCATGAATAAAGTGGTAGTATCCAATCTGCACAGTGTTCTTTTTAAATTTAAAGAAAAACAGTTTTTATATTTTTAATGAGCGAATAATTACTAGTTTGTGTTGGACGTACTTATATAAAATGTAAACTGAAATATTTATATCTGCGGCCAAGTCAAATAAAAAGTAACATAACTATTTTTGATGGCAGAAATATTGTGGAATGACTCAATGTATAAAGAAAACATTCTTTAAATGTTCCACCATTTTGCTTCAATCAAAATTCATTTTAGACCATTTTTTCTATTACTATAATTCAACGCCTACCGCGTCACGTAAAAATATCATACGTCTTTTAAAGTTTTTTATAGATAATTTATAATTACGTATGGATCAATCGACAAACTCTATTCCTGATTGATTTTCCTTTTGTATTTTTAACTTTTTTAATGTTATTAATAAACAAGACTAACAAGAGAAATATTTTTCAAGCACATTAAAACCTAAAATTCTATGGGCGAAAGCTTTTTTCATTATAGAATTTTTAAAAAGTCAGTAGTGTTTCAGAAAAAAATCGCAAACACAATCAAATATTGTGTTTTGAGCTTAGTTTGATGTGGAACACTTAATAATCGAAATTTAATCAAAACACATGACTTTAACACATTTTCGGAATATAGGACCCTTTCCAACAAGCGACAACCAAACTCTTGAAGGAATTCAGTATGTCTTTATAAGCCTACTTGCAATATTTCTATAGTTATTTTCAAAATCGTTAAAAACGATATATGTAAATATAAAATTAAAAACTTACTTCATTCAATCTTTCTGCCACCTAAGAATATTTTTTAAGATTTCGTATTGATTTAGTAATCGACTCAAATACTAAACGTGAAATAAGGAGGAAAGCAAAACACGGGATTGAATGTGCGGATAAAATAATTATGTAATATATATGTAAATAAAAGAAGCTAATCTGGGCGAACATTATATTTACAAAATAAATCATTAATGACCAAAAACAAGCAAAAATATGCATTTTAGATATAAACGGAAATTGCTCAATTGAAAAAATATAAAAAAAAAATAGGATTTCTTACGAATTATAACACAGCAATTATTGCTTAAATATTACATAAACAAATAAAACAACACTTGAAGCGTTTGATAACAATATGCATGATTGCAAAAAGGTAAAATTTGTTTTTTATTCTATAAACAAAAATAATTTACTTTTTAAAGGACACACGATTATGAAAGGGATTTAGCACAACCGAAAACATAGAGAAATTATCAGTTCGATTTGCAGAGTTTTGGACAAAGGGCAAAAAGGAATATTTTTATTAACCGAAAATTAAAAGAGGCTCTTTCTGCCCAAGCAAGAATTTATGAGCGGTTCAAGCTTATTAGAAACTAATAGAAACTGATGTATATTTTGAGTCCTGGGTAATCATATACTTAATTACTTTTGAAAAGGAATACCGAAAATCATTTAAGGAAGAAGTCGCAAGGAGTTAAATCGGTAAAGGGTAGTTTCAAAACCGAAATCTATATAAAAGACTTTTGCGCCTATGTATAAAGTGTTTGAGAATTCAAATCTTCAAATATTATTTCCTTTTTACGCCACTTAGTTTGCTCGCACCTTACGCTTTTCCTTCCCTAGATATTAAGTAACCTGTAACATCAGGAGAATTATTTAAATCTCAAGGTCGAGAGCATTACGCATCACTAGTATATTATATATCTGATTTTACTCCAAATTTCATTTCCACATTTAGATCTTACTTTAGAGCATAGCTACGTTCCTCTGCATCATTTAAACTCACTGATAATTTCCTCATGATCATAGATTCTCTTTAAAGACAAATACATTGAATGGCGTTTTGAATTTGCATAAATTCTATTAAAGCTTTTCACATCCATTTTTTTTCCATCAAAGCGAAAAAAATATATGAATCAGTCATATTTCCCTTGAAGCCTTCCGTAAATAAACAAATTTCCCACAGGCTCAAAGGAACACACCGAAAGTAATGCTTAGCTAAATATTTCTTTTCACAAGTCATTTAAAATGGCCAATATACCCGATTTTTAGTGCATCATTTGAGGGCACTGATCAGCGTGTCGCTTTACTCGTTGCGATATTTGTTGTTTCATTCGTCGTCTTCAGTCCACATCCTTCTCATTTTACCTTTAAATATCTACAGTTTTAAGTTGTTTCAACTATTCTGTTTTAGTCTGAAATATAATTGTGTTCTGACTTAAAACTAGTTTAAGCATTGTTATTCTCCCCACAACACTGAATACAGTCCATGCAGTTATGCTATCTATTGCCTTCATTTTTCTTATTTAATTCCACCGCTGTTAGTTGTTGCTGCAGTTTGAAGAAGAAATTTACGTTACGATTTTTTGAAGATATTAAAAAAATCTGTTCCGCGCACTCACCTGTAACGATCTGACTGTATCCAGCAAAGCTTTTTTCTCAATAAGAAGACTGGCGAAGTCATCCTGTACGGCTTTTAAATACGTGCGCAAAACTTCATTTTCTTGCTTTGCTTTTTGCCTTAAAAACATAATTTGAAGAAATATTTTTGCAGTTTTATGCATACAATTTCGTTACCTTGCAGTCTCAGAAGTTTCCTTAGCGGTTGTTAACTGTTTTTTTAAATTTTCATTGTCTAATTTTAACTGCTGTAATACAAGTTGCAGGGATAAAAGTTCTCTGTTCCGTTCCTTATCTCTTTGGGTATTTCTCGGTGTATTAACTTCTAAAACAAAAAGTAACATCATGTAACACATACAAGATGTAGAGTTGACTCCTATCAATACTTACACAGGTGATGCCTCAGCTCAAGATTAGTAAAAACTATCATACTATAGAAATGTATTTAAAGGTTTATAGCGCTATCTGGTTAGTTACAGGGTAGTAAAAAATATAAAAGCAAATCATTCATCATCCTGTATCTTGAAAAATCAGTAAAATGGATCCCCATTTCTATAGTATTTTGAGCTAAGACATCACTTCCATAAATATTAACAGAAGTCAAACAGACGCCGTTTATAAAGAAAATTTGTTGACTAATACCAATGCGTTGTACATCTTCAGTTTTCAAATTCTCTGGCTGAATGTACAAAATTCCGTTGTCATCACGTTTAACTATCATTTTCCCTATTTCTAAATTAATGGGAACGGGTCCTGGAGAAGTTATATTTACAGGTGGTCGATCCTCTATTAAATTAATTTTAAGGTTTT
This sequence comes from Eutolmus rufibarbis, assembly GCA_963920795.1. Taxonomy (NCBI): domain Eukaryota; kingdom Metazoa; phylum Arthropoda; class Insecta; order Diptera; family Asilidae; genus Eutolmus; species Eutolmus rufibarbis. The sequence continues at coordinate 13,299,787 of OY987207.1, read as the reverse complement.
CAAGTAAAATCTAAATGAGAAAAAAATTTCGATTTGTATCGAGTTCACTTCAACTTAACTTTAACTTACATTTAAAGGCAACGGTTTTGTTATAATTTCATCTTCTGCCAAATCACCCAACCCGGTGATAGTGCTCATCGAGAGATCAAGATTTAAGTCCTTGACACGAATGTCGATATTGTGAGTAAACCAGCTGAAAATTACAATTATAATTCGAAAACCCAATTCTCACTTAAAATTCAATCTCACCTTTGAATACTTTTCTTATCCTTAATTTCTTGAATATTTTCCGGTGGATTAAGGGTTTCTTCCATTCTTAATTGAATGCATGGCGGTGCTTCTGGATTATAAGATGCTATATTCCACGCTCTGCATCTAGCTCCGAATTTCGTCTGAAAATTATCATCCGAAAAGAGATTGTTAACTTCATTAAAACTAAAGACTTAAAATAACTAAACACTACGGTCTACCTAAGGTCATGCAAGAACAAGCGATAGAAGATAAACTCTAAAAAAAAAGCTGTCTAAATTACCACAGATATTTAAATATAAAGCGGAACTACAAAACTTTGTGATTTTGAGTTTGAGCCGCTACAACAACATTCAAAGTGGAAAAAAGCGACAGGTGTGACAACCAAAACATAATCCTCAAAATAGTGTTTGTAAATTTAATTTTTGTTACAGGCGGAAAAATCTTGTTGGGAGTACTTTACTGTTGAAATATTCACATAATATGCGTCGACATCGTCTCGGCTCAACTGAAGAATTCGAACCAACTATTGTAATATTTTGAAGTTTGTAAAATATTTAAATTATAGGTATTTAACACCTTTATTAATATGATATTACTCATATATGTACATCTCTGATACATAATCAAAATTTAAATTTAAATATTTAGGATTATTTAAAAAATTCAGACGAATACAACAATTGATGCGAATTCCCGAGAAGAACCTTAGGTTAATTTTGAATAAATTGCAGTCTTGAAGATTTCCTCAAATTGAATACCAATTTAAAAAAAAAATTGTTTGTTGGGTTGTGTGATTGAAATGAACCTGTACACGCTTGATATAAAATTTTGTGAAAATACACAGAAAATAAAAAACTAAAAACGAACAAAAAAATAAATTACCAATTAGAAAGAATAAATTAATAAAAGCTAAAATATAATGTAAAATTAATTTGAAAACCACAACCTATTAGCCGCGTTAGCCGCTAAAAAAACCCTTCCATTACTTACTGATAGGGTTAACTTATAATACATTGAACAATCTTTAAAAATGTTAACTTTTTTTATTACACTATTGGGCGATTTTGCTGTGAATTATGACTTGTTCCCAGAGCACTTCTAGCAAAAAAACATCGCATTTATATGTACTCGTAGTAAGAGTCAAATACCCTTTTATCACTAAATGGTGATTTAGTATGTTAATTTTTAATGCCCATTTATAATTATAATCTCCTTAGAGATTCTTTTATCTGAAAATTATAACAAAAGAATGTATAAAAAGGAAATATTGGAATAATTTATAAAAGATTTCCAACCCAATTTTTCTAAACAGTCGTACGTGATGAATAATTTTCGTTTCTGTAAAATTCATATTGCACCTGAAAAAGGGCACAGGAGAATTTTTAAAACTAAACTAAGTTTTTCTCACCCAATTTATGAAGAAGTGAGTAGAAACTTAAACTAGACTAGTATATTTTATGTAAATGTTTTAGAGATTTGACCGTATCTAAATGTCTCAAAATAAATTTAGGCGGCAGTTTTATTCTCTCCCTTTAACGTTTCAACGAATTTCCTGATATTTCATACAGGCTTGTACTAAGTTGGAATATTTCAGCAATTGGTTTTAGTTATGATTTAAAAATTGAAAAAATTGAATCAATTATATAGTTGGTTTCATAAGTAAATAAACATGAATTACAACTTTTATATGAAGGTCGTAGAGAAACAGGTAAAAAATTATTCTTAAATATTCACCTAACATGAAAACAGGGAGCGTAATATTAATAAAAAACACATTTAAAGCTTTTTCAAAAGTCCTTAAAAATGTCGGTCCACTAATAAGATTTTAATGGAAAGTAACACATTAAAAGATATTATAAAACAAAATTGGAGGGTGGCACCCCCAATGACTTTACTAGACGAAATTTGTAAAGAAAAATGTCGATTGGATTGATGAATTATTACCTTTTATTGTAAACGGACACAAACCAATGCATCATTGTACAATCTTAACATAAATAAAACCTTTGTTTTCTTTGATAATAATAATAACAATAATTAACACAATAATTAATAACAACAAAAGACAACTATAAGCTCCTAGTCCTTAAAGAGACCAGAGAGCTTTCCGTTTGCATTGCGTTGCACTACTTTTTATGTGAAAATGATAAATTTAAGCAAATGATGGAACAAAATATCTACATGGATAGGCGCAAGGTAGAGTTCACGAGCTAAATTGAGTTAAGGAGAAAAAATAAAAATAACCTTAATGGATTGACTTATGGCCTACATTGCTGCAAAGAATACATTTCTCCATTTCAAAGGGATCATTTTTCATGCAAACACAAAGTCATTAATTTCACTTTCAAGGTAACGAGAGGATGTTTTGCTTGTATGTTTTCTGTTTAGTAATTTCACTTAGCAACACAACTAAACTCCTAAAAAAGCAGCGAAACAGCAGTTAATAGGTTTCCATAGAACAACAAAATCAGGAAATGAAACCATAATAATAACTGAAAACAAGTCAACAAACGAAATAAAAATTTCAGTAACTACAACGTTCGGTCCTTACGAACTAAATAAATAAAAATCATGTAGAACTAATACAATATGTACCTTTGTTGGTTGGTGAGCAGTCTTTAGTGTTTCATTATTAAAAATTTTGTCAGTATCATATTCGCAACGGTTAAACATTTTAATTTTTTTTTTTTTTATATATAATATATTAAGACACGAAGGGACGGACCACGGATGTTTTGCATCATTCAGACAATTTTGGTTTCATTTTCCAGTCAATTATATTGTTTAAACAATTTGTCAATTTTTTGTCATAGAAGAGAGGAGAAAGCATGCAAAAAATATAGCGACACATTAACATATTATTTAGATAAGTAAAAGTTGATATATTTTTATGATTGGTTAAAATTATGGTTATACATGTGTAATTTTGGAACGATCAATGAACGTATTATAAAGATAACTGAAGGGACACAAGATAATGTTTAGCAAAAGTTAAGAGATTAAATAAATAACTTTAGTTTAGTCAGAGATTTAGAGAAGAGAAAGTATGAAAGTTATTTACACCAAATAATTATAGTTTCATATTAGAATACTTTTAAGCTTCGATTTTTGGTTAAAGACAATTAAATGCAACTTGTCCTTTGCTCATTCTGTTGTTACGAAAAACGTCGTTTTCATTACCTCTAACTTAACAAAATAACAAAATATTAAAGAAAACTGCATTCAAATTCATTATCATCTAGACTCAAAATTTAAATTAATGACTAGTTGATTGTTTGGTCATCCTTATTTTCATCCCCATCAACACCAATTATAAAAAAGCTGAATTTGTGATGTTCGGCATATCCATTCTAATTTTTATTAGGATCCTATCTTTTAGAGTATAAAATTCTCAGATATTTTTCTATGGTCTGAGTGATGATTTTTTTACATGATAGAGGGAAAGAAATGTTATTGATTCACTATTTAAATTTTTAATACAAAATTGTCTCCGTATATGTACATAAACAAGGAATTATGAACTTGGTTTTATAGGCCCTTGGCCTTTGTTGGAATATCTTATGAAGGTATTAAGCTTATGGTAAATAAAAGAAGCTATGTTCAACAATTAATTGATCGATTATAACATACGAAATAAGATAAAACTTCAGATCAAGACCATATGAAAAAATTCTACATAAAGTGTTTAAGCCTTAGTGATCATAGACCGCAACGAGCTAGCTTTTTTTAAATATAAAATTGTTTAAATTTACATTAATATTTTAAAAAAACTGAATGAATCGTATAGAGGAAATTGAAAAAATTCCTAATACTCCTGCCTTTTAGCCATTTCGCGTCAAATAATACTGAATTAATGGTAAAAAAAATGCTTAAGTGAAGCTGTTAGCAATCCAGTCCAAGTGCCAATTTCATTAAACTTAAGCAGTTTGAAGCAAAGCATGAACCACATTTAAGAAAAAGAAGTAACGACAATGAATTCGGATAAATGTATCCACAAGGACTTCACATCTTCAGAACTCCAACAAAGAACTTTTTAAAAGTAATTAACATACCGGAGAAGAGTTGCATTTTATTGTTCTTTAAAATTATTTTCTTTTTAAATTTTATTTTTGCCTCCTTTTCAATTAAAGCAAAGCCACACGAGATAAATGTAGAGGAGATCAACGAAATATTCATGAGAGAAAAAATTTTTAAGTATAAAGAATTTCAACATTGAAAACTGAAGCCGAGATATTGTGAGTATAAAGTAGTATGACAAAATAAACGAAAAGGAAAAATTAATAAATAAAAATGTCAAAACTCGTATCATCTAAATTACCTGTAGCTCATCCCAAGGAATTGCCCCACATTCGTCACATGAGAGCGCCGAAACTTGAAGACGCAGAGACGAGGAGTAACCTTGATTTTGCCGAATCAATTCAACTGTTGTAAGTCTAAAATATAAAAATTTAATAAAATATTAGATAAATTAAGACGATGAAGCATAATTTCAAATTATTGGAATTTATACTAACCGGAAAGTTGCCATAGATACTAAATCTCTTCTACGCCAACTACTGGCCTCCGATGGTTCAGATGGTGAAGACATGTTAGTTTTATAGTTTGGCTCTTCACAAACCTCGCTAGCTACTTCTACAGGTGATGCTTTAATTGTGGTATCACTAACAAAGGGGTTTAGCCTAAGAATGGTCACATCAATCAGAGTATCAATTTAGTTATAAAATAACTTACCTGAACATTACATCCATGCAGTCAGCAGTCTTATCATCAGCCATTACAATTGCATAGTTCTCAGAGTCCGAACTAACATCGCTGTAAATTGAGAATGTATCACTGGCATCGTCTGATGTGTTCGTTTTTAGAGCTGAGTCTATTGATGTCATAAAACTTGTGAGACCTTTTTTCATGGACATTAAACCTGCACGAAGGGAATTTTTTTCTAAAATTTGAGCCTTTGCTGAAAACTAATTGTTTTCCACCTGAATTAATTTCTTTTGAAAAACTGGTATCTGTGATGGAGTTTCTATTTTTTCCACCCCTTCCCGAGGATGACGAAGATGCGCCACCATCAATTTTTGATCCCTGACCAGTTGTTGACGCTATATGAGGAACGCTTTGAATCTGAACGTTGTGTCTTTTTTTTCATACAATAAGAATGAAGAAAATAAAAAAATATTTCAGTGGCTAAAAAAGCAAAAAATAATACCCATGTGTATTTGGATTCGAAGTATAATTGCCGCCATCGAGAGGCGGTTCTATAGTAATTGGTGATGGTGTTTCTACACTTCCGAATGGGTTCGTGCTCCTAATATGATCTAAAGGCGGAGGGGTGGGCCATGTCATATTTGTACCTATGTTTTAAAAATAATATTTTACTACTGAATTTCGAATTTGTACACATCACCACAAAATCGTTTGCCTAGTGCAATATTCAAAGCCATCACTGCATTCACGCTCTATTCTTTAAGTATATAAACTTATTATGTGATAATTTAAGGAGGCAGACTATCTTGAACTATCTGAATCTGAATATTAATTTTCTTTTAAATATTGCAAAGGAGGATATGTACTCAAGTTCAAAAGAGAGTGCCGAATACAGTTTCGACTTCTCAATTTTCTGACAATTAAGTTCAAGAAAACTGTGTAAGATTAAGGCATGTTATCAACAATCATAGTTGCATTTAACAAGATAAAGATTTAATAACGGTAAGGATTTTTCAATATTCTTTACTCACAGAATACTTTGTTAATATGTAGCATAAAGTACAAGAATTGATTCTATGAAGATTTTGAATCAATTTTGTTCCGAGACTTCCCGGCTTTAAAATCATGCATTTAAAGATTCGTGCAATTTTAGGTGCTAATAATTTTATTTCACATCTCTTAGCTTAATTTTAATAATGAGCCCTTCCCCCGTTTTCTTCCCGTTTAATTCAATTTAATTTCATCAATTTAAAGATACTATAAATTCTAAAATATACTGCCGCCTTAAAATATCCAAAAACTAAAGAGAAGCCCTCACTGAATCCAAGAAAAAACAACTGATTCCTTCTCTATTCTGAATTAAAAATAACAATGAGCAAAATCGTTTTACCTTTTTGAATAAAAATTTCTTTTGCAAAGCTGCTTTGGTTGACCAGGATTTTTAGTTTAATCACTTGCGATGGAATTCGCAAAAAACTGTGATTAATTTATCGCAAAAAGATCGTATAACTCGCAAAGCTTTACATGAAAAGTTTCACTACACGTATTTAGCACGTCTTATTTTATCTATTCGAGAGACGAAAAACAAGTTACGTGTATAGCACGTCATTCCATTGCAAGTGGTTAATACGTAACTACCACTTACTGGCAAAAATATCATACCGAAAAAGCAACAAGATGAAAAATCCCAATGTTCTTCACGTATTTTTATATCTCTTTTTTGTAGCAACATATTTTTTAAAACTTCTTGCTCATTATATTTTTATATTTATGTTAGTAAGTTAAAATACAAAAATGAAAGAAAGTGTTTGCTGTAGTCTTAGCTTAAATACTTCATTCAGTATGGATTTATCAACCTAGCTCAACCTTCAACAAACCTAAATAAAACCCCATTATTGTATAGAAAACAGATAGAAAAATTTAAAAATCATCGCTTACCCATAAATAAGATAAAACTGGTTTAATTATCCCTTATTAAATATTTTCAAGATAATAAAGATAAAACTTGAATATCCCTTATGAAAGCGCTCCGTATGTAACAAAGCAAAAGTCTTTGTATTATTATAATTAGAATAAAAGATATCTAACCTAAGAAGTTATTTTTATCCCAAAAATGCGGCTACCAACAATAAAAAGCCAATAGGTAACTAAAGCCAAACAATTTTGTAAAATAACTAACTAAGCAATTAAGTGCTCACTCAAAAAAGTGCAAAAATTGTAAATAAATAGAAATAAAGAAAAATATTAGCTACCGAAACTCTTACTATTCATGTGTAAATCATCACCCAAACTAGCGGAGTCAGGTAAAACACTTTCAGCATCACCACCGCTTGATTCCTTACCGGGTGTGGCGGACGGCATCACAAGAGTAACTTCGACTTGTGGTACAACACAGCCGAATATCAGAGATTTTTTTGTATTTTGCTAAAATATTAATGTACTCGTAAGTCTAATTGCAAGCCGCAGAAGAATAATATTTAAAGAAATTAAAAATAAGTTTTACCTTTTGCAAAATCCTCTCTGCGTCCAAAGACAAAAAGGTTGTCAATTCCGTCATGTCTTCTGACAACCGCAACAAAAATAGATATTGATAGTGATCTATTTGAACGCTAACTAAATTGGAAACATGTGCTATCGCATGTAGATCTGCTGTAACTTCTCTGTCATCTTCACATTTTTGGCTTTTATCTTCAGAATACTTCGGTGGCTGATTTGATTGTATGTTATTGCTATTAGCGTAATCAAGAGGTTTCATGCTTGTCTGTGACTGTTTTCTAGAATCATTAGATCTTTCGCCAAAATCGGTGTACGTTTTTTGAATCTGCAAATAAAAATTTATTTCAAAAACGACTCTTAAAACAAAATCAATAAGGATTAACCTGTTGTTCCATATCATTAGTCTCAGAACCATGAATCCAAATAGTGATAGGAACTGCATCTACAAAAGGTATTGACTTATTTACGCCAAGTGAACGGGCTCCCAAAAAATCTATCCACACTGGATCGAGTTTTATACACCACACATCTCTAGGCTCCGCCCACATTGCGTAGCGGGTTAAGCTATAGTTTGAAGCATCAGTCGATTGAAGAGTCGGTACATCACTGGCAGCAACATGAGATAGTATTCTATCTGTCACGATGCACATATCACCACCGACTGACGGGAACCCACTACCAAATACTAAACTTCCTTCTTGCAATGAATGCAACGCCTGGGCCAAGTCTGCCCTAGAGGATCCCATTTCACGAATGTTCGTCATTGCGAATCGTGATATTTGAATTTGCATAAGTTTTGGACGATCCCTCTGCGAGCTTTCTATTGAAGATTCAATCACTATTCGAGGCATTATTGCTTCCATCTTAACATCCATATACATAAAACTGGGCTCAGATGTAGGTGATGTTTTCGACTCGTTTGCAACGTTGGTTCGCAGCAGACTTTCATGTAAGTTCAACGCAAATGAATTAAACCACAGAATGCTGCATAAATCAAAGTGGATCTGCACAGGATTAAAATGTACAAATATTTTGGACGGAGGTACTGTAAGCGAAAAATATATCATACAATTCGAGTTTTGTCAACGTACAAAAAAATAATAGTTACATGGGAAAATAAAGTCGCCCGGGTAGTAGAAGTACGTGAATTCTGCATGAACTATAGGCATGTCTGGAGGAAAGGAATATCGATCTTTATCACCTGCAAAAAAAAATGTCCATACTTTAGTTATTTCCGTTTTTCTTTAACGATAACATGAACATTAAACAGCATGCAATCGAACAAAAACGCTTTATACAAATATTTAAGACATTTTATTACAGGAAGGATTTTTGTAGCGAAACCTCACATTCTTTCTATACTTTAATAAATAATTCTGCGAATGCTATTGAATCGTGAAATTAATAATAATATAACTAAACCAACACAAAAGTTTAGGTTAGAACTGCGCTGTGGATTAAGAAACAACACAGGGTGTTTCGCTCTGAACGACTATAAACCAATCGATTCTACATGTTCTTCTAACCAAAGCTTGTTCAGAGACCTCATATGCCCAAAATTTGACCATGAAAATGATATGATGAATGGTGAAGGACCGATTTTAAAAGATGGGGATCTCCGAACAAACGTTGATCAGGCCATGTAGAATTAATTGGCATATAGCTGTTCAGACCTTAGTGCAACACCCTGCATATGTTCCCAACGGGTGCTGAAAATCAAATCAAGACAATTTTTAAAATGTTTAGAACTAATTTTTCTCAAAACTACGCAATTTATGTTGTCTAGTTGTAGTATTGAGGTGAAGTGATGATAGTTCCTATTTGATTATGGTGAGATTTTAATAAAAGCTTGAATAACATTGTGGTTATTAGGCTAAAAATATATAGCTTTACTGCAGAAAAACGATATAGATGGCATATATTTTTTAGCATATACATCCAAAGAGGAATTTGATCGCCCCGTCCTGTTCTCCCTAATCATAACGAAAATCTAAAGCGTCATAATAAAGCAAAGAAATATTATAAGATAGGAACTACATGCAAACATTTCTAAAGGTTGAATGACTCCTTTTTTTATATACTTTAAGTGAGAATAGAGATCATGGGGAACTCCAAAAGTACATTATATGGTTTTATGTTTACATGCAGTCATCAATCATTTTTAAAATAACGAAATTTAAAAGAATGCATTTTTTATTATGCCAAAACTAATGACATGGGTATGCAATATATAAATTTAATTTGTGCAGCACTAAATAACTCTATATTCAATTTTTCAATTTGGTAAAAAAAGGTGATGGAATTTGTAATATAATTAATTTATTTCCATTTTTTTCAAAACGTAACAAAGACTGCCTAGTTAGATATAAAGCACAACTCTTGAACATTGATTTATAACAACTTTTTAGCGATTTCAGAATGCTGTGAGAAGACATTTCCGCTTCCACTAGGCAATTTTATTACAACCAAAAAATTAAAAGCACTGAATTTTTCATATTTTCATCGTAGATCTTGCTGCATTATCTGTAGTTTTAATTATTAGACGCGTAGTGCCAGGAATAAATTCACTAGTTGACTTTTAGTAGTTTACTACTTATGTTTCCAAGGTAATTGATTTCTTTGATTTTGATGGGAATTGGTGGTTTGAATATTTCAAATCCTCTAAGGTATTTAAACTGTTTGCAGCATGATAATATTTAGCATACTGGTAGTAGTTTTAAAGAATCAAATCATAAAATTGAGGTTTTCCAGAACCGTAGTATGATGGCAAGAGTTTTAACAATACGAACCTTTAGGATATTTCTAGAAGAGCTTGTACGTTGAATTTTTGTATTTGAGTTGAGATAAATTTGAAAATGTGAAACTTTTCAAGAAAATACCTAATAACTTGAAAAAAAAATTTTGTAGCAATTTAGTTTATGTACTTAATTTTTGTTCCAACAAGTGGATCCAATTTGGAACTTTAATAAATCTTTGTGTTAGAGGATGTTTTAATGTAATTCCAAATTTTTCAAAACCTTTTTTTCTGCAATTTATTGATATAGTATTTCGTACCCTATTTAAAGACATGTTCAATCAATTCAAAATAATAGGAAACCTTTTTTCTAAAATGACATACTACTAGTGGTTTTACGTAATAACTCCTAAAAACACAAATACATAAGTGCTACCATGAGCTTAACTCCAGCCCCATTAAACCTTATTCTCACAAAAAATCACGAGATACCCGCAACCATAATGTTGCACCCTTAAACATTTTTCCAAGTGTATTCCCTCAAAACGCTAAACATACAAAAATCACCTGTAGATTTAGCCTTCCTCTTTTGTTGCGCTAAATGTTAACACCGTAAAATAATTATTAAAAATGCACTCCTATTGTAATGCTAATTCGAATATAGAAAACTCACCAGCAATAAACTCCTTCGGGATAGACTTCTTCCCTGAGGTGTTCACCCGATATAAGGTGAAATCCTCTATACGTAAAACGACGCAAGCGCTCATCAATTTTGAAAGATTTGCCAGGACAGCCTTATGGCTAGCACTTTGCTGACCAGCACTAGGGGTGGATTGTCCTGAACTTGGTTGGCTTTGCTGCATCTGTGGCGTTGCTCCTGGAGTTGTTCTCTCCAAAGGAGCATGAGTTGATGGACGATTCGGATTGCTCAAATTAAGTACAGCCTCTCGAAAAACGCTAAGTGACTGTTCCAACCAGAGAGCTGGTGAAGATGATGTCTCTTTATACCTATAAATTTTTAAAAATTTTAAAAACCAAATTTAGTAATAAAAAATGTTAATACTTGGCCCAATGAGATCGATCAGATTTGGCTAAGTGGTAAGGATAATAATCAATCTGAAACCCTTGAACACATATTTGCAGAGCACCACCATCCTTCAATTCTGGATGACATGACCGCCCATCTAAAAATTGTTAAATATTCGAAACACCGTTTTCTACAAAATATCAATTTTTGCCTCACCATTCTCATCGTCGCACAAATGCAGATCAATTCTTTGGCTGCAAAAATGGTAGGATGTTTCTCGTACATCGACCGCATTAAAAATTTTCTGCGTTGATGTTGTATGACTTAACTCAGTCTGCCTGACTTGCTGCTGAGCCATTTGTGCTTGATATTCAGGGAGTGTTTCAAGTTTTCTTTGTGCTTTCGTCTTTTGTGTCGCAGCCGTTGATGCTTTAATAAGGCCCGACAAAGAATCGACAAAATGCAATGCAGCTTTTAGCTGAGAATCGGTGAGCACCCAAAGTAAATCATCTAATATTAACACTAACCGGGAAGCTAAAACACTACAATCTAAAAATATTGATATTGAAAAACAGAAAAAAATAACATTTTAATTTAGTTAATCGCACCAGAAAGCCTCTTTTTTATAGTGATTCGACAGCGAGCATGATTTGTTAAAAGTCTCAGTGGAGTTAAAGATTTATCCTGCGTTGAACTGGCCTCAATTCGGACAGTTTGCCAGGAGAGCTCCTTAAAAATAAGTATAATGCCTTTTTGAGGATCTTTTAGTCGCGTTACACGAAGATCACCATTCAACCACTTTGGAGTTTTGGACTCTACTCTTATTCGCGACATCTATAGGAAATCATTTTCAAAATTCTTAAAATTTATAACTGAAAGTGTACTTACTTGAACTGTTGCCGTGAACGCTGCACTAATGAATTCAACGTTCACAGTATTAACTACTATCGTTATTCCATCAACGATTTTATGTATAAAACTATACTTCCCCTGCGGCACCGTCAGCGCTTGCAGACCCGGCGTCGAAGCCCCTGTTCTAGCATTTTCACATGTTTCTACAGTTATTTTGACGTTGTCGAGCGTCTTAATGATAAAAAAAATTATAATAAATATTATTCCTAATATTTTATTTAAACATTTATTAAACTCACCAGAGTTATAGGAACACTTTTTAGTTTTGTCCAACTTATCCGGAATGAGACGTGATCACACCAAGCTGAAGTTAAACGAAGCCATGAAGGAAGCTCCAATAAATCTGTGAGAACATTTTCATCTAGTTGAAGATTGGAAAGTTCACCTTCTCCCCGGAATGTGCTCAAATTAATTTTGTCAGAAGAGAGATTTTTTGTATATCTGAAAACAAAATAATAGATAAAATACCATACACCTCAAGAAAAAGAATTGTTCGGTTCAAAGGGAAAGAGGAGCATTTAAAACAAATTAATTTCAAAGGTATAATGGTGAATTAAGAGCAAATTCTGAATTTGAATAGTCCTTATAATTATTTTTGAGTAAATCATAAATTTATTCCTTAAAAATTTATTGTTGCAATACCAAATCTATTATCTTAAATTTCTAAAGTATGATAATTAATGCGCAGTGTCCCTAGAAACCACTATGTATCGATTTGCTTTGACTATCGATCGCATCGCATATACATCAGCATTCTTAAAATATCAACTAAAATCCATATCATCACAGCACAAATATGCAAGTAAACATTTAAATCTGACTGAGGAGCAGAAAACAAATTTTCATAAAAACATCGAAATACAGGGCTCCACAAAAATTTAGCTTGGTCAGACTGGTTTAGAAATCAAAATCTAATTTTATTGGATTAATTAGTCTTTCAGCATTCCATGAAAACATCAAAATTACAAAAAATCAGTTGTGTCAAACTCTTTTTATAGTTTTACTTGGCTATATCTGCTAACTTTATATCCATATTTTTTTAGCGTTACAATACAGACATTTTTATAGTTTTTATAATATCGACGCTTAAAAATGTTAGCATTAAAATTTTAAAAACCGATTTTCTTTCTCTTTTTTTATTTCAATAGTAAACAAGTGAAACGAATATTTCTTTGGTAGCATTTTATACAATGAAAATAAAATATCTTTACAAAAAAGCGGAGTTATCGATAACAAACTCCTTACAAATAATCTCAGTTTTGAAATATTCGCAGGTAAATATAGTAAGATACGATTTTAGCAGTTACGATTAAGTAACTTTTGTGTTAACTTCAGAACCGATTTCTAAATCTGTCTGATTTTTTACTAGGCTATATGAGTAAATCACCACAATATGATGATTTCTATAAAAACATTACTTTAAAATGTTTTTCCGTCGACTCCTAAGATATGAAAAATGGTCTTTTCAGACTACAAAATAAACTGTCCATTATTCAGCCGAGTTTAAATAAAATAAAATAATTATATTGTAAAAATAATTTATAAATAACACAATGTACGTATTTCAAAAATGTAATTTAAAGTGGTTAGTAAAATGCAACTTGATTATTCTATATCTCATTTCATGGGAAGTCGATTTTTGATCGTCAGGAAAATTTCTTCCACCCACATTTTTATCAGAGGACATTGTACCCTTCAAAAGAACTTTATTCAAACAAAAATAGTCTTGTCGATACACATATTAATCTTACGCCTACTAAAGGCAAAATTCTAATTATGTACCTTATTAAGAACAAAACGCACGAAAGACCTGCGGCACTATTCGATTAATACAACTAACTTAGAACAATAGTCGATGGCCCGGGAATAGCGCGGGCAACGAAAGGAAAACAGATTTAATTGTGTTTTGGCTCGGCTCCATGCGAACCCTTGCCTTGTAGCATTTAAGGCTTAAAGGGTACATTTTCAATAATCCCCTCTTCATTGTCCTCTGACGGCCTTGACAGTGTTAAGAAAGGTTTTGGTATCATTGTTCAAGGCAAAGCATAGGAGAAAAGAAATGTGAAGGAGTAATTTGGGGATGCTTTCTTTACAAGCTCTGATGAGGACTCTCACGAAAATGTTTCCCCGGGATGTCCTCTATAAAAATTTACAATCAAAAAATAATGGAATTTGAAAAAAAAAAATTGTACAGCGAAAATGAGTTCATGATTCCATCAAGTGTTAAAATTTATATAATCTTTTGAATAAAGTCAATTATGTTTATATAATTCGTCACACTTAAGTGTAACTTATAATAACAAAATGAAAAGACACTTTATATTTGAAATTTGAAACGAGGATAAAAGGGCCTCTTTCCGCGAATTCAATTCGAATCGTATCATTTCGTCTCTTATCATTGAATTACTTGTAAACATTCTTCTAAGAAAAGTTATATGCAATTCAGCAAGAAAAGCAGAAATAATACGATTGGAAGTTGTCGACAGAGGCCAAGGTATCGTGTTTCTTTTGTAGCAGGAATAGTAATTTGATCCGCGCAAACAAAAAGAATAACAAGGACTTTAATTATATCTTGCAAGAAGAAGTTGCCTATACTTTTGCGAACTATAAGAAGTGCCTCTTCTTACTGTCGCACATACTGGCAAAAATGACCAAGTGAAAAAAACTGATATATACTTTGAAAACGAATAGAAAAATTCAATAATTACTATTTAGACTGACTATAATTCTGCTACTTTGTATTAAAGTTGGAACTTCTGGCCAAGAGAGTTTTAGGACAAGGCTTTTAAAAATTAATTTAGTAAAGTCAATGAACCGAAAATAACAACACTTAGTCACTCAGTCAGTTTTCCTGGCCAATTTACTGTATCTATATGATTCGATATTCAGTTAATATTTAAGAGGTTATTACTCTGAAATATTTAAAAATCTTGTATTTTTATGCACAAATTTTCATAGAGTATACTTTTATGTATTAAAAAACGTTTTCATAACTTTCTCTTGCAAAACAGAAGATATAATATATGTTGATGATGATGATGATATCCTGGATTCAGTAATCGGTAAAAATGAAAGTTTACTTTTTCTCACTTTTTGTACACATTTGTACAGAGGGGATTAATGCTGAAAGGAAGGGCTACATTTTACCCGAATTAAACCAGACTTGAGGGTTGAGCCTGGATTAGGTCAGCTTGAGCAAAGCCTAAACCAAGATAGACCATAGATGTGAGAACTATATCTATTTATTTATTTATTACTAGCAAATGCCCGCGACTTCGTTCGCGTGGTATTAATTTTATTACTTTGTATACCGCCGGTCTAAGACGAAAATTAAAAATCTGCTACATGCAAAAGAAAGTATTATAATATAGAAGAATCTTATAAATTTTCACCGTGATCAGATAAATTGTAATCAATTAATCCAATCAGTGCTAGTGCTAGGCGCAGTAGAGAAGACTTATCAAAATTCCACTATTGACCTTTAGCATCTTATCATCTGTAGAGACTGGCGCTTCTTTAGGCATGTTTAATTGAATTTTGATTATAATTAATACGAGCATTTGCTTCCATATGTAACCCACGGGACGGAAGCACCAACCTCTCAGGTGTACCCTCTGCTGCTGCAAGAAAATCCAATTTCCCACTTTGCACTGGAAACCAATTTTCCGCTTCATTATCAGCCGTTAATTGAAGAATCTGCTTTACTTCCTGTTAATTTGCGGGAAAAACAGGGCAATCGGGAAGGTGTGGCTGCAGCAGCAGCTCCCAAGGATAAATTCCACCAGCAGATTCCTACGCGGACCGCTGCCACTTTATGCAAATGCCTCCAGCATTACTAATCATTTCTAACTAAAAACACCCGCTGTCCTCGGTGGCATGCAACAAATAGAAAATTGGCCAGCGATCTGCTCCACAGGATGGAAAAATCAATCACCACAGACGGAAGATTTAGGGGATTTGTTTGATCGAAACCACAAATTCTAGGGGCACTATACCGTGACAAATGCTTCAGCAGCTGATTCTTGATAATCGACACCATTTTCCCGTAATTTTCACGTCGATTGCTCGCCGATTTCCCTGCTTTCGTCTACTTTTTCCTGACAAAACATTTGCTCACTGCCACCTTCACTGACATTTCGCTCCACTTCTGTACTGTGTGTTGCCGTTTCGTCGCAGTCAACAAAAGCGCTCCTCTTGCAAAATTGTCAACATGTTTATCCAGTGGTGGAGTAAATTTTGTGTGTTGTAAAAATTATTCGGCAACTCTTTTACTGGTTTGGAGATTTATGGATATAAATTAGAATTTTTGCATTTTATATTTATAAAATATTGCAACTATCATTTTAAAAATACCATAATTCAAGATTTTATTTTAATTAAAAATTTCAAAAGTGAATTCGGCCGAAAACAAAAAAAACATTTGAACCGGTTTTTATCACCACGTCACATATGACAATTTGACAGAAAATTGACACTTGTTCCAGTGGTCCGCAGTCCAAAGAGTTGGCCCCCGGCAAATCTCGTTTTTTCTCGATTAGCGCGCTTATTCAATAAAATAAGAAATAATGGCAGAATTGGCGAAAGCCGCCTTTCTTTATTTAGTCAGTGAAGAGTGCTTCGACAAGTACTTTTACGAATTTGACTTTTTTGACGGTAAGGATTTATAAAAGGCTCCTTGGTCTCTTCACGAACAATTTTATAAATTCTTCCTTGTAGTGGGCTGCTTCAAGGCGTCACTGAGCAAGGGATTAGGTCTGGGCATCATCGCTGGATCTCTGCTCGTTAAAGTGCCCCAAATCCTCAAAATATGGACGAACAAAAGCGCCGAGGGCATAAACATTTTCAGCGTCCTTTTGGACTTGTTCGCGATAACTTGTCACATGTCCTACAGCTTCGTCAGCGGGTTCCCGTTCAGCGCCTGGGGTGACAACACATTCCTGGCCCTGCAGACTGCTATCATAGCTGCACTCATCCTGTTCTTTGGCGGGAAACCTGCCCATTCGGGGCTCTTTTGCGCGCTCTACGCAGTCCTCTGCTACGTGCTCATGGGCGGAATTACTCCTGTTGACTACCTCTGGTCCATGCAGGGATTTAATATTCCAATTCTAGTGCTAGGAAAGGTAAGATCTTTATAAGAATTGTCCTGAGATTCTAGCTAAAGGAAAAACTTTGGTTCACCTCACCCATCATCCGCAATGAAAGCTATTTGAATAATTGTGTGGTTTACTTAAATTTTTATTATGATGGCTTGATTCTGGCTTAGTATAAAGTATAGTCAAGACTACCTTGAGGCGGGTTTGTCTTTGACTTGAAACTACTTACAAAACACAACTGTTTTGTCTAACATATTGCGCTTACTTGAGTCTAGACGTTTCGATTCGTGCAATAAATTTACATGTTCTTATTTAAGAATTAATTTCTTACAATTGTAAAACTTCTAGATGAAGATCAAGATCACCCTGTAGTGTTCACCAGCTAGACATATAACGATTGATGTACTCCATTCACTTCAAAATTTATTATTTTAATTTAATTTTAATCGTCTTCTTCGCCTTGACTTCAATGAATTTAAAATACATTTTGGGGGGAACATAAATCAGTACAAGCACTCAATTATATCGAATCGTTCATATTAGAACCGAAAGAAATTTGAGCAAATATCAAATTCACAAATTTCCTGGAAAGTCTAAATTTTAAAACAAATTCCTTATCACTCTCATTCAACTTTGAAGTCATCAGCCTAATGCGTACATACGGTCTGATAAAACTGTTTATTGTCGATGGATTTAACCCCCATATAAAATTTATATCCTCTCACAATCTCCCTCCAAATTTCAGTATTAGCTTTAACTAATCCGCATTAAATTCTCAACAGTCTTCCCAGTTCTACACAAACTACAAAAACAAGAGCACAGGACAACTATCAGCAGCGACATGCTTCTTACTGTTTGCCGGATCCCTAGCCAGAATCTTTACCTCAATTCAGGAAACGGGCGACCTTATGATGATCCTGACCTACACGGCGTCATCCACCCTCAATGGGGCCATCGTCGCACAACTCCTCTACTACTGGAACAAACCAGCCCCCAAGAAAAAGCAGAACGGCAAACAAAACAAGGCGAACAACAAGTCGAAGGCGAGAAGCAAAAAAGCAGACTAGTCAATCGTTCAAGTCTTGTTGTGATTTTAGCTAATAATTTTGCAGTATTTGGACAAGTCGTTCAATCACAATATAGCTGGGTCTCATTTTTTTTATTGAGGTTTAATATTTACCCAGTGTCAGATGAATGTAATATGGTTAAAAACTGGATGGCATTCATCATTAAACATAAACTGTTATTTAAAGTAAAATAGTACAAACAAATGTTTTTTTGTCTGATGCAAATACAGATAAAATATTAATTACTCTTGGTCGAAACGAAGAAAACATATTTAATCCCCGCTATAGCTTTTAATTCTCTATTTGCACGATTTCAGCAACTTATTCTGCCTTATCTCTCTTTTCTTACAAAATGTGAAAAATCCCGACATAAACGACCTTTTTCTGATGTTTTAGAATTTCTTTTTTTATTAAGCAACTATGAAGAATCAAAGGTACAAAACTTTAATTCAAGAAAAATTGAAAATCAAACTCTATATCGTTTACATATCTAACAGAATGTACTGTCCTTAAAAGTTATATTTTAAGAGAGCAGAATACATTATCACAAATTTGTGTCCTTCCGCTGAGCCTAGGGCAATAGAAAAGTATAAATACTAATTCTTTATTTTTCCATCGACCTTGTTTACATTGCAGTGTCATATTCCCTTAAGAGAAACAGTATTTAAATTAAAAACTTTTTTCACTTACTTTATTTATGTATACAATACATTTCTTATATTAGAATTCCTTAAAAGCTTATGTAAACTTTTTCTTTGAGAATTCTTCGTAGTTCATGTTCCTGTCGAATATAACTCCCAATGTCTGTGCTTGGTTGCACTTCTGTAGGGAGGCTGTTGGCTTTTCTCCTTCTCCTAGTTTCCATTAATTCATCATCACTTTCCTTATCTTCGTAATTTGCAACAGACTTCCTTTGTACCGCATTCGATGGTTTCTCTTCCACTTCAACTTTAATCAAAGATTTCATAAAATTGTTGCACAAAAGACTAACAGGTGCCATGGCATGTGTAGACATTTCTGTTAACTGTAAAAGTGGAAATATTAGATAATTGAAAAAAGTTACTTTGGAAGCACTAAACAAAAGTGAACTTTCTATGTTACATTAACCAGTTTTAAAAGTTAAATTTTTCCTACAAAAATAACCATTTATTGTACTCACCCTTTTAGCAGCACTCTTTCCAGGAACGCCTATTGTAAAAGCACTGGTACTATTACTATTTTGCTTTGTCTTAGCATTTATTTGTTTGATTGCAAAGGCGCCAAATGTAGAATATTTTGTAGTCTCTTTTGCCTCATTCATGAAACTTGGTGCGACCGACAGTTCAACGTCATTCTTTGCTGCCAAAAACATAAGTTCTTGCTTGTCCGTTAAAAAATAAAGTGTAGACATCGATTGCCAGTCAATATTTATAGATTGGGATTTTGGATTCTTCCTTGGGACCCAACATGCGCTATGAATTGGTGGTAATTTTGTTCGTCGGTAAATAACCATTGGCGCATTCGGCAGAAACACATACACTGGAATATATTTAAATTGATTAAAAAGTTAGAAAAATCAGCACATTTTCCTTACATTCATTATTTTTAGTAAATGCAGCAAAGAGGCTCGTCAGGGGATCGACTACCACTTTATGCACAGACAATTTGAGAACACATTGTAGTTTCAGCGTCAGCAAATTCCATATTAGGATTCTACGTTCCGTACAAACAACAACCTGTTAGAGATCAAAGAAAATTAGACCTTTTAGAGGACATAAAAGTGTAAGTACTTACAAAATGCGCAAATTCTCCCGTGCCGAAATGCACACTTTTTATTGTAGACACTATTTGAAGAGGAGGTAAAATATTTTCATTATGCATGTACTTGTTTTCTTCTTCCATTTTGCCTCCTCGCAAGGCCCCATTATAACTTAAATAATCATTACTCGACGTTGTTTCTCTACTTTTGTTATTGCTCCTTTTATTCAGATTTAATAAATCTAGTAGAGGAACTAATTTATTGTTAATTTGACTGCTATAATGCGTTTTGCGCGCAATATATTTATGCAGCTTAGATTTAGCTTTAAACCTATGCCTGCAACAAATATCTCTAATCGACTGAGATAAATTGCTTTCAGCGTTTTTTGCTGCATTTAACGTAGAATTTATATAACGTAACATTTTATCTTTTGATTCCTCTGGAACGGAACAGAATATTTCAAGTTTTTGATAGAGGGTTAGTTTCTGGAACAGATTTAATTCATTCATTGATTGAATCATGCGAAAAAGCATCTCTTCCTGCTTAGCATTTAGATTTGGTAAACAATGAATTTTCTTTTTATTAATTTTCGTTTTGGCCTTCGTTATATGTCGCACTAATTCACCATCATTGTTTTCAATCATTTCCTTGAAAAGTTTTAAAATCTTTTTTCTGTTTTCATTTAAATCACCTTTATTAGGAATCTTACTTTGCTGGATACCTTTAGGCAAACAAATTTGAACTTTTTGCACAACTCCATCGTATCCTGAAGGCGCAGTGAGTACAGTTTTTAATTTAAATGATTCCGGTTTAAACACACATAAATTATTTCCAAAGCCAGCGGCAAGAAGGGAGCCGTCTTGGGAGAATTTAATTGATTGTATCGGCATATTTTTGTAGGTGTTCGCTCCGATGCAGTACCAGACCTTTCCCTTTTCTAAATAAATTCATGTAGAATCTGATAAAACCATCAGTTATTATACTTACTGTAGATATCATCTGAATCCTCCAATGCCCAGATTTTAATAACATTGTCTCTGCCCAATGTGGCACACAGAAGATTATCTGTCTCATATTGGCTTGAAAATTCAATCGCTTGAAAACCGCCCTCGTGAGCTAACTCAACGTTGGTATTCAAGCTATAACTACGAAGTTAAACATCGTGAGATAAAACAAAAATGTTCTCAGTAAAACCAAAAACACTTACCTTTTTATATCTTTTTTAAATTGCCAAAATTTAAGCCTGACTTCGGGCGAATGTTCTTGATCGTCCCAAACTTCACCAGTAACCATCCAACCAATATTAAAGGCAGCGCAGGTAACGCGAATGTCGTATAATATTTGTTTCGTTTCCGGTGAAAGCCTATTTTGCATGACGATATCCATCTGAAAACATTTATCCAAATTATTAAAAAGACGCCCTTTTCAAAATTAGTAGAATTACTTACATTATACAAAAACCTTTTTGTATATGTCGAAAAGAACTGAAGATATCCTACACGTCCATTTAAAACTAAACAATTTTTCTGTGGGTCTAGTTGCAAACCAACAGGGAATTTATCAAGCCCGGTTTTGTCATCGTTAAAGTTAGTAAAATTTTGAATTACACAGACGGGTTTGTTCTGAGTGCCCAAAATATGAATACCTTAGAAAATTTCAAACTTAATAAATGTTATAATAAAATTTGAACGTCTTACCATTATCAGCTGTACACACTGCAGTGCTTCCTTTATCTGGACTTGTGCTTATGTGCAACAACTCTGCACTCATACGTGGCACATAGAACTTACGGTCTGGATTGTCCAAGGTCCACTTTACTAAAACTGCTTCTTTTCCACCTGAGTAAAAACTAGTGCCTGCTGCAGTAAAAGCGACTGATGATACTGGCGTATGATGCCAGTGATACAAGAGCTAAAATGGGATATATGATTTATACTACTATTAAGTAGTAAAAAATGAAAATAATGTACCGTTTTAGGAAACTTATCAGCCCAAAATTCTCGCCACACAAATATTCGTCCTTCTGCGTCTCCAGTTGCAACCAACTCTTCTTTAGGATGGGTTTGGATGCACGTTATAGGTATTCTATATGCGTTTGCACCCCTATAAATAAATACTAGTGTAATATCTTTTGGGTTTTATCTAAAGAAATATAAAAAAAAAAAAATAAATATATACACTTTGACGGGTTTGAAACTACTTACATAAAAGCTCAAGTAATGAAAATTTTATAAGTAAAAACTATCGACTGGTAAAATATTGAAAATGAAATCTGTTTTACTGAAACTTTGAACAATAATTTGATTTATTTTTTAAGCAACTTCTTTTACTTTTTATAGTTCCTTTGAAAACTTTTGAGAAATTTAAATGTTCCTTGTTATTAAATGAAAAACATGCCTTACTCCCAAAATGTGGTCTAATGTCTGCTTTAATTAATTCTCTTTAGTAAATTAAATGGATTTTTTCTAGTTGGCATAGAAACGACAACTGAGATACTAACTGAGATAAAATTAGCTATTCTGTGTTTTCTTTTCTATAATTGAGTCTATCAGCGCAGAAGTGGTGTAACCCACAATTTTTGTTGGGTAGGGTTTTTGTGTAAAATAAATTCGTTAAATTATGATCTTTCAATGCAATAGTGGCGTAAGCCACCTTTTAGAATTATCAATAGATGGCAAAACAATTGAAATAACGTTCACAAAATAAATGCAATTCAAAAACAATTTTACCACATTTTAATTCCTCATTATCTCCTAAGAAGTCGTCTGGGGTTACACCACTTCTGCGCTGATAGCCTCAATTATGAAGTTTGATAATTTTATTCAGATGCGTCAATCTTGATATCTTCAGCGAATAGCTTATAAATTATTGGTTTATTGTTTCATATAAAAGTAAATCTGATACACAATTCACAAGCAGACAAATGAAAGAAAAAGAAAGGATATCGAATATAAAAATTAAATTAAATTATATATGTAGTTATGGAAAAAAAAATAGTTTAAAAATAACCCCGTCTACGCCCGGAAAATTTATAATTTACAAACGCAATTTTTGAACATTTATCTTTTACAGAAGAGCTTACCATTTTGTTTTCCAACATTTGTAGTCAACAAACCAAATTTTGTGGCCTTGTGCAATTGTAAAATAATGGAAATTCTTGTTGTCCACGGCTACGCACGCTGGCTCCTCCCTGCAAAGGAGCTTTGATTTATAAACTGCTTTCAATGTAATTTAAGAGCAATTACGTTAAATTCATTCTGGCCGGACACCGAAGGCGCTGCATTGAATAGATATCAACAATAGCCCACTGCACTTCCGGTGAATCGGATCGGTAGGTGATTAAAGCGCAAACTGAAGAGGCATTCAGCAGGTGGAAGGACTCGATGCAAACGTTCCGAGGAAGACCAGAAAGTTGCGCCTCGCTGTCAATAGCTCCCGTCTCCCAGGCCCATTTAATTAATTCCCCGGTTCTGCTGCACCCAAACAAGTATTTTTCATCAGTTAAATCAAACTGGAGCCCCACTAAAGCGTCTTTAGCACCCTCAAGGCCCCTAAGCGGCTCACCCGTTTTGACCGAGTAAACTAGGATTTTGGTTTTGGAAATAACGAAGATAAGACTGAGGAAATAATATTTTTAGTGACTTAATAAAATAATTTTTTTGACGGCATCTTACTCTCCCTCCGGTGAAAATAAGGGCGGAAATTCCACAATGCTTCCTCCTGCCAAGCGAGTTAGATTCAGGTCATCATCGGTCGTACTTTCGGCCATATCGTCCATTCTTTTTGTTTTAACACTTTGGGAAGGTTCCTCCGATGGTTGGCTATTAATTAAAGTTGGGGCACAACAAACCATCGCCTCGAATTAAAAGAAATAAAATTTTTACACAGCCACACCACGTCCCGGCAGCCACTTCGAGGTTAAAATGTCAATTTTGACAAGAGCAGATGGATGCACGTGTGGTACTTTTCAAATTTGCTGTGACGTATTTTACTGCAGGGGTAGCTTGTTTGTAGTACTAGATCAATGTTTACGTGTAAGTTTTTTAGGTTATTTATAAAAATATGTATTTTGCACGGGCCAAACAATTTATTACAGTTTAATTTCATTTTAAATTGGAACTTTTAAAGTAGTTTTACTTGTTAGAAGCTTGATTATTAAAATAAAAAAAATTTGCTACCCAAAGATATCGAATTTTAGCCAACTTCATATGGTAACATGAGCCAGCTGATATCAATCAAAATCGATTTTCGGAGAGGGTGATAACATCCGTCAACGAAGTACAAATCCTAAAAAGCCTAAAAAAGCAAATTTTCTAAATAGAAGTGCCTCGCCGGCTAATTCTCATGGCAAAACAGAGAGCTGCTGAACCACAATGAGCCACCTGTGCGAATAAAACGCGCAACGGGGGAAATGGATTAGACCGCATCTCAAGAAAAATTTTAGTCTTTAAACATTCGCAAGAGACGACGCAACGCAGCAACAGCAACAAAAATGACAACCTGGCAACTACTTATTAAGTTTGAAACATTAAACGTAATTTTTATAATTATAGCACAATTATTCCATGTCGCAGCGGCCTCAGGACCGCTGCAGGTTGTTTACGCCGTAAATTGTGGCGGCGATGAACATATTGACCGAAATGGGATCCGCTACGAGGCGGATCCCCTGCGGGGCCACATTGGGACGGAATCCGATTATGGGAAGCAGCTCCTGATGATCGGGCGGGTGCCGCAGGCGGACGAAATCTTGTACCAAACGGAGCGCTACCACACCGGCACATTCGGTTACGACCTGCCGCTCTCGGGGGACGGGGATTACGTCCTCATCCTCAAGTTCTGCGAGGTCTACTTCAACGAGCCGCGGAAAAAAGTCTTCGATATCCTGATCAACGGAGACATTACAGCCGTCGCCGAGCTAGATATATTCGCACACGTGGGGAAGGGTGTCGCCCACGACGAGTACGTCTACTTCACGATCTCGAAGGGCCGCCTGTACTACAAGGAGGACCCCACGGAACTTAAGCACGGCAGCAATAAACTGCGAATTGAGTTCGTCCATACTGGCAGGGATAATCCGAAAATAAACGCCTTCGCCCTGCTCAAGGGCGATGTAGAGCATGCACCTAAACTGGCCCCAATTGGGGGCGACGAAGCCCTACCCACCGTCGAGGTGGAAAGCACAACTGAAGAAGCAATAGAGAAACCTGCCAAACCTAGAAAGACTAGCGGCCCTAAGCAACCCGATCCGTATTCGTCGGACGATTCGTCCGTGATGCTTCCAGTATTTATTGCAATTGGCGCATTTATCCCACTTCTGTTCTGTTTGTGTAAACTGTGATCGCATTTAACTTAATTTTTTTTTCCTCCCTAGATTGTTTGAATCTCACGTTTAGCGTTCAAATGTGCAATAGTTTTATTTATCGAGTCGCCAACTTTTCCGTTTGTACAACATTTTTTAGATCAATAAATTGTACATGCGTTGAAACAGTGTCTTTTGATGTTTGTTTTTCCTTCCGATAACAGGTCTGAAAAATTTGGCTGGTCAAACCCCTTTTTAATTTAAGCAATTGCTTTATATATTTATTGGGATTAAAAAATATCGAAACGAAATAGGAGCTTTTCATTTTGCTCAATAAGGATTCGGACCTTCAGCTATTATATAAAAATACGAAGAGCTTAAAAACTCCTACGTCAAATCGTTTATATTAACTTTATTCATAAATAGTGAATAAATATCAGTAAAATCAATGTCGCACTTTAATCATATTTTATAACTATAGCTGAAGGTATAAGCTTTTATTTCAATTTTAATTTGAATACTTTCGACGCTCCACGATTTTTGAATAAAATTTTAAAAATAATCAAAATATGCATTTTCTAAATTTTTGATTCAATTTTTCTAGAAAACATGACGGTTGGACGGTCCTCAAATTTTTACTTGACTTGCTACCGTAGATAGATTCATAATGAAAAACTGAATCGATTCAGTGGTTCTCGAGGAATTGTGGGTACCGTACCAAACGCTGGTTTTTAAATAAGGGATGACACCCAAAGACTATTCTTCTAAAATAAGCATAATACAGATATTGGCCTTTAATTCAAATACAAAACCGTAAAGCACAGAAACTTGGTTAAAAAGATATGATCTTTTAAGAACGCGCAAATTTTCCAACATTCAAGGTGTATGCAGCACACCCGTGACGTGGACCTCTTTTGTCATGAAAAGCAACGTGTTGCAGTTTTCTTCACTCCCTCTTCAAGTGAAGATAATTTTATTAAATATAACTACGTGTTTTAGTTGTATGACTACATTGCAACTAAGTTGTAACTAAATCACGGGACGAATTACTTCGTTTCATCTGTTTAAAATGTAGCTTATAATAATTTTTACAAGGAATTTGCATACATTCAACTATTAAAAAAAAAACGAAATGATTCGTTTCTCGTAATAAGACTTACTTTGCTATAGATAAGGCGTAGAGCAGAGTTTTTAACGTTTAGTTTATAATGGACCATTCCCACCATTCATATTTTTTTTCTATATGTCTATCTATTTTGCTCGAACTTTTCAATCCCTCATAAAACTCCCAATTACAAATGAACATCATTCACTTTTGGACCATATCCCCAAATATCATATATCCAAAAACAGTCTTCAGTTAAAGAGTTAAAAATTGAATTCTTAGAATGAATATTTTTTCCTTTTAATGTTA
This sequence comes from Eutolmus rufibarbis, assembly GCA_963920795.1. NCBI lineage: Eukaryota > Metazoa > Arthropoda > Insecta > Diptera > Asilidae > Eutolmus > Eutolmus rufibarbis. The sequence continues at coordinate 13,273,051 of OY987207.1, read as the reverse complement.
GGAAATGGAACTCAATATATAATCCCCGTATTTTAACACAGAAGTTCTAGTCTTACGATAATTTTTCCTAAATTGCACATACATTTTATTGTAAGCAGAGATTTGGCGACAACTTTATTAATTATGATTAAATGTCCTTTGGTATTTTAGGAAATCTCTGCCGTAATTTCGGAACCGGTTTCTGGATTGCTCTAAATTTTTACAGGGATATCCGTGAAGTCACAACATGTTATTTTCGATAAAAACGAGACAATTTATTTTGACTGAGAAGTAATAATTAATAATAAGGACTAAACGTATTTAAAATAAAATTATTTAAAAAAAAAAACTCTGTCCCTTAGTAGCAGTCTTTCTTCGATTTAGCTTTAGCCCCAAAACAACTTAAACTGCAACGGATAAAATATGAGCTTCTTTTATGACGATTTCATTAATTTGCATTTTATTTTGCTAGTCATTCTCTCAATGTCCCACTCTCAAACTAAAATAATTAATGATTATGGATGCGTGTAGAATCTTAAAAACGCTTCGATAAATCATGACCAAAATGACCTAGCTACTCTGATGCAAGTGCGTGCATCTTAAAAAGTTGCAATATCTTCAAGCAATGGGATGCTAACCGCTGTTATCAATTGATAACATTCTCTTTATCGAGCAAACTTTAAGAGACGATAATGCCGGCAGTTTTCTTGAATTTTTCAGTCCGCTTTTAGAGATCGAATACCGAAAACACCTATGAACTGGTTTTTCAAGAAAATTCACTTCCATCGGACGACACGTTCATGCATAATATCAAAACAGGTGGAGCGCGATTATAAAAGCGTTCTCAACGATAGCAACCGAGTTGAGTCGGTCGAGATACATCCTACTTTCTGTAGTCCAAAGAAGTTCCGTTTCGGTTATCATGGATGACGATTACAAGGTAATATTATTATCAGTGGTATAACTTCGGCCTGTACATGTTCAGTGAAAGTTAACTGATAGCGTTCAAACTTTTAAAAACAACATAAGAGTGAGCAATAATACTTGAATTTTACTGATTTTTAGTATTAACTTGTTTAAGAACTTTTCCGTTTACTAGTTTTAATGGTGCATGTGATGAACGACTGATATTAAAAAAAAAGAAAAAGAATACGCAAATAGTGCAAGAAACAAATAAGTTCAGATCTTGTCGCGCAATTTATGCAAATTCTGCGTAAATAAGAACTTAATATCAAGTGAAGTGAAAATAAAAATTGTTGTGCAGATTTCTGATTCATATTGTTAGTAAAATGTCGATGAGCATCGATAGAAAATGTTTTGCTATAGAGACTTAGAAGCATTCGCTATATACTTGGAGGACATTACGTATTAATAAATTAGCGAATACATAATTAAGTTTTTTTTTAAGGTTTTAATCCATCTATTATTTACTTTTGTATGCTTGTGTATTAATCATTTGTATCGACAATTTTGTTAGATTTGACAAGTTGCTAAATGAAAATAATTTTTATATTATATATTATTATTTTATATTTTACTGCAACGAATTAAAAAATTTGATATTTTTTGTATTTTTAATAAGCAAATTTTACGAAAATATGAGTGCAAAAGGATTAGTCTCTATTTCTTTCCAAACTCGTACTAATTAAGAAGAAGAACGAGGAGTTCTTTTTTTATATTCTAATAAGTTAGTTCAAAATGATTCATAGTCGTTATTTCTGATTTTGTTAAATATCAACCTATGTGTTATAAAAAATTGTTACACTAGAATAAGAGTAGTAACAGGCCAGAGTTACTAAAAAAACTTTTTTTAAAAAAGCGATAAAATCAAAGAATTTCTTATAAATATTATGGTTTTGTTAGTATTTATCAGGCTTTGGTTCGCACTTCTCATCAGAAGATCCTCGTTGTCCAAATGCCTTACCAAAAGACCAAAACTCACCGCAAAAATGTGCCTATGGCCTTTATGCTGAGCAGCTATCAGGATCAGCCTTCACAGCCCCCAGGACAGAAAACGTGAGGTCCTGGCTTTACAGAATTCGACCAAGTGTGGTACATGAACCCTTCAAAAGGTTCGATGTAGCGCCTTTTTTCAAATCCAATTGGGATGACCAACCCCCAAATCCCAATCAGGTAAGATTTGATTCCTTTCTTTTTTAGTTTCATCACGTTAAAAAAATTAAAAAAAACAAATCTTACTTGGAATAGATGAGATGGAATCCTTTCGACATTCCAAGGACAGGGAAGATCAACTTTGTCGAAGGGTTGCACACAGTTTGCGGGGCGGGGGATACTCGTAGTAGGAATGGTATTGCTATTCATGTCTTCCTTTGTAATCATTCTATGGAAGATGCCGCCTTCTACAACAGCGATGGAGATTTTCTTATTGGTAAATACATTTTCGACTTCTAGATATTTTTGTACTTCACTTGGCAGTTGTATGAATTAGCTGATTCAAGTTTCTATTTGGCCTTAGCAAATATGATTTGGTCGAGTTTTTCATAAAACATTCGCTAACAAAACACTATCCAAATTGGTTTTAAAATTGAGGTGATAAAGCCAATAAAGTTGTGTAATGCTAAGTTTGAAATCAAAGAGCGCATTACAAGGAATTTAATAGAAACGTTTTATAAATTCGAAAATGTTTCATTCAACACCATTTTAAAGTCAAAACAAGAGTTTTTATAGTGAATCCGAGAATGATTCTGTTATTAAACATTAACATTAAATCAGCAAGTTTATAGACTCGTTCGGCGAAAACACGATAGCTCGGTAGGGATTTAAGAAAATTAAATCAGTTTCATGATTTTGAAAAAGTACTTTTGTGTTGAAGAAACTTCTAAATATGAATTTTGGGTAAAATCGGCTCAGCGATTAAAACGTAGTCTTGAAACATAAAAAAAGATCTGCTTTTATCCCAAAATTTTGATAAAAAAAAATTGTGCATAAAAAACTTTTCATTTTCCTTATGTTCTTCTTGCCCTTTTGTTTCATTTATCCAACGTTTCTTTCTCATTTCCTTTCTTAAGGAATACTACGTAATAAAAGTATAAGAAATTAACTTAATTTTTTTTTTACAGTTCCACAGGAAGGAAATTTAAATATAACCACTGAATTTGGGAAAATGAAAGTGAAGCCAAACGAAATTTGCGTTATTCAGCAAGGAATGCGTTTCTCTGTAGAAGTTAAAGGTCCAACTCGGTAAAAATATTTGATATTTATAATAATAAATGGGTAAATTTAGATATTCATCGAGAGAGTAAAGCAATATTAAATTTTATACTAATATTTTTGTTAAATTAGAAAATCAGGTGACTGCTGTATTACATTAAAATATTTGAACCGTATAGATGAAGCCATTCTTATTATTTAAACTATTTCTTTACTTTTTTTGTATTAAATTTCAGTGCCTAATTTTCTCCATTATGGAGTTGAAAATTGATATTATTAGAGGATTAATATTAATCAGATCCCTTATTTTAATATTAATTTAAAGTATAATGTTGTTTTTAGTTCTAGTTTGAGAATTTTGAGTATTATAGTAATTTAATGATTATTTGAAACTATGTACTTATGAACCAATTAATCTATTGGAGAAAACAAAGAAATTTTAAGTACCACACTCCAAGTATATTAGGTATATGTAAAAATATTTTTTCAGTGATATGTTTCCAATTATAAATATATAATATATGTATTTAATTTAATATTTACTACTACATTATCTCCTAACTATAATACATACCTTTTTTTTCAGAGGTTATATTCTTGAAGTATACGACAACCATTTCAAGTTGCCTGATTTAGGACCAATTGGAGCCAATGGGTTGGCAAATCCAAGAGACTTTGTAACTCCTGTAGCTTGTTTTGAAGATCGTAGCATGTCTGGTAATATAAAAGTAATTTTTGTTCAAAAGACTGTAAATGAATTTCATATTTTAACAGAATTCAAAATTATTTCAAAATTCCAAGGAGCACTTTTTGTTGCTAAACAAAAGCATTCTCCTTTCGATGTTGTCGCGTGGCATGGTAACTACGTCCCCTATAAATATGATCTTTCCAAATTTATGGTTATAAACACTGTGAGCTTCGATCACTGTGACCCCAGCATTTTCACAGTACTCACCTGTCCAAGCCTTCGGTACGGGACAGCGATTGCTGATTTCGTTATCTTTCCACCACGGTGGTCGGTCCAGGAGCACACGTTTAGACCACCTTACTATCATAGTAAGTCTAAAAATTCCTTTAAATTTCTAATTAAATAGACTGCATTTTTTAAATTTAGGAAATTGCATGAGTGAGTTTATGGGACTTATTTTTGGAAAATACGAAGCAAAAGAAAGTGGATTTAAGCCTGGTGGTGCATCCTTACACTCAATGATGACACCTCATGGTCCTGACAAGGACTGCTTCGAAGCCGCCTCTAATGCTATATTAAAACCTGAAAGAGTTGCTGATGGGACTCAGGTAAATTTACTAATAATTTTCAACAATTGTAAACTTATAACAATTATTTGTAGGCTTTTATGTTTGAATCTTCATTGAGTCTAGCTGTTACTAAATGGGGTGAAGAGACGTGCCAAAAACTTGATAGTAAATATTATGAATGCTGGCAGTCGTTAAAGAAACATTTCACTATATAAAAGTAACCATTATAGAGAAACTAGTTCTTAGCCAGTTATACCTGCTCAAATTAGAACTAATCCTTTTATTATAAGAATGTTAAACACTTGTCAGTCCAAATATAAATAAAATGCTGTTCTATAAAAATGTAGAATTTGTTTTAAATATATGAATAGAATTAAAATTTATAGCACTTTAAAAATTCATATTTATCCATATTTAAATAAATAGTATTAATTGTAAACATTTTAATTTCAGATTCGTAAATTTTGAAATGAAAAGGTGAAATTATATACAAATTAAACACCAGTTCTCCTTAATGAAGAAGTTTTTATTGAAATTAATAAATTTCAAAACGGCAATTAGAAATATTCTTTTAAAGAACAATTTTACTCTACTCATAAAGTAATTTTACGTTGACTATGTAATAAATAGGAAAACAATTTTACGTATTTTATAACGAAACAAGGCAAGGGATTAAATTTTGTTAACATGTGTTACAATTGACAAAAATTCATTTTGTTTTTTTCATTTAGCTGAGATGTGATGTATGCTAAGAACGTGGATGTCTGTTTCGTAATTCCAAAACTTCCTCTTATTTGAATTGAGCACACAAAGCTACATAAATGTTATCCACCAAAATTGAGAATAAGTTCTCTCTTAAATTTTATTTTTTTGTTTTGTAATTTTAATTTTATGAATTAAAAAATTTATATTCTGCATGTAACTCTTGGAGGATGTCTCAGAATTTAAGAAATAGTTAATTGCAAAAATGAGATAACTACAGAACAAGAATATCGAATTTCCAGTCAGTCAGTATTTTTTATTTTCATCCATTAAAACTGGGTCCCTTTTACGATTACATCTTTTATAGCTGAATTACATGCATTTCAGCACGAATTTCAGCTATACTATATTATACATATCTCATTCAAATTTTCATAACTTTTACAAAGTTTAACCAAAGATAATACACATATGTACACTCATATTCCGAACGAACATTTAAAAAATTAATTTTTCTATATTCGAGTTTGGAATTCAACAATTTGTCATGGAAGACAGTCAAAGATCTTGTGACGTGAATTAAATGAAAAATTTAAATCGGGTATAAAATTTTGAATTCATGCATTTTTCAGTACAACTTTATTAAAATAATTAATATTTGTGTATTCCAAGTTATTTAATTAAATTTTTGTAGTATTATTAGTAGCAATTAAAAATGTATTCCTTAACTCTTTCGAATTGTATGTGAAACGGAAAAATATTAATAAAATGCGCACATATACATAAGTGTACATATATGTACATATTCGTAACCTTTGGGTTATCACACTTAAATTCAAACTAAATTCAAATTACTTGGTTCTGCGACGGGATTTTCAATACTATAATGCTCTTAGCGATTAATTTACTTTTTTTTCAAATTTACGTATTGTACTTACAAAAATGTTACGAAAACGGGTAAGATATTCAAAAACGTACCATGGCGATGGTTACAAAAATAGTCATAGTAATGATCTATCTAAAATATTGCGAAATGAACTATTACAAAAACTAACAATATGAAGAAATGATTGGAAAAACACTAACTATAATTAAGTCCAACGTATTTACAATTATTATTAACAAAATTCTTATATTGATTAAAGCAAAAGATGCAAAAATAAGTAAAACTGCACCGTCAAACAGATCGCAGATTATATCTTCGTACTATCCTGAAATTATTACATATCAGTTAAATAATTTACAAATCCACTCAAAAGCCGACACATTTCTTGACAACTAATGGAAAATCTTGGAAAAATATTGTAATTCAATATCTTTTTCAGAACCAATTTGGAGAACTTCTCATGATTTAATCGATAGGCACTACATTTTGTTATAATTTTTTTTTTTTGTTCATGCGTGTTCCAGGACCATATCCTGCACCATGTTCCAATGTACAATAATTCGATAATAATAATAAGTATGCACTCTAAATGTTGCGCACGTGTAACAATTTAATTTGAATCAATGTGAGGATTTTTTTTATAGTTGACAACGTGCCATGGAAATGCCTTAAATTGTTTATTCTATAATTCACTCTTTTATGTTTTTTTTCTCTATGAAATCTCTGTCACCACAATTTTACGAAGTCTTTAAGAAAATAATTATTATTGTACAATGTTAAATTTTACTTTTATTCTTCATTTTTTTTTTAAAGTTTATTACTTTTAAAAGTTCTATGGAAACTATACTCTTTTCACTTTAATTTATTGAATATGTTTTAAGTTTTTTTTTTCTTGTAATGGAAAGCTGAATGCAATGGCAAGGATATAATTCGTCTGCTCTGGTTGAATTGTTCAGCGAGTAAATGACGCAATTGGGGTATTGACAAGACAAAAATATAACAAACATGCAGATATTATTAAAAAAAGTTATACAAAATTAATAACAAAAATAATCAACAACGCCAAAGTTCTTCATAATATGAAATATGTAATGTATAATATATCTATCAAGTTTATAAGAAAAAAAAAAATCGTTTGAAAGAAAAAACTCAAATTTTATTAAGTCGCACTATTCCGTTATTTTCAAAGGCTATATAACGAGAAAAATAAAAATAATCAAGGAACCTTTAAGAAGGTTAACGTAATATCTAATGATTTCCATTAAAATTTTAAGTTTTTGTCTTATGCTCGCGATATTTATTTGAACGCATTAAATCAACAAGTTTTTATTTCCTAATTTCAAGCGTAATTTAGTAATATATTTTGAAGGAGTCAGTATATGTGGCGTTAATTGCAAATTCTTATATTTGAAACCCAAATACGGTTTTAAACAAAACCAACAACTTTCGGATGTCTCAATAAAAAGGTTTTAGCAACAAATTATGGGAAATTAAAAATCAAAAATATTTAGCTATAGCTTGAAATTAA